>CAUJAO010000024.1:0-463194 GCA_963082485.1 Eudonia mercurella | reverse complement strand
TAACCTAACCTAACCTAACCTAACCTAACCTAACCTAACCTAACCTAACCTAACCTAACCTAACCTAACCTAACCTAACCTAACCTAACCTAACCTAACCTAACCTAACCTAACCTAACCTAACCTAACCTAACCTAACCTAACCTAACCTAACCTAACCTAACCTAACCTAACCTAACCTAACCTAACCTAACCTAACCTAACCTAACCTAACCTAACCTAACCTAACCTAACCTAACCTAACCTAACCTAACCTAACCTAACCTAACCTAACCTAACCTAACCTAACCTAACCTAACCTAACCTAACCTAACCTAACCTAACCTAACCTAACCTAACCTAACCTAACCTAACCTAACCTAACCTAACCTAACCTAACCTAACCTAACCTAACCTAACCTAACCTAACCTAACCTAACCTAACCTAACCTAACCTAACCTAACCTAACCTAACCTAACCTAACCTAACCTAACCTAACCTAACCTAACCTAACCTAACCTAACCTAACCTAACCTAACCTAACCTAACCTAACCTAACCTAACCTAACCTAACCTAACCTAACCTAACCTAACCTAACCTAACCTAACCTAACCTAACCTAACCTAACCTAACCTAACCTAACCTAACCTAACCTAACCTAACCTAACCTAACCTAACCTAACCTAACCTAACCTAACCTAACCTAACCTAACCTAACCTAACCTAACCTAACCTAACCTAACCTAACCTAACCTAACCTAACCTAACCTAACCTAACCTAACCTAACCTAACCTAACCTAACCTAACCTAACCTAACCTAACCTAACCTAACCTAACCTAACCTAACCTAACCTAACCTAACCTAACCTAACCTAACCTAACCTAACCTAACCTAACCTAACCTAACCTAACCTAACCTAACCTAACCTAACCTAACCTAACCTAACCTAGACCTAACCTAACCTAACCTAACCTAACCTAACCTAACCTAACCTAACCTAACCTAACCTAACCTAACCTAACCTAACCTAACCTAACCTAACCTAACCTAACCTAACCTAACCTAACCTAACCTAACCTAACCTAACCTAACCTAACCTAACCTAACCTAACCTAACCTAACCTAACCTAACCTAACCTAACCTAACCTAACCTAACCTAACCTAACCTAACCTAACCTAACCTAACCTAACCTAACCTAACCTAACCTAACCTAACCTAACCTAACCTAACCTAACCTAACCTAACCTAACCTAACCTAACCTAACCTAACCTAACCTAACCTAACCTAACCTAACCTAACCTAACCTAACCTAACCTAACCTAACCTAACCTAACCTAACCTAACCTAACCTAACCTAACCTAACCTAACCTAACCTAACCTAACCTAACCTAACCTAACCTAACCTAACCTAACCTAACCTAACCTAACCTAACCTAACCTAACCTAACCTAACCTAACCTAACCTAACCTAACCTAACCTAACCTAACCTAACCTAACCTAACCTAACCTAACCTAACCTAACCTAACCTAACCTAACCTAACCTAACCTAACCTAACCTAACCTAACCTAACCTAACCTAACCTAACCTAACCTAACCTAACCTAACCTAACCTAACCTAACCTAACCTAACCTAACCTAACCTAACCTAACCTAACCTAACCTAACCTAACCTAACCTAACCTAACCTAACCTAACCTAACCTAACCTAACCTAACCTAACCTAACCTAACCTAACCTAACCTAACCTAACCTAACCTAACCTAACCTAACCTAACCTAACCTAACCTAACCTAACCTAACCTAACCTAACCTAACCTAACCTAACCTAACCTAACCTAACCTAACCTAACCTAACCTAACCTAACCTAACCTAACCTAACCTAACCTAACCTAACCTAACCTAACCTAACCTAACCTAACCTAACCTAACCTAACCTAACCTAACCTAACCTAACCTAACCTAACCTAACCTAACCTAACCTAACCTAACCTAACCTAACCTAACCTAACCTAACCTAACCTAACCTAACCTAACCTAACCTAACCTAACCTAACCTAACCTAACCTAACCTAACCTAACCTAACCTAACCTAACCTAACCTAACCTAACCTAACCTAACCTAACCTAACCTAACCTAACCTAACCTAACCTAACCTAACCTAACCTAACCTAACCTAACCTAACCTAACCTAACCTAACCTAACCTAACCTAACCTAACCTAACCTAACCTAACCTAACCTAACCTAACCTAACCTAACCTAACCTAACCTAACCTAACCTAACCTAACCTAACCTAACCTAACCTAACCTAACCTAACCTAACCTAACCTAACCTAACCTAACCTAACCTAACCTAACCTAACCTAACCTAACCTAACCTAACCTAACCTAACCTAACCTAACCTAACCTAACCTAACCTAACCTAACCTAACCTAACCTAACCTAACCTAACCTAACCTAACCTAACCTAACCTAACCTAACCTAACCTAACCTAACCTAACCTAACCTAACCTAACCTAACCTAACCTAACCTAACCTAACCTAACCTAACCTAACCTAACCTAACCTAACCTAACCTAACCTAACCTAACCTAACCTAACCTAACCTAACCTAACCTAACCTAACCTAACCTAACCTAACCTAACCTAACCTAACCTAACCTAACCTAACCTAACCTAACCTAACCTAACCTAACCTAACCTAACCTAACCTAACCTAACCTAACCTAACCTAACCTAACCTAACCTAACCTAACCTAACCTAACCTAACCTAACCTAACCTAACCTAACCTAACCTAACCTAACCTAACCTAACCTAACCTAACCTAACCTAACCTAACCTAACCTAACCTAACCTAACCTAACCTAACCTAACCTAACCTAACCTAACCTAACCTAACCTAACCTAACCTAACCTAACCTAACCTAACCTAACCTAACCTAACCTAACCTAACCTAACCTAACCTAACCTAACCTAACCTAACCTAACCTAACCTAACCTAACCTAACCTAACCTAACCTAACCTAACCTAACCTAACCTAACCTAACCTAACCTAACCTAACCTAACCTAACCTAACCTAACCTAACCTAACCTAACCTAACCTAACCTAACCTAACCTAACCTAACCTAACCTAACCTAACCTAACCTAACCTAACCTAACCTAACCTAACCTAACCTAACCTAACCTAACCTAACCTAACCTAACCTAACCTAACCTAACCTAACCTAACCTAACCTAACCTAACCTAACCTAACCTAACCTAACCTAACCTAACCTAACCTAACCTAACCTAACCTAACCTAACCTAACCTAACCTAACCTAACCTAACCTAACCTAACCTAACCTAACCTAACCTAACCTAACCTAACCTAACCTAACCTAACCTAACCTAACCTAACCTAACCTAACCTAACCTAACCTAACCTAACCTAACCTAACCTAACCTAACCTAACCTAACCTAACCTAACCTAACCTAACCTAACCTAACCTAACCTAACCTAACCTAACCTAACCTAACCTAACCTAACCTAACCTAACCTAACCTAACCTAACCTAACCTAACCTAACCTAACCTAACCTAACCTAACCTAACCTAACCTAACCTAACCTAACCTAACCTAACCTAACCTAACCTAACCTAACCTAACCTAACCTAACCTAACCTAACCTAACCTAACCTAACCTAACCTAACCTAACCTAACCTAACCTAACCTAACCTAACCTAACCTAACCTAACCTAACCTAACCTAACCTAACCTAACCTAACCTAACCTAACCTAACCTAACCTAACCTAACCTAACCTAACCTAACCTAACCTAACCTAACCTAACCTAACCTAACCTAACCTAACCTAACCTAACCTAACCTAACCTAACCTAACCTAACCTAACCTAACCTAACCTAACCTAACCTAACCTAACCTAACCTAACCTAACCTAACCTAACCTAACCTAACCTAACCTAACCTAACCTAACCTAACCTAACCTAACCTAACCTAACCTAACCTAACCTAACCTAACCTAACCTAACCTAACCTAACCTAACCTAACCTAACCTAACCTAACCTAACCTAACCTAACCTAACCTAACCTAACCTAACCTAACCTAACCTAACCTAACCTAACCTAACCTAACCTAACCTAACCTAACCTAACCTAACCTAACCTAACCTAACCTAACCTAACCTAACCTAACCTAACCTAACCTAACCTAACCTAACCTAACCTAACCTAACCTAACCTAACCTAACCTAACCTAACCTAACCTAACCTAACCTAACCTAACCTAACCTAACCTAACCTAACCTAACCTAACCTAACCTAACCTAACCTAACCTAACCTAACCTAACCTAACCTAACCTAACCTAACCTAACCTAACCTAACCTAACCTAACCTAACCTAACCTAACCTAACCTAACCTAACCTAACCTAACCTAACCTAACCTAACCTAACCTAACCTAACCTAACCTAACCTAACCTAACCTAACCTAACCTAACCTAACCTAACCTAACCTAACCTAACCTAACCTAACCTAACCTAACCTAACCTAACCTAACCTAACCTAACCTAACCTAACCTAACCTAACCTAACCTAACCTAACCTAACCTAACCTAACCTAACCTAACCTAACCTAACCTAACCTAACCTAACCTAACCTAACCTAACCTAACCTAACCTAACCTAACCTAACCTAACCTAACCTAACCTAACCTAACCTAACCTAACCTAACCTAACCTAACCTAACCTAACCTAACCTAACCTAACCTAACCTAACCTAACCTAACCTAACCTAACCTAACCTAACCTAACCTAACCTAACCTAACCTAACCTAACCTAACCTAACCTAACCTAACCTAACCTAACCTAACCTAACCTAACCTAACCTAACCTAACCTAACCTAACCTAACCTAACCTAACCTAACCTAACCTAACCTAACCTAACCTAACCTAACCTAACCTAACCTAACCTAACCTAACCTAACCTAACCTAACCTAACCTAACCTAACCTAACCTAACCTAACCTAACCTAACCTAACCTAACCTAACCTAACCTAACCTAACCTAACCTAACCTAACCTAACCTAACCTAACCTAACCTAACCTAACCTAACCTAACCTAACCTAACCTAACCTAACCTAACCTAACCTAACCTAACCTAACCTAACCTAACCTAACCTAACCTAACCTAACCTAACCTAACCTAACCTAACCTAACCTAACCTAACCTAACCTAACCTAACCTAACCTAACCTAACCTAACCTAACCTAACCTAACCTAACCTAACCTAACCTAACCTAACCTAACCTAACCTAACCTAACCTAACCTAACCTAACCTAACCTAACCTAACCTAACCTAACCTAACCTAACCTAACCTAACCTAACCTAACCTAACCTAACCTAACCTAACCTAACCTAACCTAACCTAACCTAACCTAACCTAACCTAACCTAACCTAACCTAACCTAACCTAACCTAACCTAACCTAACCTAACCTAACCTAACCTAACCTAACCTAACCTAACCTAACCTAACCTAACCTAACCTAACCTAACCTAACCTAACCTAACCTAACCTAACCTAACCTAACCTAACCTAACCTAACCTAACCTAACCTAACCTAACCTAACCTAACCTAACCTAACCTAACCTAACCTAACCTAACCTAACCTAACCTAACCTAACCTAACCTAACCTAACCTAACCTAACCTAACCTAACCTAACCTAACCTAACCTAACCTAACCTAACCTAACCTAACCTAACCTAACCTAACCTAACCTAACCTAACCTAACCTAACCTAACCTAACCTAACCTAACCTAACCTAACCTAACCTAACCTAACCTAACCTAACCTAACCTAACCTAACCTAACCTAACCTAACCTAACCTAACCTAACCTAACCTAACCTAACCTAACCTAACCTAACCTAACCTAACCTAACCTAACCTAACCTAACCTAACCTAACCTAACCTAACCTAACCTAACCTAACCTAACCTAACCTAACCTAACCTAACCTAACCTAACCTAACCTAACCTAACCTAACCTAACCTAACCTAACCTAACCTAACCTAACCTAACCTAACCTAACCTAACCTAACCTAACCTAACCTAACCTAACCTAACCTAACCTAACCTAACCTAACCTAACCTAACCTAACCTAACCTAACCTAACCTAACCTAACCTAACCTAACCTAACCTAACCTAACCTAACCTAACCTAACCTAACCTAACCTAACCTAACCTAACCTAACCTAACCTAACCTAACCTAACCTAACCTAACCTAACCTAACCTAACCTAACCTAACCTAACCTAACCTAACCTAACCTAACCTAACCTAACCTAACCTAACCTAACCTAACCTAACCTAACCTAACCTAACCTAACCTAACCTAACCTAACCTAACCTAACCTAACCTAACCTAACCTAACCTAACCTAACCTAACCTAACCTAACCTAACCTAACCTAACCTTTTTTTTTTTTTTTTTTTTTTTTTTTACGCTGGGAAAACTCATCATGAGCTATCCACCCCTCGGGGGAGGGGGTGGGGTGTGTGAGACTCCTACTCACTAAAAACCCAGCGATGTCCTCTCGTCACCTTGGAACCAGCAAACCGGCGATCATCGCGTCGTCCTCATCTGAGGAGGACGCATCGAAAGCCGGCATGGTGGAGCCTGACGAGGTCATGGGAACCCTTTCGGACACTTCCACAACCCCGTCGGTGACTGCTCGCCCTATAGATGGGCGAGCCCCTCCTCCGCCCCTAATTGGGGCGGGTGACCGCCCTCGAAAACGATGGGCGGACACACTTGACCCGTCAGTTGAGACGGGTCGCCGACGCGCCGGGACATGCGGGGCGTCGGCCCTCAGTGGGGACCTGTGCAATGCACGGTCGGAGCCCCCCCTAGGGCTCGGACCGCGCTGGTTTCCCACTGGATGGAGAAGGCGTTGATATTGCCGCCTTCTCCGCAGGAGGCGTCTGTGGCGGCACGGATTTGCCAGGGGGTCATCCTCCCTGGCCCGTTCCGCCTCCTCCTTCAGCGTCATGACGTCGACGCAGAAGGAGTTGACCGCCTCCCACGACCCCTCGCTACTGAGCATGGACAGAACCACGGTCGGCAGGGAGAGGTCCGCGCCAATCACAGCGACCAATGCGGAGCGCTGGACATCGAACGCAGAGCACACCATTAGGGTGTGCTGCGCCGTGTCCTCCGCTGCCCCGCAATGGTGGCACTGTGGGGTCGGCTCTCTTCCGATCCGGTGCAAATAACGTCCGAACGAACCATGTCCGGACAGAATCTGCACCAGATGGTATGTGAGCGACCCATGGCGCCGCTCCGCCCATGCTTGGAGGACGGGGCGTAAGGCCTCCAGGCTACGCGTTTGCGTAGCCGAGGCCCCTTCGCCCAGGTCCTCAGACCATAGACGGAACATCTCGTCTTTAGCTCCCTCAAGAGCAGAGCGCCTCTCTTGGGGGGCCAGGCGATCGCCACTGGCCCTCTCCTCTGCTCGCTGCCGGTATGCTGCAGCGAGCACTTCCGCCACCAGCTCCCACGGGGGCGTCCCCGCGAGAGCGCACGCCACTTTCCGGGACACCGTTCGGTAGCCCCGGATCGCCCGCAGCGCCATTGCGCGCTGGGCCCGCTGGAGAGAGGCGGTCGCGTGTGGGCTCAGACTGTCAGCCCACACCGGCGCCCCATACAGAGCCATAGAGCGCACGGTGCCGCCGTAGAGTCGGCGGCACGCAACGCTCGGGCCCCCCACATTAGGCAAAAGACGCCCGAGGGCATCTGCTGCTCCTAGCAGCCGGGGCTCGAGGAGACGGAAATGTTCCTCGAAACCCCACCGCCCATCAATTACCAGCCCCAGATACTTCATCTGGGGCTTCAGGTCGACCCTCTCGCCCTCCACAACGATCGACGCACCCGCTGACGGCCGTCTCCGAGGCCCATGGAACACCATGGCCTCGGTCTTGTGGAGGGCCACCTTCAAGCCCAACGTCCGTATCCGCCGCACGATATGGCTGACGAACACGGACGCCAAGCGCTGGACATCCTCCAGGTGCATCCCCCGAACGGTGACGAGCGTGTCGTCGGCGTAACAAAACGACCGCACCATCGGGGGGAGGCCACACCGGAGGACGTAGTCGTAACCGACGTTCCACAACAGGGGGCCGAGGACCGACCCCTGTGGAACGCCGCGGGACACCCTGTGACGGCCAAGCTCGCCGCCACGTCCCACGTACGCTACGTCCCGGTCCCTCAAATAATCTCCCACTATTCGGCGCAGATATGGAGGCATTTGATGGTAGTGCAGCGCCTCCATGATGACGCCGAAGGGGAGACTATTAAAAGCATTGGCGATGTCCAGGGACACCGCCAAAACTAACTCCCGCCTCTCGACGGACTCGTCAACGAGAGTCCGGAGATCGGACAGGGCGTCGATCGTTGACCGCCCCGTCCGGAAGCCGTATTGGGCCTCGGAGAGGTCGGGGCCCGTTCCCCCTCCCAGCTGCTGGACTATTCGGGAAGCGATGATCTTCTCGAAGACCTTCCCGATTTCGTCCAGCAACACAATAGGGCGATATGCCGAGGGGTCGTCAGCCGGACGCCCCTCCTTGCGCAACAGGCATAGCGCCCCCTCCTTCCAAATTTTAGGAAACTGTGCGAAACGGAGACTGGCGTCGCACAGTTCCCTGGCCCTGGCCCCGAGATGTTTGAAGGCCAGGTCCAACACCCGCTTTGGGACGCCGTCGGGTCCCGGTGCCGTCTTACGCCCTTTAAGACGGGCGACGGCGTCGACCCACTCGTCGTCCTCAATGAGAGGGGGAGCACTTTCTTCCCCCTCGTCAGGAGACGGCGGGGCCATGCGAGGGGGAACAAAACCCTCCTCGGCCGGGGGAAACAGTCCCCCAATGACCGACCGCAGGAGGTCGGGATCCATCGTCTCTGTGATGGGCGTGCCGCGAGCTCTCAGCTGGTTGCGCGCCAGCTTATACGGCCGCCCCCACGGATCCCGATCCAGACCCTGCAACTGCTCTTCTCTGGATACCTCCTTTGAGGAGGCGATCGCAGTCTGCAGGGTCTTTTTCGACTGCCTGTACAGCTCGTACAGGCGGTCCTCCTCCTGCGTGTTCCTCACGCGGCGCCGGCGGGCCCTAGTGTAGGCCCGTCTTTGGACACTGCAGTCATCTCTCATGACAGCAATGTCCTGGGACCACCAGTGAACTTCACGGCGGTCCCGCGGAGGCTGCGCCCGAGGCATAGAAGCCTCGCACACCTCCGTTAAAGCGCCGCGGAGACGGCGAGCTGATTCATTGACGTCCGGACCGGACATCGGACGCAAGAACCAATCTTCAAATATCGCCGTCTCGTTCGCCAGCTCCGGCTTGAGCCTGCTTAGTGCCCAGCGTGGAGGCCGGTCACAGCTTGTGGGCTGTGGGGGCCTTTGGTGCGGAGTGGAGATCTCGAATCGGATGTACCGATGATCCGAGAGAGTCTCCACGTCCTGCACCACCCTCCAGTCGCTGATCGTGCGCGCGAGGGCTGGGGTGGCAAATGACACATCCACCACTGAGCCACCGTTATGCCGCACACACGTGTGGACTGCGCCTCTATTGAGAAGCGACAGCCCAACAGCGGCTGCCCACTGCTCCACAGCCTGGCCCCTCTGGTCGGTCGCTGGACAACCCCAGACGACCGACTTGGCGTTCAGGTCTCCAAGAACGAGAACCTGACGCGGGGCCGCCCTCCTGATGGCTTCGCCGACAACTCCAAGGAATGCCTTGAAGTCGGCGAGCGGTCTGTTTGGGGAAAAGTAGACCGACACTACTACCATTTCTCCCCAAACAACCGCCGCGTACCCAGCACCCCGCTCATAAATTGAGGGGGGTGTATAACCTGGGGCCGCGCGCACCATCACGGCGACAGAGTCGCTTGTGTCCCCGACCCAGTTGGGCTGGTTGGGGATGAAGTACGGCTCTGACACCGCCGCCACGTCCACTGACCACTCTGCCAGGCTCTGGTGTAGCAGATCCTGAGCCCTGGTAGAGTGGTTCAGGTTCACCTGCAGAAAGTTGATATGGGGCCGTCTTAACATTGCTCGACCACCATATCAACCTCCTCAAGCCCCGTTTGGGGCACCGTCTGTGTGGCGGGGGCAGCCTGGCGAACAGGACGCGCCGGCAATTTGCCCTTGGCCAGGGGAGGCTTACAACTACGCCCCCCCATAACGTGGCCTGCCGATCGTTTGGCAGTGGCACACACAGCACAGTGGGGCTTCGCGCTACATTCGTAGCCCCTGTGCCCTTCTTTACCGCACCGGTAACAGAGGTTGCTCCGGTCGGTTTTTGACGGGCAACTCGCTCTCGCGTGCCCCACCTGCATGCACCGGAAGCACCGGTCAGAACGGGCTTCCAGTGCTCTGACGTTGGCCGCACTGAAACCTATCAGCAAGCGGCCGCCGTCCACGACCTTCTTGGCAGCGGCGACCGGGCACGACACCACTGTCGAGCCAAAGCCGTCAGAGCCGTAGCGGATGGGGCGAACCTTCACGGCGTCCACACCACATCCACCCTTGGCCGCGATCTTAGCGGCCAAGTGCGCCTCCATCACCGACTCGTCCAGACCGCCCACCCTCACTTCTGCTGTCTTGGTGGGCCGAATGACCGTGGCCATACCCTCAAGGGCCTCTCTCATCTTGCCGGCCAGCTGGTCGGCCTTCTCGGCAGAGGCCTCACCCGAAATCTCTATGATCTTTGACCCGGTCATAGTGTTTCGACACCGACGGTTTGGGATATCCATCCCGTCGATGTCCACCGAGTCTCGGGCTTTGGCCAGCGCGTCGGCGTAGGTGACCCCCTTCTCAACCGCTTCGGGAGTAAGGGTCACTACGACTGCCGCCGACTTTGGCGCAACCAGCTTGGTCTTTCGACCGGTTTTGCGGGCCTTCCTCGCAGGAGCAGTGGCAGGCGGGGCTGAGGTATTATTAGGCCTCCGCCGAGGCGCCTTCTGCTGCTTGGCCGCCGCCGAGTAAGATTGGCGGGGCGGAGCCTGTTCTGGAGGGGCCGATGTTTTGGCCTTCCTCCGCCTTCGGCGCTTTTTGCGCGACTCCTGCGTCGTCCATTCTGATGCTGCCTCAACCGGGGGAGGCGCTTTTGCAGCACCCCGGGAGGTGGACGGGACGACCGCAGGAGTTCCGACTTTCTTGGCCTGCTTTGGCAGGGGATCCGGCTTTTTGGCCGCCGCCTTGCCCTTTTTAGCCGGCATAGATGGTTTGGCCGGCTTGTCTTTCCCCTTCGTAATGGGGGGCGTGGGCGCAGCTACTGCTTTGCGGTCCGCCGCAAGCGGCGGTCGCAGGCTCTTGGCCGGCAGCAGGCGATCCTCCAGACCCTCCAGGCGAGCATTCAGCATGGCCCCGAAAGTTCGGGCCAGCCTTGCTTCAAAAGCCTGGAGGGCGTCCGGTTCCTTGAAGGCGGCCTTGCTTTGGCTGCGGCCAGTCGTCTCCTGCACGACGACGGTCGGCGAGAGAGGCCTTGGAGGAGGGCAGTCCGTCTCCATAACATCCGCTGAGGGCAGAACCTCAGGGAGAGTAGGGGGAGAGGACAGGCACTTTCTTCCACCTTTGAGGTCTCTCACCTCTGCGGACAAGGCTGCAACACTCTTCGTGAGGTCTGCCAGCTGCTGCTGCAGCCTCACATTTTCCGCCTTCAGGATGCGGGTGTCCTCTGTGATGTTATGTGACGACACCTCGCGAAAACAATCCATTATGGACTGCGCCGCCTTCTTCAAAGCCTTCTGGAAGGGGCCCTGGAGGTGTGAGGACTTTTTAGCCACCTCCACTATAACCGCACAGTCCGCCTTCACCACCTCCTCGATGTCGAGGGTGGTCTTTAGGTCCGGATCTGTGGGCATAGGGGCCTCATCTTCCGATCTACTTGCGTAGAACGCAGCCCTGGTCTCGTAGGCGCGGCGCTCCATTTCCGCCACCTCCCGGTCGAGCGCGACCTGCTGCTCCTCGCGGATTGCAGCGGCATGCTCGCGCTTTGCCCGGGCGAGACCAACGTACTCGCCTGTGGTGGGGGGTCTCCCTCGACCACGTTGGGCTGGCTTCTTCGGATCGTCCTCAGACGAGTCCGAGAGAGCCTCCGACTTTTTGCCCCCCTTAGATTTTTTGGGGGAACGTTTTCTCTTCAACGAACCAGTGAGCGTGTCGACGCTGATGGTGCTGTCATCTGACACATCGCTGCACTGGTCGTTTTTCTGTCCTCGCCTGGGATAAGGGGAGGTGCGGGCTAGGCCCTTGCTGCGAGTCGACACTGCCGGCGAGCTGGCACGACTCCCCTTTTTCTTCATGAATGAAGTTTTCAGACTTGCGACGGAGTCAACGGCCGATCTCATAGAAACCGCCGATGAATCGGACTCGACGTCGACATCCTGTTCCCTCCTTGCTGCAGATACGCTGCGCGATCGCGCGGCGGTTGGCGATGAACTGCCAGCAGCCCTGGACGATCTGAAGGTGAGCTTCAGCGCGCCCGTCTCAATCTCAACTCCGCCCTTCTCGGGCCTAGCCAGAAGGCTTCCATCCACGTCCTTCCCCAAAGGGTCGGACACTCCACTACTACCCACGACGGACCTGGAATCAGGCTCCGCCGACTTCACCGAAACGTCAGAAAAATTATTAGAACACTTAGACATTAATCCCACGAGTGGAGAACAAATATCGGTCACCCCGTGCAGTGGCCTCATACACGGGGAACCCTACATACTGTCAAGGGCGGGGGATATTGACAGGTTTTTACGAGTTTTCTCTCGGGTTTTATAGTGTATCCTTCACGCGGCCGGCCGGTCAAGGCAAGCCCTCGCTCCACCACGGAACCCACGTACCCCACAACGCCGCGAGTGGGGGTCGTTGTAGAGACCGCAGTGGTTTACGATGATCGGGGGCTGGCGTCGGCCCCCGTTGCACTGCTTTCGCAGTGCTCCCCGTTCCCCCCGTTGCGACCTAAGAACCCTTAAGGGGCGGCCGTCTTAGTGATACTCCTCTCAAAGCTGCTCAGAAGGAGCAGCGAGTAGTGCGGCCCAAAGTAGGCACGCACATAGGAGTTGCAGGGCCCAGAAGGGGCTCCCGCCTTGCCAGATGTTAGCCGATTGGGCCCAACCTTCTCCGAACGGAGAATGTTGGAGCCACTCGTTGCCCAGGATGCACCACGTGGAGGTCATCTGACTCGCACCCTAACCTAACCTAACCTAACCTAACCTAACCTAACCTAACCTAACCTAACCTAACCTAACCTAACCTAACCTAACCTAACCTAACCTAACCTAACCTTTTTTTTTTTTTTTTTTTTTTTTTTTTTTTTTTTTTTTTTTTTTTTTTTGACCCGGGGGAAACTTGCAACCAAGTCATCCCACGGGGAGCGCTAAGGGCTCAACCCGTTGTCGGGGTATGTGGGGTTGGGCGATGGTCTGCCCGACCCACTAAAACCCCCGGGACCTGCAGTCAGCCTGATTTTGTGGTTGGCGCGGGATCTGTTATATATAGTGAACCGCGCCTCCCACCAGCAGCACGTTGGTGCTCTTCCGCTGTGTGGCCTGCTAAGAGGCCACACACACCCTTTGCAGGATTTTCCGATCATGGTCTAGTGGGGGGTTTTTTGATAAACCGCCCATCCGGCGCTCTCAGCGGCTTAGGCCGAGAAGGAGAGGTGGGCCTCGGACTTGCGTCCCGCACCTCATCCTCTACCTCCCTAATGCTTCCCGACCCAGCTCCTCCCAAGGGAGAGGTACGTGGGTGGTCGGCGATAGGGTCAACGGGCAGGGGTGACGGCAGCTCCTCCGTCGCCTCCATTTCCGATATCGCTGGTGGAGGGGGTTCCACCATTGGCTCCGTTGGAGCGGGCTCCCTCATGGCAGTCTCCGCCGTTGCGGGGGGATCAGGGCAGCCCCTGACGGTAGGGGGACTACAACCCCTACCTCCCATCAGGTGGTGGTGCGGTTTTTTTGCCGCGAGGCAAACCGCGCACTTGGGCTCGCGAGAGCACTCCCTCATTTGGTGCCCAGGCAGTCCGCACCGGAAACAGAGTCCGGAGCGATCGACCGCGCTGGGACACCTCTGCCGCGTATGGCCCACGCCCATGCAGCGGTAACACCGCATTGGGCGGGGCTCAAGGGCGACCGCCTGGGCCATGCTCCACCCGAGGAGGAATTGACCCTGAGTTACGAGCGCTCTTGCCGCTCGAAGGGGGCAGCGCACGATAGTGCTCCCGGCGAAATTGGGACCCATCCTAATGCGTCCCACCCTCAAAGCCTCAATTGGGCAACCAGCTCTCGCCGCAAGTCCTGCGGCGACGTCTTCGGTGGTTGAAGACGTGCCCAACCCTGACACGCGGATATCCGCGTGCTTTTCAGGCCGGGCGACCGTGGCCACCTCCGACAAAACCTGCTCCAGCCTGCTGGCGAGCAGATCGGCCTTCGCGCCGCTCTCCGATCCGGGGACCTCAAATAACCGCGCTCCGGTGGCGGCCGTCCTCGACCTGAGCGCCTCGATACCGAGGTCGGGCAGGGAGATGGCCTGCTGGGCCTTTTTGATGGCGTCAGCATATGTGACGCCCATCGCCAAGGCCTCCGGGCGCAGTTTCAATACAACCGCCGCTGAGGTAGGCTGCCTTAGCCTGGTCTTTGGCCGCCTTCGCGGCTTCCTTCTCGGGGCTACGCCTGTCGTCGCTTGTGGCGCTGAGCGAGGCGGCACAGCGAGGCGAGTTGGCGCAGAAGCCGAGATGGGGGCAGTCAGCGGGCGGACAGGAGCTGTCACCCGAGCGGCGGGAGCACCGCGTGTCCGCTTCCTCTTTCCACGGACCGCCGTCGCCCAACTGGACTGGGGCGGATCCGAAGGAATAAGCGGGTCTCTCACCGGGGCGGTGAGGTGTTCCTCAGGCAGAGCGGACGAGGATCGAGCAGGCGAGGCCGGCCTCCGTCCAACAACCCTATCGGGCGCAGGTAGCACCGGGAAGTTATCTCCCCGGTGTCCGCGTTCAACCGCACGGGGTGGACGGGCACGCTCAGGCGCTGCTCGACTCATCTCGAGTCCGTCGAGACGGGCATTGACGGCTGCGTTGGACGCCTCCATCGTTTGCCTCATCTCCATCAATGCCTTTAAAAGGACCTGGTCCGATCCAGCCTTTGTGGAAGGACGCTCCTGGCGAGGAGGACTCAGCTCCGTTCCCACTCGGTCGACCACAGACTTTAGGGAAGCCACCTCGCTTCTGAGGGCACGCACCTCCTCACGGAGTCGGCGATTCGCCTCCTCAGTGCGGCGCGCCTCGTCCGAAGACGTTCGCGACGCCAGATTGGCCAAACACCTCCGTATGGTCAAGGAGGCATTATTCAGAGTGCCCTGGCAGGTACCTTTGAGGTTCCCAGATTTCTGGGACACCTCCTTCACTGCGTAGGCACACTTTAGGCCCACCTCATGGACTTCATCGGCCGTCATAGGGTCCGACGGGTCAGCGATGAAGGGCACGACAATCCGGGTGGCTTCCCGCGCTTCCCGCGCAGTAGGTTCAGCAGAAAGTACCGAGGTGTACTGGCGAGGTGTCGGGCGTCTTTTAGATGACCCCGCTCGCCCGATATCCTCGGGTATAACCACTCCCCCACTCCGACGGTCAGCAGTGAGCCTCTCCTCCAGTTCCTCACAGAACCGCTCCTCGTCATCCAGATGCTCCTCGTACTCGCGCAGACTTGCTTGAGTAAGGGTAGCCCTGGCCGCAACTTTTACAGTCGACGTGCCGACAGTGGGAGCTTTCCCTCGTCGGGCCGTCGAAAATTTAGACGCTGAGACTGACGAGATCACCGACTCGGTCCCCGAAAGGTCGTCGGAGTCGATCTCCACGTCGCGCAGCCTTTTGCGCCTAACGCTGCCTACAGGTCTCAAGAATACAGAGCCAGTGTCTGTATCCGAGCACCCCGCAGCCTCCTCACTTCTCCCCTCTATGCGCAACACGTTGCCCCCCCCAGAAACGGTGGGGCAGCCTGAGACCGAGGTGGTCTCAGGGAGGGATTCTCCCGCCTCCCGGCGGGTACCCTCCTGGGGTATTATTTCCGTAATGCGACTTTCCATGTTGTTTTGACAATTTGCGGGTTGTCATCCCCCTCCAAACGATGGCAATTCAGGGGCTGCCCTTCCCCGGACCAAAAAAGGTCACCCACGCGCCGTCCACACGCCGAGGGTGCCCTATATACTGTCGGGGGCGGGAGGTACCGACAGGTTTTTAGCCGGTGCTCTCCGGGGTTTTAATGAGTTTTCCTTCTCTTGGCCGTGTGGCCTCCGGTCTGCCCAAACGCAGCGTACCCACAGCGCCAACGGTGGGGTCGTTGCCGCAAGAGGGCAGATACCGACTTCGGGGCTGGCGTAAACCCCGGTTGCACTGCTCTCACCAGTGCCCCCTTCCCCCCCATGCGACCTGAGAACCTTTAGGAGGCGGCCGTCTTTTTGGTACGACGCCCAGACGGGGCGCCGTCTATAACTCCTCTCACTGGTCTGAGGGACTAGTGAGTTATGTGACCCAGAGTGGGCCACATATGGGAGCTGCGAGGCCCAGAGGGGACCCCGCCTAGTCAGATGTCAGCCGGCTGTGTCCAAGCGTCTACTACACGCAGAGCGGGAGACTGTTGGAAACAGCCGTTGCCCAGGGTGCACCAACGTGGAGGTCACCTGACTCGCACCCCAACCTAACCTAACCTAACCTAACCTAACCTAACCTAACCTAACCTAACCTAACCTAACCTAACCTAACCTAACCTAACCTAACCTAACCTAACCTAACCTAACCTAACCTAACCTAACCTAACCTAACCTAACCTAACCTAACCTAACCTAACCTAACCTAACCTAACCTAACCTAACCTAACCTAACCTAACCTAACCTAACCTAACCTAACCTAACCTAACCTAACCTAACCTAACCTAACCTAACCTAACCTAACCTAACCTAACCTAACCTAACCTAACCTAACCTAACCTAACCTAACCTAACCTAACCTAACCTAACCTAACCTAACCTAACCTAACCTAACCTAACCTAACCTAACCTAACCTAACCTAACCTAACCTAACCTAACCTAACCTAACCTAACCTAACCTAACCTAACCTAACCTAACCTAACCTAACCTAACCTAACCTAACCTAACCTAACCTAACCTAACCTAACCTAACCTAACCTAACCTAACCTAACCTAACCTAACCTAACCTAACCTAACCTAACCTAACCTAACCTAACCTAACCTAACCTAACCTAACCTAACCTAACCTAACCTAACCTAACCTAACCTAACCTAACCTAACCTAACCTAACCTAACCTAACCTAACCTAACCTAACCTAACCTAACCTAACCTAACCTAACCTAACCTAACCTAACCTAACCTAACCTAACCTAACCTAACCTAACCTAACCTTTTTTTTTTTTTTTTTTTTTTTTTTTTTTTTTTTTTTTTTTTTTTTTTTTTTTTTTTTTTTTTTTTTTTTTACGAGCGGAATCTGCATCCAGACCGTCTCGACCGGGCTGTTGCAGGCCCGGGAGGTGTGTGGGGTTGATCACCTGATGGGCTGTGACCGACCCACTAAACCGCCCGACATCCGTCTACCGCTTTTGCGGAACCCCGAGCACTCGATGGAGTCATTCGCAGTCCGCGCGGTCGCCCCCTAGGGCTCACCAATTTGGCCCATCGGCCACTGAAGGCGCCATACCTCCCGGGTGTGAGAGGGGCGCCTTCTCTCCTGGAGGCTAAGTCGCGGGGAGTGTGGGGAAGATGGTGACCCCCACCCCCGCGTTTGGCTACGATGGGTGCAACAACCCATGCAGCCGCCTCCGTCGACCCGTTCGCCTGCGCCTCGACGCAGCTGAAAGCGGGTCGTCCTCCCTCGCCCTTTCCGCCTCCTCTTTCTGCAAGATTACGTTCTCGCAGAAGGAGGCGAAGGCGTCCCACGACCTTCTGCTGGTGAGAATGGCGTTGGCCACTGTCGCCAGCGTCAGGTCTGGTCCGATGTCGGCGAGCAGCTCCTGACGTTCGCTGCTGAACGCCGGGCACACCTCCAAAGTGTGAAGGGCTGTGTCTGTTGCAGCCCCGCACTGGTGGCATGCCTCGGACTCCTCACGTCCGATCCTCGACAGGTAACTGCCAAAACAGCCGTGCCCTGTCATGACCTGAGAGATACGGAACGTGAGGGTCCCCTCCTTGCGACCGACCCATCGCTCCAAGACGGGCCGGATTGCTCCGATGGTCCAGTGGCCGGCGCTTGGGTTCTCCAAGCGTGCGCGCCATCGCACCATCATTACTTCTTGAGCGTCTTCACGCCACCTTGCTGCCTGCTCCGGCATGACGCGTTCGCCGAGACTACGCAGTTCAGCCCCTTGCTCATACACCGCAGCAAGTACGCTCGCCTCCAGGTCAACCTAACCTAACCTAACCTAACCTAACCTAACCTAACCTAACCTAACCTAACCTAACCTAACCTAACCTAACCTAACCTAACCTAACCTTTTTTTTTTTTTTTTTTTTTTTTTTTTTTTTTTTTTTTTTTTTTTTTTTTTTTTTTTTTTTTTTTTTTTTTTTTTTTTTTTTACCCAGGGGAAGTCATTACGACTACCGGAGCCCTGAAGGGCACCCGGTTATGTGGGACTCACCCGTCCGCCTTTCCGCACCCACTCCAGATGCCAGGAAGAAGTCCCGGCTGGGAGGGCGAGACGGAGGGGGATACCCACTAAACCCCTGGAGGACGGCAATCCGAGTACTAAATAAGGCGACAACCACGTTACGCGTCCCGAAGGGATTAAAACCGCGGCTGCCACCCTGCGCCCGTGTACCAACCTACAGCTATCTCCGCACACCTCTTCCCTCGAGGGGAGACATGTGCTTTGACGGCCGCGCGCCAGTACACGGGCACGTACTGATGACACACAGCATTTAGGGTTTAAGACCCACGGCAAAAACAAAAGGCACAAAGCCTACGGCAAGGGGTGGCACACCGAAAGTGCACCACCCAAGACAACACAAACAAAAACGACAAACACACACACACAATGGTCCTCCGACCCTAGGGCTTTTGGGGAGGTATGGTCATACCCACACCAAAGCCCTAACACACACGCCGCTTGCATCCGCAAGCGCCCTTCTCTGCGGTCCAGCAGGAGACAAGGCTCCGCACCTTCCACGACAAACTTGACACCAGAGGCCACCGTCAGCAGGCATCGACGCCGATGAACCAACGGCGGTCACCGCCCGGCCACCACACCGGGCTGCTTTCGGGGGGGAGGAACCCCTACTCGCAAACCGGGGAGGCTTCAACCTTTCGGGAGGCCTGCCCCAGCGGCAACCCCAGGCCATACGACGCCTCAGCTCCCTCGCCGATAAACAGCTCGGGAACCCGGGGCGGCCAACAGCGGCACTCAGGGTCATACCCCACAAAAAGACGAACACAGCGACAAACAAAGACACCCACACAGGACAAAACAAGACACTTAATCCCAGCACTCGAAGTCGACGCCGACACTCAGAGGCAAAATCCCCTACCCACGGCGCGTCCCCGGCAGCTGACCGGCCGTTCCTAGGACTTTCCCATTCCTCTCAAGGCTGGCTAGGCCGAAAGGTCTGGTACTAGTCTACCAGTACTAGGCTCGGCACTCAACAGCCGGTTCGTCCGGGACTCGGGTCATCCGCCTCCAACACTCGGCGCTAACCTCAGAGGTGCCGGAATCCCTCAAAAGACGACGCTCAGAAGGAGCGCCGCCAAGACTCCTCTCAAAGCTGCTCAGAAGGAGCAGCGAGTTGTGCGGCCCAGAGTAGGCACGCACATAGGAGAGGCAGGGCCCCAAAGGGGGGCTCCTGCCTGCCAGATGTTAGCCGACTGGGTCCAACTTTCTCCAACGGAGACCGTTGGAACCACTCGTTGCCCAGGATGCACCACGTGGAGGTCATCTGACTCGCACCCCAACCTAACCTAACCTAACCTAACCTAACCTAACCTAACCTAACCTAACCTAACCTAACCTAACCTAACCTAACCTAACCTAACCTAACCTAACCTAACCTAACCTAACCTAACCTAACCTAACCTAACCTAACCTAACCTAACCTAACCTAACCTAACCTAACCTAACCTAACCTAACCTAACCTAACCTAACCTAACCTAACCTAACCTAACCTAACCTAACCTAACCTAACCTAACCTAACCTAACCTAACCTAACCTAACCTAACCTAACCTAACCTAACCTAACCTAACCTAACCTAACCTAACCTAACCTAACCTAACCTAACCTAACCTAACCTAACCTAACCTAACCTAACCTAACCTAACCTAACCTAACCTAACCTAACCTAACCTAACCTAACCTAACCTAACCTAACCTAACCTAACCTAACCTAACCTAACCTAACCTAACCTAACCTAACCTAACCTAACCTAACCTAACCTAACCTAACTAACCTAACCTAACCTAACCTAACCTAACCTAACCTAACCTAACCTAACCTAACCTAACCTAACCTAACCTAACCTAACCTAACCTAACCTAACCTAACCTAACCTAACCTAACCTAACCTAACCTAACCTAACCTAACCTAACCTAACCTAACCTAACCTAACCTAACCTAACCTAACCTAACCTAACCTAACCTAACCTAACCTAACCTAACCTAACCTAACCTAACCTAACCTAACCTAACCTAACCTAACCTAACCTAACCTAACCTAACCTAACCTAACCTAACCTAACCTAACCTAACCTAACCTAACCTTTTTTTTTTTTTTTTTTTTTTTGTTGACCCGGTGGAAATCTGCGTCCAGATCATCCCACGGGGAGCAATGGCTATCAGCTCAACCCGTTTTCGGGGTATGTGGGGATGGGCGATGTTCTGCCCGACCCACTAAAACCACCGGGGACTCAGTCAGCCTGTTTTGTGGGCAGGTCGGCTCCTTGAAAATTTAGTCCGACAATTACTGCCCACCAGTGTGCATTGCAGCACCAACCAAATCGCGCCCTCTTCGGGCAACCTCGACCAAGCGTCTACTTCCGCGGCTTAGGGGCAAATCTGCCATCCTTCTGCCGCGGGCGACTCCACGCGGGAGATCGGGCGCGCCCCTCAGGGCAAACCTCCTCTCTAGGCGGTTCACCAGCCCCGGTATCTCTCATTTGAGAGGTGGCCGGTTGTGGCTCCGCTAGGGGCTCAATGCAGAGTGCAGAGGAAACCGGAAACGTCAACACCAGCCCTGAAGGCTGACTAGACTTGGCCACCTCTGCCATCTCCGACTCTGTTGTAGGCCCTTCTTTGGGCGCCGTCTGGGCAGTCTTGTTGCCAGAACCTTTGGTTCTAGTGGTAGGAGGACTGCAGGCCCTACCACCCATCACATGGCCATGAGGCCGTTTCGCTTCCGCGCACACCGCACAGAAAGGCTCCTTGACGGAGCAGTCCGTTGCTTTGTGCCCCATTTGGCCGCACCGGTAGCAAACACCGGTTCGGTCAACTGATGAGGGACACATGGGTCTGGTATGGCCTACGCCCATGCACCGAAAACAGCGCAATGGGCGGGGCTCCAATGCTTCCACCCGAGCCACGCTCCAGCGGACCAGAAGTTTCCCGGCTGCCGCCAGCTTCTTGGCTGCCACTGCAGGGCAGTTAACCTAACCTAACCTAACCTAACCTAACCTAACCTAACCTAACCTAACCTAACCTAACCTAACCTAACCTAACCTAACCTAACCTAACCTAACCTAACCTAACCTAACCTAACCTAACCTAACCTAACCTAACCTAACCTAACCTAACCTAACCTAACCTAACCTAACCTAACCTAACCTAACCTAACCTAACCTAACCTAACCTAACCTAACCTAACCTAACCTAACCTAACCTAACCTAACCTAACCTAACCTAACCTAACCTAACCTAACCTAACCTAACCTAACCTAACCTAACCTAACCTAACCTAACCTAACCTAACCTAACCTAACCTAACCTAACCTAACCTAACCTAACCTAACCTAACCTAACCTAACCTAACCTAACCTAACCTAACCTAACCTAACCTAACCTAACCTAACCTAACCTAACCTAACCTAACCTAACCTAACCTAACCTAACCTAACCTAACCTAACCTAACCTAACCTAACCTAACCTAACCTAACCTAACCTAACCTAACCTAACCTAACCTAACCTAACCTAACCTAACCTAACCTAACCTAACCTAACCTAACCTAACCTAACCTAACCTAACCTAACCTAACCTAACCTAACCTAACCTAACCTAACCTAACCTAACCTAACCTAACCTAACCTAACCTAACCTAACCTAACCTAACCTAACCTAACCTAACCTAACCTAACCTAACCTAACCTAACCTAACCTAACCTAACCTAACCTAACCTAACCTAACCTAACCTAACCTAACCTAACCTAACCTAACCTAACCTAACCTAACCTAACCTAACCTAACCTAACCTAACCTAACCTAACCTAACCTAACCTAACCTAACCTAACCTAACCTAACCTAACCTAACCTAACCTAACCTAACCTAACCTAACCTAACCTAACCTAACCTAACCTAACCTAACCTAACCTAACCTAACCTAACCTAACCTAACCTAACCTAACCTAACCTAACCTAACCTAACCTAACCTAACCTAACCTAACCTAACCTAACCTAACCTAACCTAACCTAACCTAACCTAACCTAACCTAACCTAACCTAACCTAACCTAACCTAACCTAACCTAACCTAACCTAACCTAACCTAACCTAACCTAACCTAACCTAACCTAACCTAACCTAACCTAACCTAACCTAACCTAACCTAACCTAACCTAACCTAACCTAACCTAACCTAACCTAACCTAACCTAACCTAACCTAACCTAACCTAACCTAACCTAACCTAACCTAACCTAACCTAACCTAACCTAACCTAACCTAACCTAACCTAACCTAACCTAACCTAACCTAACCTAACCTAACCTAACCTAACCTAACCTAACCTAACCTAACCTAACCTAACCTAACCTAACCTAACCTAACCTAACCTAACCTAACCTAACCTAACCTAACCTAACCTAACCTAACCTAACCTAACCTAACCTAACCTAACCTAACCTAACCTAACCTAACCTAACCTAACCTAACCTAACCTTTTTTTTTTTTTTTTTTTGTTTTCCCAGGGGAACTCTTTATGAGTACCCGGGCCTTGAAGAGGCCCAAGGTTATGTGGAACTCGCCCGTCTGCCTTTCCCTCTCCTGACAAGGCGAGAGGCACCAAGTCAGGTGGTTGTAGAGGGCGAGACGGAGGGGAATATCCACTAAACCCCTGGGGGCCTACAATCCGAAGCTTAAGGCTTGGGGTGGCAGTCGCGGGACCTATACCACTAGGGCCATACCACGCGAGGGCCGCCCCGTCGCCCGTGTGCCAACCTGTGACCGCAAGCAGTCACGCGCCGACACACGGGCGACCTACGCGCACGGCACAACACACACAGCATGCCCACCCTCTAGTGGGCACGCAAGCCTACAAAACATAACAAGACAAAAACATGACAACACAAGACAGGCACACAATGGTCCTCCGACCCTAGGGCGTTTGGGGGGGTATGGTCAGATACCCATGCCAAAGCCCTAATACACACGCTACTTGTATAAACAAGTACCCCACTTTGCGGTCCGGCAGGAGATAAATCTCCGCACTCCCTACAAAATACATAGAACATGTAACACAAAAACGCGCGGCCTTGCCATCGGCCCGCCACCCCTACTTTGGCGACCCGGACCCGACCCGGATTCCGACCCCGACCACGAGTCTGAATCCTGCTCGGCATCCGATCCCAACACCACCTAAAGTCCCCAAACCAGACACAAGAGGCCATCGTCGGCAGGAACTCCCAACATCCCCGAGAGGCTGTCCGGCGAGTTCTGACGCCGTTGAATCCGGTGGTCACCACCCGGCCATCCACCGGGTTGCTTTCGGGGGGGAGGAACCCCTACTCGCACCCAGGGCAACCCCAGGTTACCGCCGCCTTCCCTCGCCGATGAACAACTCGGGGACTCGGAGCCCGGCCAACAGCGGCACTCAAGGTCGTACCCTACAAAATAAAACAAACAAGGCGACAAACGAACACATCCAAATAAAACAAAAAACAAAATCGCGCGGCCTTCCTCCAGCCCGCCGGTCCTACTTTGGTGACCCGGACTCCGACCCAGGCTCAGACCCCGCCCACGAGCCTGACTCTGGCTCGGATGCCGACCCCCACAACCTACCAACCCAACCCACGATCTCAGCACATGAAGTTGACGCCAACCCTCAGAGGCAGACTCCCCCCCCCACGGCACGTCCCGGCAGCTGACCGGCCGTTCCCAGACTTTCCACAGACCTCTCAAGGCTGGACAGGCCGAGTGGTCTGGTACTAGTCTGTTACTAGGCTCGGTACTCGCCAACCGGTTCGTCCGGGGCTCAAAGGTCATCCACCTCCGACACTCGGCGCATTGACAACAGAGGTGCCGGAATCCTACCAAACACAAAATCCCACAAAAGACGACGCTCAGAAGGAGCGCCGCCAAGACTCCTCTCAAAGCTGCTCAGAAGGAGCAGCGAGTTGTGCGGCCCAGAGTAGGCACGCACATAGGAGAGGCAGGGCCCCAAAGGGGGGCTCCTGCCTGCCAGATGTTAGCCGACTGGGTCCAACTTTCTCCACCGTTGACCATCCGTCAACCGGAGACCGTTGGAACCACTCGTTGCCCAGGATGCACCACGTGGAGGTCATCTGACTCGCACCCCAACCTAACCTAACCTAACCTAACCTAACCTAACCTAACCTAACCTAACCTAACCTAACCTAACCTAACCTAACCTAACCTAACCTAACCTAACCTAACCTAACCTAACCTAACCTAACCTAACCTAACCTAACCTAACCTAACCTAACCTAACCTAACCTAACCTAACCTAACCTAACCTAACCTAACCTAACCTAACCTAACCTAACCTAACCTAACCTAACCTAACCTAACCTAACCTAACCTAACCTAACCTAACCTAACCTAACCTAACCTAACCTAACCTAACCTAACCTAACCTAACCTAACCTAACCTAACCTAACCTAACCTAACCTAACCTAACCTAACCTAACCTAACCTAACCTAACCTAACCTAACCTAACCTAACCTAACCTAACCTAACCTAACCTAACCTAACCTAACCTAACCTAACCTAACCTAACCTAACCTAACCTAACCTAACCTAACCTAACCTAACCTAACCTAACCTAACCTAACCTAACCTAACCTAACCTAACCTAACCTAACCTAACCTAACCTAACCTAACCTAACCTAACCTAACCTAACCTAACCTAACCTAACCTAACCTAACCTAACCTAACCTAACCTAACCTAACCTAACCTAACCTAACCTAACCTAACCTAACCTAACCTAACCTAACCTAACCTAACCTAACCTAACCTAACCTAACCTAACCTAACCTAACCTAACCTAACCTAACCTAACCTAACCTAACCTAACCTAACCTAACCTAACCTAACCTTTTTTTTTTTTTTTTTTTTTTTTACGTGTGGAAATCTGCTACCAGACCGTCTCGACCGGGTGTTGCACGACCCGGGAGGTGTGTGGGGATGGGCGATGGTCTGCCCGACCCACTAAAACCACACGGCACCCGTCAACCGCTGGGCGGGACCCCGAGTACTCATCGAGTCATTCACGGCCCGCCGCGGTGGTTCCTTCTAACCCTCCTGGCGTCTCTCCTCCCCCGAGTGCGAGGGAGGGGCGCCTTCCACCTTGAGGCTATGGCACGGAGAGTGTGGGGAAGATGGTGACCCCCACCTCCGCGCAGGGCTACGATGGGTGCAACAGCCCATGTAGCCGCCTCCGACGACCCGTTCGTCTGCGTCGCGACGTGACTGACAGTGGGTCATCTTCTCTCGCCCTCTCGGCCTCCTCTTTCCGCGAGATGACATCCTCGCAGAAGGAGGCGAAGGCGTCCCACGACCTTCTGCTCGTGACCATGGCTTTGACCACGGCCGTTAGCGTCAGGTCGGGTCCGATGACAGCGAGTAGCGCCTGGCGTTCACTGTCGAACGCCGGACAGAATGCCAGCGTGTGGGTAGCCGAGTCGGCCCCAGCGCCGCACTCGTGGCACTCTATCGTGGGCTCCCGACCGATCTTATGCAGGTAACCACCAAAACAGCCGTGTCCGGTGAGGACCTGCGTGGTACGGAAAGAGAGCCCACCCTCCTTGCGAACGACCCATCGCTCCAGGACGGGCCGAATCGCTCCGATGGTCAAGTGGCCGGCAGATGGATGCTCCAGGCGTAATCGCCATTGTTGCAGAGCCCTCTTTTGAGCGCGCTCCCGCCATCGGGACACCTGTTCAGGCATAGCCCTACTGCCTAGGCTGCGTACTTCAGCGCTCTGCTCGTAGACAGAGGCCAGCACTTCTGCGTCCAGCTCCCATGGGGGAGTCCCTGCCAAAACGCAGGCCGCCTCGAAGGACACGGTGCGGTAACCATGTATTACCCTTAATGCCATAGCCCTTTGGGGCCTCCTGAGAAGGATTTTGTTTTGGGCATTAAGGGCGTCCACCCACACTGGTGCCCCATACAACGCCATGGAGCGTACGACGCCAGTGTAAAGCCGGCGCGCACTGGAACTGGGGCCACCAAGGTTTGGCAGCAAGTTACCCAGCGCGTGAGCTGTTCTCACCAGCTTCAGTGACTGACGCCGGAAGTGCTCCCGAAAACTCCACTTGGCATCGAGATACAGGCCGAGATATTTAATAGAGGCGCTGATCTCAATCTGCACACCATCAATGCGCAGATGTGCGTCTAGAGACGGCCTTCTACGGGGCCCGTAGAAATAGAGCGCCTCGGTCTTCTCCAGCGCAACTTTTAGGCCCAGCAATTGGATTCGCTGGATCATATGCGACACTCCGACGGTTGCGAGAATGGCCGCATCCGAAAACTCCTTGGCTCTGGCAGTCACGAGAGTGTCATCCGCGTAACACACTACGCGGAGTCCACGCAGCATGGCACCTCTTAAGGCCCAGTCATATCCGATATTCCACAGGAGCGGACCCAGAACCGACCCCTGTGGAACACCGCACGACACTGCTCTGTTGCGCATTCTGCCTTGTTGGTCAAGGTACACAACCGACCTATTCCGCAGGTAATTGACAATTATCCTCTGCAGATAGCCAGGTACGCCATGGTATTTCAAAGCCTCCCCGATGCACTCGAAGGGCAGACTGTTGAATGCATTGGCGATGTCGAGCGACACCGCCAACACAACTTCTCCCTGTGCAATAGCCTCCTGAGCATGAGCCTTGACATCAAGGATGGCGTCAATAGTTGATCGCGCCTCCCGGAACCCATACTGGCAAGGTGCCAAATCAGGGCCCACATTGCTCAGATGGCTATTTATTCGCCGGGCCAGGACGCGCTCGAAGAGCTTGCCGGCCTCATCCAAAAGAACAATAGGCCGGTAAGCAGATGGTGATTCAAGGGGTCTCCCCTCCTTTCTGAGCAGAACAAGGCGTCCTGTTTTCCACCTAGCAGGGAACTCCCCCGCTGAGAGACAGGCGTCCAGAAGAGACCGGAAGCGCTCCTCTATAATTTCTTCGGCAATCACCCAGACTTTGCCGACGATGCCATCAGGCCCTGGGGCCGTATTCTTGGCCTTGAGCCGCAGGAAGGCTGCGCCCAACTCACCAGTAGTAATTGGCGGTATATGAGCGGCGTCCCCGTTAGCTGTTGCCGGGGCCATCCTCGGCGGCACAAATTCGCCTCGCTCCGGAAACAACGAGCGAACAATGGAGTCGAGTAACTGAGGCTCGAGCGACTCAGTGAGAGGGGGGCCCACGTTGCGCAGCTTGCCCCGCACTGAGCGGTAAGGGCGACCCCAAGGATCTCGATTGAGTCCCTCGAGCATCTCCTCCCTTGCCTGGTCCTTGGCCTGACATATGCCGACTTTCAAGGCCTCCTTGGCTTCTTTATACGCAGTGTGCAGTGCCGCATCGTCTTGCACATTTCGCCTACGCCGCCTAAGATGGTTTGTGTAGGCTCTGCGCGCCACGATGCATTCTTCGCGCAGTGCAGCCACCTCCTGCGACCACCAATAGACTGCTCTTTTGGGAGGACAGCGGCGAACCCGGGGCATGGCCGCATCGCAAACCTCTGTCATGGAGTCTGCAAACCAGTTCGCTCCTTCGTCCACCTGGATCGACTGGGTGGGAGGGCGAGCAAACCATACTTGGGCAATGGCTGCCTCTATAGCCAGCTCCCGATCCAGCTTGGTGACCGCCCAGCGCGGGAACGGTGACGGATCCGTGCTACGCGGCTGGCTGATGACATCGTTCGAGGGGGCGAGGTCGAATCTGATGTAAAGATGATCCGACAATGTCTCAACCCCCTCGACAACCGTCCACCCGGACACGCGACGAGCGACGACAGGAGAAGCGAAGGACAGGTCTACGATAGACCCGCCCTGCTGCCGTACGCACGTATTTGTGCTGCCCTGGTTTAGGAGGAGCAGGCCGGATGTTATGGCCCACTCTTCCACAACTTCACCACGTTGACATGTGGCCGGGGAGCCCCAGGTCGTCGACTTAGCGTTGAAGTCGCCGAGGACGATTACTGGCAGGGGCGAGGCACGGTGAACCGCAGCACCCAGTTGGCCAATAAACGCCTCGAATTCCGCCACGGTCTTATTTGGGGAGAAATATACCCCAATCAGGGCAAATCCTCCCCACTTGACGACAACAAAGCCGGCTCCCCGTTCAAGGAAGACGAACGGAGGGACCACGTCCGACGAACCTCCGACAATCGCCACAAGTTTAGTGGAGTCCGCTACCCAATTATTGCGGTCAGGCACGTAATACGGCTCTGCCGCAACCGCTATACCTATCGACCACGCTGCCATTGATTGCACAAAAAGGTCTTGTGCACCGGCAGCGTGGTTTAGGTTCGTCTGGAGAAGGCGTAGTAGGGCCGTACTAGACATTGCCAATCTCCATTGCATCGGCATGAGGCGTCTGCTGAGCGCCTCCTTGGGTGCCAGCAGCCGATGTTTTGGCCGCTGTCCTCTTCCGCCTTGGGGCTTGGCACGATTTACTGCCGATGATGTGAGACGCGGGCCGCTTCGCCTCCGCGCACATCGGGCAGTGTGGTGCCAAAGAGCACGATGCCGCTATATGGCCTGCTTTACCGCAGCGATAGCAGATATCGCTGCGGTCTATCATGGCCGTGCATCGGGCTTTGGTGTGCCCCCTTTCGAGGCAGCGGTAGCATTTAAGCGGCCGCGCCTCCAGAGCCTCCACATGGGCAATGCTCCAGTCGATGTAGATACATCTCTCCTTTAGCAGGACTTTGGCCGCAGCTACTGGGCATGACACATAAATTGTGTACATGCCACCAGCGCCACGGCGCATCTGCCCAACCCTCACATGCTCCGGCGAGCAGGACCCTACCTTCGCCACCTGTGCAACTACTTGCGCTGGAGAGATGGTGTCGTCCAGGTCGAATATGCGCAGGTCTGCGCATTTTACCGGCCTGGAGACTTTAGCGTCATCACCTAGGGCTTCCTTGATCTGACGGGCCAGTTGGTCAGCTTGCTCCTCCGTGGCCGTGCTCGGGAGATTGAGGATACGAGCACCAGTGACCGCCTCTCTAAATCGTACCCCCACGATTCCCAGGTCGGCAGGATTTACCGACTCCTTTGCCTTCAGGAGGACGTTGGCATAAGTAAGTCCTCGCTCTTTTGCTTCCGGCTGCAGTGTTATGACCACTGCCGGCGAGCGAGGAGTCCTCAACTTGGGCTTGAACTTCCTTTTGGCCTGGGATTTGGCCTGCGGTTTGGCTTGCTCCTTGGCCTTGGCCGCCTTCTTCCTGCGAGCTTTCCGGCCGTTGGTGACCGGGGTCCACTCTCCCTCGGCCGAGGTGGACGGGCCAGGAGCCACAGGGGTCTTTGCAGCCTGGGAGGCATACGAGGTGGTCTTCGCCGCCTTCGCTCCCATTTTGGGCTTGCCAGTCGTTTTTTGGGGCTCCACAGATGTAGGTAGGGCCGCAGCCTTCTTGCCCTTGGTTTTGGGCGCTGGTGTCGGTGCGCTTTTCGCTGCCAACGCAAAGCTGTTGTTAGCCTTGTTCTTGGCGTCGGCCGCAAGCGGCGGACGCAGACGAGGCTCAGGAAGCAGCCTGGCCTCGATTGATTCCAATCTAGTGGAAACCATGAAGCCAACCTGTCTCATAACTTCCGCCAGAACCGATTGGTCAATTACTGGCGGGGGAGGAAGCGGCGGCGGTTGAACTGCCTTCGCTTTCGGCTTCGATTGTGCCATCGGCTCCTTTCGCTGCGCCAAGGGGGCCATCGCTTTAGGAGTCACAGGAGCAACCGGATGAACGTCATCGGACATCTCTCCTTCCCACGCATCTGAAGTGGGTGTAGCCACAGGGGCGAACCGCTTTTGGTGGAGATACTCCACCGTGGCATGCAAAGTAGCCATTTCCTCCCTTAGGCTAGACACCTCCGCACTGAGACGGAGGTTCTCAGCCTTTAGGGCTTCGGTTTCTTGCGAAACCGTACGGTATCGCAAGAGTCCTATATTTTCCTTATAGGACTCAGCAATCGCCTTAAGGGACTTAATATATGTACCCTTGAGATGGCCGGACGTGTTGGCCACATGAAGCAGCATTTTGATGTCGTCCTCCACCTCTTGGACGACAACATCTGCACAGGCCTCTTCGTCTTTATCAGAGCCACCCATTAGGACAGCTCTGGAAGCCCTAGTGACGCGCCTCTCGTGAGCCATTTCGGCGAACTCTTTCTCGGCCTGGAGCTCAAGAGCCTTACACTCGGCCTCATTGTGCCGCTCCTTCGCAGCAGCAAGGCCTACGTACTGCCCTGTAGTGGGCGGTCTGCCTCTGCCTCGACGAGAGGTAGGCACTTTCGCCGAACGGAATGAGCGGACCGAGTCATTGTCCGACTCTGAGGACAGATCCGCTCGAGTCCTTTTGCAACCACTGGTGATTGTGGAAGTCGAGCAGTCAGACATTGCGTCCTCCTCCTCCGAACGAACCACCACGACCTCTTTCTCCTTGTCCTGACCGTCTCTGGCTCGACGACTGCGGCTGCGAGTTCTAATGGCCGCGTCGAGTCGCGTCAATGAGACGGACAACACCTTGCCCTTTTTAGGCATTCCTATGTCCTTACCGGACCCAACCTCCTTGCCCCTACTGGGCCGACTACTTCCACCGCCCTTCACGGTCTTGACGCCACCAACGTCACCACTTCCACCACTGCCCTTCACGGGCACACACTTCGAGCTTCCAGGAACATAGACACACTCTGAGGCCTGGTCGGCCACCCCAGAGGGACCTTCGGTAGCAAATTTCTCACACGGGGACCCGGTCATCCCCGTGCGCCGGGCGTCAGCCGGAGCGCATGACATACTCGCATTCAAATTACTGGACATTTTCATTACTTTTTACGAAGCAATTTACGGGTTGCAGTCCCCGGATTTGACAACTTTACTGTTGGATGGGTTACGTTTTTACTAACGGGTGTTACCTGTGTTCTCAGGGGTTTTTAAGAGTGTATCCTTCTCTGGAGCTGTCGCTTGTCGCGCCGGGTCGAAGCCCCCACGCCAAGCACGCCCTATATACGCCGCAGAGGGCGGGAGGTGTCTGCGGGGTTTTTACAAGTTTTCCTTCTTGTCGCCCGAATGGGCTGCCAGTCTGCCTGGACAGACACGTACCCGGCTACGCCGAGACCGGGGTCGTTGTGCAAGCCAGAACAGAACTGGCGACGACTGCGAGAACATCGCAACAAGGGTTGGCGTGAAGCCCGAGTTGAAAGCACCTTGCGCATGGAAGCGCTTGAAGGGCACCCAGAAGGGGCGCCGAGCTACCCAATTTCCCCCCGTGTAACGACGCCCAGAAGGGGCGCCGTGAAAACTCCACTCAAAGCTGTTCAGAAGGAGCAGCGAGTTGTGCGACCCAAAGTGGGCACGCACGTTGGAGGTGCAGGGCCCAGAAGGGGCTCCCGCCTGTGTCGGGTTGTTAGCCGGCCAGTCTCACAGCAGCCTCCTCATTGGAGGAGGTGTTGAGGCTGCCCGTTGCCCAGGGTTTACCACGAGGAGGTCACCCAACACAAACCCCAACCTAACCTAACCTAACCTAACCTAACCTAACCTAACCTAACCTAACCTAACCTAACCTAACCTAACCTAACCTAACCTAACCTAACCTAACCTAACCTAACCTTTTTTTTTTTTTTTTTTTTTTTTTTTTTACGAGCGGAATTTGCATCCAAACCGTCTCGACCGGGCTGTTGCAGGCCCGGGAGGTGTGTGGGGTTGGTCACCTGATGGGCTGTGACCGACCCACTAAACCGCCCGACATCCGTCTACCGCTTTTGCGGAACCCCGAGCACTCGGTGGAGTCATTCGCAGTCCGCGCGGTCGCCCCCTAGGGCCCACCAATTTGGCCCATCGGCCACTGAAGGCGCCATACCTCCCGGATGTAAGAGGGGCGCCTTCTCTCCTGGAGGCTAAGTCGCGGGGAGTGTGGGGAAGATGGTGACCCCCACCCCCGCGTTGGGCTACGATGGGTGCAACAACCCATGCAGCCGCCTCCGTCGACCCGTTCGCCTGCGCCTTGACGCAGCTGAGAGCGGGTCGTCCTCCCTCGCCCTCTCCGCCTCCTCTTTCCGCGAGATGACGTTCTCACAGAAGGAGGCGAAGGCGTCCCACGACCTTCTGCTGGTGAGAATGGCGTTGGCCACTGTCGCCAGCGTCAGGTCGGGTCCGATATCGGCAAGCAACTCCTGACGTTCGCTGCTGAACGCCGGGCACACCTCCAGAGTGTGTAGGGCCGTGTCTGATGCGGCCCCGCACTGGTGGCATACCTCTAACTCCTCACGTCCGATCCTCGACAGGTAGCTGCCAAAACAGCCGTGCCCTGTCATAACCTGAGAGATACGGAACGTGAGGGTCCCCTCCTTGCGACCGACCCATCGCTCCAGGACGGGCCGGATCGCTCCGATGGTCCAGTGACCGGCACTTGGATTCTCCAAGCGTGTGCGCCATCGCTCCATCGTTATTTCTTGAGCGTCATCACGCCACCTTGCTGACTGCACGGGCATAACCCGCTCACCGAGACTACGCAGTTCAGCCCCTTGCTCGTACACAGCAGCAAGTACGCTCGCCTCCAAGTCCCATGGAGGGGTGCCCGCAAGGACACACGCCGCCTCGTATGACACGGTGCGGTAGCCACGAATGGCCCTGATAGCCATGACCCGCTGAGGTCTTCGCAGCAGGGCCTTGTTTTTGGCATTCAGGGCGTCTACCCACACCGGTGCCCCATACAGAGCCATCGAGCGTATCACTCCGGTGTACAACCGTCGTGCACTGCCGCTCGGCCCGCCAAGATTTGGCAGAAGACTCCCTAACGCCCCTGCAGCTCTAACCAGTTTCGGCGACTGTCGACTGAAGTGCTCGGAGAAACTCCACTTGCTGTCCAAAGTCAAGCCTAGGTATCGCATGCATGGGTTAATTGCAACCCGGACACCATCTATACGCAAGTGCGCCTCCGGAGGAGGGCGCCTGCGAGCACCGTAAAAGAAAAGGGCCTCCGTCTTTTCGAGAGCGACTCGAAGTCCCAATGTTTGGATCCTACGAACCAGGTGCGTGACCCCAGCTGAGGCCAGCACTGTCGCGTCTGGGAAGGTGTTCGCTCGAGCCGTCACAAGAGTGTCGTCGGCGTAGCAAACCACCCTTAGTCCCCGCAGTAGGGCGCCTCTCAACGCCCAGTCGTAACCGACGTTCCACAGGAGCGGCCCAAGGACCGACCCCTGTGGGACCCCGCACGACACTGCTCGACTGCGCAATTGCCCATCTCTGCCTTGGTATGTTACCGTTCGCCCCCTTAGGTAGTTGTGGAGGATACGCATTAAGTAGTGGGGCACCCCGTGGTAGCGGAGCGCCTCCCCTATGCACTCGAACGGCAGGCTATTAAATGCGTTGGCGATATCGAGCGATACCGCCAGCACGACTTCACCTTGCGCAACGGCCTCTTGCGAGTGCGCTTTGACGTCCAAAATGGCGTCAATCGTGGAACGACCCTCTCTGAACCCGTACTGGCATGAAGCCAAGTCCGGGCCTACCAAACCTAGATGGTCGTTGATTCGGCGAGCCAGCACGCGTTCAAAAAGCTTACCGGCTTCATCCAATAGGACGATTGGCCGGTATGCCGAGGGCGAATCTAAGGGACGCCCTTCCTTCCTTAGGAGCACGAGCCTTCCGGTCTTCCACCGTGCAGGAAATTGTCCAGAGGACAAGCAGGCGTCTAGAAGCACCCGGAATCGTTCTTCCAGGACTTCTTCGGCCATCACCCAGGCACGCCCGGGGATGCCATCCGGACCCGGAGCCGTCTTCTTGGCCCGAAGCCTTAGAAAGGCCGCGCCCAACTCACCAGCTGTGACTGGCGGAATCTGGGCATCGGCGTGAGGTTCATTCTGAGGCGGGGCCATTCGAGGGGGCTCAAACACGGCTCTCTCCGGGAAAAGGGAGCAGATGATAGACTCCAATAGAGGAGGCTCGAGAGACTCGGTCAGGGGGGGACCTGCGTTGCGGAGTTTTCCGCGAACGGAACGATACGGTCGCCCCCATGGATCTAGGTTGAGCGTCTCGAGCATTTCTTCCCGGGCCGTGTCTTTGGCCTGACATATAGCCGCTTGGAGAGCCTTCTTGGCCTCCTTGAGGGCCTCATGCAACACCCGCTCGATTGCTTCATCGCGAAGGCGTCGTCTGCGCTGGCTCGTATATGCGCGACGCCGGACGATACAGTCTTCCCTCAGGCTGGCTATTTCACGGTTCCACCAATAAACCTCCTTTTTGGAGGGTCTACGGCGGACCCGGGGCATGGCAGCGTCACAAATCTCCGTCATGGCACCTGCAAACCATTCCGCCTCGTCATCCGGATGAACCGGTTGTGTCGCTGCTGGGGAGAACCAGGCCTGGACAAATGCCGCCTCGATCAGGAGTTCGCGGTCCATTTTACCAATGGCCCACCGCGGATACGGTGAACTACGGCCACGTTGGTCGCTTCTGCTGAACCTCTGAGAGGGGGAGATGTCAAATCTGATATATAAATGATCAGACAGAGTCTCTACCCCCTCCAGGACAACCCATCCAGACACCCTCGAGGCGATGGTGGGGGAAGCAAAGGAGAGATCCACAATGGATCCGCCATTTAGGCGGACACATGTGTTTGCATTGCCCCTGTTAAGAAGACAAAGGCCAGATGTTATGGCCCATTCCTCCACCAAATCGCCTCTCTGGTTGGAGACAGGACAGCCCCACGCCGTTGACTTGGCGTTATAATCGCCAAGAAAGACGACCGGGAAAGGCGCTGCCCTCCTTACAGCTGCTCCGAGGCCTGTGACGAAGGCCTCAAATTCGATATACGGCCTGTTGGGGGAGAAGTACACTCCGAACAGAATTACCCCTCCCCATTTGACCGCCACGAACCCCGATCCCCTCTCGTGAAGAGAGAAGTGGGACGTCGTCGCTGAACCCCCCACAATAGCAACGTCACCGTCTACATCCGCCGCCCAGTTGTTACGCGTCGGGATGTAGTATGGCTCACAGACCACAGCAATATCTATTGACCACTCCGCCATTGACTGCACGAAAAGGTCCTGTGCACCGGCGGCGTGGTTAAGATTCGCCTGGAGTACGTGTAATGTGGCTGTGCTAGACATTATTGGTCCCCATCTCAACGTCGCGTGGTGCTTGCTGGGCACTCGTAGGGGGGGAGGCCTTATCGGCCGCCGTTTTCCTCCTCCTTGGGGGAGAGCAGTTTTTGCTTCCCGCGATGTGTTCTGCAGGCCGTTTGGCCTCTGCGCAGATTGGGCAATTCGGCTTGGCCGAGCAAGATGCTGCAGTATGGCCAGCCTTACCGCAGCGGTAGCACAATCCGCTGCGGTCTATCTGGGCCGTGCACCTCAACTTGGTGTGCCCCTTCTCTAAACAGCGGTAGCACCGAAGTGGCCGCTTCTCCAAAGCCTCCACACGCGCAGAACTAAATCCTACGCCAACTCGACCTGCCTCTAGCAGGACTTTAGCCGCGGCTACTGGGCACTGCACGTATAACGTGCCCATGCGACCAGGACCAGGCCTGATCTCCCCGACCCGGACAGAGTCAATAGGGCATTTGCCCGCTTTCGCGACCTCAGCCTGAATGTCCGAGGGCTCGATCCCGTCTCCAAGGCCGACAACGCGCAGATCGACGCGTTTAAATGGCCGAGTGACTTTAACGACATCGCCAAGAGCATCCCTCAGCCGTTCAGCCAAGGTGTCCGCCTGCTCTGCGGTCACGGCGCTCGGCAAACTGAGAATGCGGGCACCCGTCAACGCCTCCCGAAACCGTACGTGCTCGATTCCCAACGCAGTGGGGTCAACACACTCGCGGGCCTTTCTAAAGATGTTGGCATACGTAATGCCGTTCTCTTTTGCCTCCGGCTGCAGGGTTATCACAACAGCCGCTGTGCGAGGTTCCTGCAAATTGGGCTTCTTTTTGCCGGCCTTACCCTTAGGCTTGGCCTGCGGTTTAGAAGCCGCCTTCTTCTTCCGACGTGCCTTTCGGCCGCCCACCTCAACAGTCCACTCCCCCTCCTCAGGTGTTCGTGAGGTGGAGGGAGCCGGCGCTTTGGAGGCACCGGTTGTACGAGGGGCAGAAGTAGGGGTAGCTTTGGCCACCTTGTTGCCCTTTTTAGACTGTGAGCCCTCTTTCACCGCATTAGCAGCAGGGGGCTTCGCCTTGCCAGTCTTAACTGGGACCGCTGCGACGGGAGCGGATTTGGCAACCGACGCAAACGTAGCCTTCGCCTTGTTTTTTGCATCAGCCGCAAGCGGCGGACGCAACCGTGGCTCAGGGGGGAGCCTCGCCTCGATAGACTCCAGCCGAGTTGTCAGGAGGAACCCGACTTGGCGCATCACCTCGGCCATGATCGATTGGTCGACCTCTGGTGGAGGAAGGGGCGGCTGTTCAGCCCTAGCCTTTTTAGGCTTAGGTTTGGCCACCGTCGGGTCCTTGCGTAGGGCCTTGGGGAGATCCCGCGGCTCTGACACAATGGGGACCGGTGGAGCCATTTCCTCCTCGTCCATCTCCGAGTAGGGCGTGACGACGGGCGCGTATCGCTGCGCATGCAGGTACTCGACCGTGGCATTGAGCGTGGCCATTTGCTCCTTAAGGCTTTCGACCTCGGAGCTTAGGCGACGATTTTCCGCCCGCAACGCTTCCGTCTCGTCAGACACCGTATGCATACGCAACAGGCTGATGTTAGCCTTGTAGGAGGCTGCGATATCCTTTAGGGTCTTGATGTAGGTGCCCTTTAAGTGCTTGGAGGTCAAAGCCACCTTCTCCAGCAGCTGGATATCAGCAGCCGCCTGCTCAACTACGGCTTCCGCAGTCGTCGCTTGGTCATTGTTGACCCCGACCTCTGTTACCCTCTTGGCCCTCTCAACGCACTGAGTGCGGTTGAACTCGGCCAGCTCCTGTTCAGCCTGGAGCTCCATCGCCTTGCGTTCCGCCTCGGCCAGCCGTTCTTTTGCCGCTGCGAGGCCCACGTACTCGCCAGTTGTGGGCGGTCTACCACGCCCTCGGCAAGCCGTCGACGTCTTGGACGCCGAAAGTTTAGAAGCCGAGCAGATTGAGTCATGATCCGACTCAGAAGAGGACAAATCCGCCCGGGTTCTCTTGCGACCGCTTTCGGTCGTCACCGTGACTACCGAAGAATCGGACATGGCGTCCTCATCCTCGGCCGACAGATAAACTGTCTCCACCATATCTTTAGGAGCCGCCTTGGCCCCGCGCTGGCTGCGGCTGCGCGTACGAACGCCAACCTCATCCAGTCGCGACAGCGACACACTCAACACCTTGCCCCTCCCGGGCCTTCCATCCTTCACTCCCGAACCAATAACATCCTTGCCCGATCTACTGGGCCTTTTCTCAAATACACCCTTGTCCTTACCGGACCCACTCGCCATAACCTCGCCCTTCACGGGCCCTCGCCTTGAAACTCTTCCAGAAGCATCGTCACACCTTGGGGCCTGGTTGCCTACCCCAGAGGTGGAATCGGAGTTATCCGAAAATGAACGCACAACTTTGCCCCCCCCAGAGACGGTGGGGCAGCCTGGGTCCAGCGAACTGGGCCCAGGGAGGGATTCTCCCGCCTCCCGGCGGGTACCCTCCTGGGGTAATACTATTTTTGGTTGTGCTTCCATTTTATGACATTAATGGGTGTCACCCAGACAATTTGGGGGTTGTCATCCCCCTGGCAATTTAAGGGCTGCCGGTCCCTGATGAGGCTGCAACAGTCACCCATGCGTCGCCCACACGCCAAGGGAACCCTATATACGCCGCAGAGGGCGGGAGGTGTCTGCGGGGTTTTTACAAGTTTTCCTTCTTGTCGCCCGAGTGGGCTGCCAGTCTGCCTGGACAGACACGTACCCGGCTACGCCGAGACCGGGGTCGTTGTGCAAGCCAGAACAGAACTGGCGACGACTGCGAGAACATCGCAACAAGGGTTGGCGTGAAGCCCGAGTTGAAAGCACCTTGCGCATGGAAGCGCTTGAAGGGCACCCAGAAGGGGCGCCAAGCTACCCAATTTCCCCCCGTGTAACGACGCCCAGAAGGGACGCCGTCAAGACTCCACTCAAAGCCACTCAGAAGGAGCAGCGAGTCGTACGGCCCAAAGTGGACACGCACATGGAGTTGCAGGGCCCAGAAGGGGCTCCCGCCTGTGTCGGGTTGTTAGCCGGCCAGTCTCACAGCAGCCTTCTCATTGGAGGAGGTGTTGAGGCTGCCCGTTGCCCAGGGTTTACCACGAGGAGGTCACCCAACACAAACCCCAACCTAACCTAACCTAACCTAACCTAACCTAACCTAACCTAACCTAACCTAACCTAACCTAACCTAACCTAACCTAACCTTTTTTTTTTTTTTTTTTTTTTTTTTTTTTTTTTTTTTTTTTTTTTTTTTTTTTTTTTTTTTTTTTTTTTTGACCCAGGGGAAGTCTTTACGACTACCGGAGCCCTGAAGGGCACCCGGTTATGTGGGACTCACCCGTCCGCCTTTCCGCACCCACTGACGAGGCGAGAAGCGTCAAGTCAGCTGCCAGGAAGAAGTCCCGGCTGGGAGGGCGAGACGGAGGGGGATACCCACTAAACCCCTGGAGGACGGCAATCCGAGTACTAAATAAGGCGACAACCACGTTACGCGTCCCGAAGGGATTAAGACCGCGGCTGCCACCCTGCGCCCGTGTACCAACCTACGGCCATCTCCGCACACTTCTTCCCTCGAAAGGGAAACATGTGCTTTGACGGCCGCGCGCCAGTACACGGGCACGTACTGATAACACAGCATTGAAGAAGTTAAACTTAAGACATAAAGTGGCACAAAAGTGCACCACACAAGACCAAAGCGCCCCATCTGCCACTGCCGAAACTCGGTATGCGGCGGACAGGGCACAGCTCCAGTGGGAGACTGCAGCGCGTACCGGGACAGAACCCGGCACTAGCGGCGCTCCCTTTACTCTTTAGGCGGCTGCCTAGCCAACCTGGCAGATCGCCTACTTCTTCTGGGCATCAGAGTAGGAGAGTGCGCAGAATCACTCTCTGACTCCTCCTCGCCCCCTCTTAAACTCTCCCGTTCCCTCACCACTTCCTCTACTACCCCCACGCCCGGGAGCCTCCCAGCACCCTTTCCGAGGGAAGTGGCGCCTGGGGGGGCGGCAGGGCTAGGGGGAAACAAGGAGGGAGACTTTGGAGACGAGGCCGCAGGGGCCTCAACCCCGGATGGCGACACCTCAGTCAACATCCGCTCCAGCACCACAACGGCAGACCTCACCTCCCTCTCTTCCTGAACCCTCATTTTGATGGCAGGGGGGCGACATCCCCCGCCGCCCATAGTATGCCCGTGGGGCAAAGCCGCTTCCGCGCACACCAGACAGTGCGGCGGCCTGGTGCATGTTTCCATTTTGTGGCCCAGCATGCCACATCGGAAACAGCACCCCGTTCTGTCTACAGCGGAGGGGCACATCGGCCGCGTATGGCCCATCCCCATGCACCTGAAACAGCGCATGGGTCTGGGTCCGACAGCTTCCACCTTGGCAAGGTTCCATTGAACCTTAAGCCTTTCCAACTTGGCGAGCTTGGTCGCCGTCCTCAAGGGGCACTGCACCAGCACCGTAGAGAAACCGCTGGGGGCCGAGCGGATGGTGCCCACCCTTATTCTCTCCAGCGGGCAGTCCCCTTGTGCCGACACTGCGGCGGCCACATTCTCCGGCGTGACGTAGTCGTCAAAGTCGGAGAGGCGGATTGCAGCCCGCTTCTCCGGGCGAACGACTATCGCCACGTCCGACACAACCTCCTCCATTTGCCGTGCCAACCTGTCAGCGGCCTCTCCGCTGTCGGCACCCGGCACCTCCACCAGCCTGGCTCCAGATTGGGCCGTCTTCATCCTCACGCTAGTGATTCCCATGTCGCCCAGGGAAATGGCCTCCCTGGCCCTGGCCATGGTCTCCGCGTACGTCACCCCCCGGGCAACCGCCTCCGGTCTAAGGGTGACGACTATGGCCGTCGAATTGGGCTGCCTCAGGGTAACCCTTCCTCTGGTTGGCGTTGGCCCAGTATTGGGCACTGTTGGTGCCCCAGTACTTGTCTGGGGAGGGCCTTTGGCCTTCCTCCGTCTCCGCGTGCGGGCGCCGGCAGTCCGCTCACCAGTAGGCACCACTGGGGCCAAAGCAGGAGCAACCCTCGGCTGTTTCTGCCTTCCTCTGGGCCCAGCGTTTTCAGGGAGGGCCGGAAAATCCTCTGCTCTTTTGTGCGAAGCCACTGTGCTATATCTCGCACGCTCAGGCACCGAGAGCTTGGCCTCTAGTTTATCCAGCCGCACGTTGAATACTCCAATAGAGGCATCCAGGGCCTGTTGCATGGCCGCAAGCGCCTGCACGACACCCCCACCATCAGCAACCGAGGGAGAAGGGACAGCACTTGCCTCTGCAAGGCGCTTCTCCCTCAAGGCAGCCTCTTCAGCCTCTTGGGCTTCCTTTTTAAGGAGCCTCAAACGTTCCTTCAGTTCGAGAACCCTTTTGTTGAGGATCTCGTTGGCCTCACCGAGAATCCTCACCTCTTCCTTCGAGGCCCTATACCCCGAGAGCATATTCTGCCACGCAACCGTGCCCCTGCAGTCCAGGCAGGACAGCATTCTGGAGAGGTAGTCCAGAGAGGCGGACGACGACTCTTTGAGAACCGCGTATTCCTCGGGCAGTCTGGAGATTTGGTGGCCCACCGACTTGACCTGCTTTTCCGCGATCTCAATGATCCGGCCTCGCTTCTCCATCTCCGCTTCCGGGTCAAAAAGCTCCAGCATTTGCTCCTCCGTCACTTTTAGGATGCGTTTGGTGTTCTGGTCCTTCCTCTCAGTTTTGAAGTACCTATCCCACACCCTCCGGAAAGACATGCCCAGGGCCACGCTCATGTAATGGAGCCGCGTGTCGAAGTCCTTATCGACCTCGAATTCAGCGCTCTTCGCCTCCCTCAACGACCTCACCGTGACCGGCTCCCAGGTCCTCCAAACGTCCGGGTCAGGTCCAGGGACCTCCTGCTCCCACATCTCCTCATCAGGTGGATCCTCGCACACCGAAGAAGGGACAGAGTCCGTATCCGTCTCATCCTTCCTCCACTCCACAACACAAGGCGTCTTTGTGCCCCCCCCAGAAACGGTGGGGCAGCCTGGGTCCAGCGAACTGGTCCCAGGGAGGGATTCTCCCGCCTCCCGGCGGGTACCCTCCTGGGGTAGTAGTTTTCCAATAGACGCACTCATGTTAAACACTTATGGGGTGTCACCCAAACAATTTAAGGGTTGTCATCCCCTGGCAATTTAAGGGCTGCCGTTCCCTAGTAGGCAGAGACAATCACCCATGCGACGCCCACTCGCCAAGGGTGCCCTATATACCCACGGAGGACGGGAGGTATCCGCGGGGTTTTAACGACTTTTCCTTGTCGACACCCAGACGGGCTGCGGGACTGAGCCCAGACCACCACGTACCCAGCTTATGCCAGGGCTGGGGTCGTTGTGGCGGACGGGACAGAACCCACGACAAAAACACGACAACAAACGAAGGCTGGCATGAGGCCGACGTTACCTCATTTGCGTAAAACGCTTGAAGGGCGCCCAGAAGGGGCACCGAACTACCCATTTCCCCCCTCGTGTAACGACGTCCAGAAGGGACGCCGTCAAAACTCCTCTCAAAGCCGCTCAGAAGGAGCGGCGAGTGTGCGACCCAGAGTGGGCACGCACGTTGGAGGTGCAGGGCCCAGAAGGGGCTCCCGCCAGTGTCGGGTTGTTAGCCGGCCAGTCTCAAAGCAACCTCCTCTTGAAGAGGGGGATGTTGAAGCTGCCCGTTGCCCAGGATGTACCACGAGGAGGTCACCCAACACACACCCCAACCTAACCTAACCTAACCTAACCTAACCTAACCTAACCTAACCTAACCTAACCTAACCTAACCTAACCTAACCTAACCTAACCTAACCTAACCTAACCTAACCTAACCTAACCTAACCTAACCTAACCTAACCTAACCTAACCTAACCTAACCTAACCTAACCTAACCTAACCTAACCTAACCTAACCTAACCTAACCTAACCTAACCTAACCTAACCTAACCTAACCTAACCTAACCTAACCTAACCTAACCTAACCTAACCTAACCTAACCTAACCTAACCTAACCTAACCTAACCTAACCTAACCTAACCTAACCTAACCTAACCTAACCTAACCTAACCTAACCTTTTTTTTTTTTTTTTTTTTTTTTTTTTTTTTTTTTTTTTTTTTTTTTTTTTTTTACCCAGAGGAACTCGTTAAGAGTACCCGGCCTTGAGGAGACCTGACGGTTATGTGGGACTCGCCCGTCTGCCTTTCCACAACCCACCGACTGTCCGGAGACGCCATTGTCTCCAGCCGGCTGTCAAGGGAGAAGCCCAAGACAAGGAATGGTGAGACAGAGGGGGATACCCACTAACCTCTGGGGGACCACACTCCGAATACAGTGGAGGCCGCGGGACCTGTTCACTGGGAAATTGAACCACGGGATCCACCCGTGCCCGTATATCCACCTATAGCAACTCAGAGAGCCACTACGCGCGGGTATACGGGCACTACGCGAACGCGACGACACGGACGTGCACGCCCTCAGTCTACTCTCGTAAGAGAGTTTGTGAGAGGTGCAGCAAACAACTTAATGGGGATAAAACCCACACAATACACAAAGAGTACAATATATACAACATTTACAACTTATATACTAATTTTTTTGTTATTTGTATTTTTAACTTTTTTTGTTTCTTCTCTTTTTTTATGTTTTTTATAAGATTCCTATTACTAATATTTACAACAAGGTGATTGGTGAACACACGACAATAATTTAAACACAAAATATAATCTTAACCTATAATTAAAACTACCGACAAATATATACAAGTCCAATTGAAGGACTACTACCCCCAGTCAGACGACACAACATTAACATACCCAACACTATTTACAAAACTAATCTAAGTATTTTATTTACAGATGCACCAGGACGGAGCCCAGCACAAACTACACCCAAGGCAACCCAAGCAGGTACGATCAGGTAAGTGCTGAGAGTAGGATTATGGCGGGTATAAATCCGCGCCTCTCCTACGCCTTCTCCCTCCTCTGCCTCTCCTCGAGGGTGCGGCATCAGCAGCTTCCTCTCGAGCGCGCTCCGCCGTCTCCTTGAGGCTCATGCACTCGCTCGAAAATTTCGCCACTGCCCTCCAATTTCTCTCACTCTCCAGCATCGCGGCCACGATGTCTGGAAGAGTGAGACTTCCCCTTCCGCCTAGATCCGCTTCCAGAGTTAGGCGCTGCGAAGCAAAAGCGCTGCATTCCGCAAGCGTGTGCTGCGCTGAATCCTCGCCAGCCCCGCACTCGTGGCATGCGGGTGTCCCCTCTCTGCCTATTCGGTGCAGATACCTACCAAAGCACCCATGCCCGGTAAGTATCTGCGCTAGGTGGTAAGAGATACTACCGTATGGCCTATCGAGCCATTCCATGAGGACTGGCCGAATGGCCTCCACAATCCGAACTCCTGCAATGGGGGACTCCAATTGTTCCTCCCATTGATAGACGGCCATTTCATGGGCGTCGTGCCTTGCCCTCTGAACCTCATCGAACGCAGGGCGTTCTCCATCGGCGCGTCTCTCCGTGCGGAACTCGAAAACCTCGGTTAGTACCTTGGCTTCGAGTTCCCACGGGACCATTCCCGCAAGAGCGGTGGCCGCCGTAAAGGACACCGTCCGGTATCCACGGATCGCTCTCACCGCAGCCACTCTCTGCGGTCTGCGCATGAGGGCTACATTCCTCCGGGAGAGAGCGTCCGACCAGACGGGAGCCCCATACAGGACCATGCTGCGAAGAACGCCGGCATATAGCCTGCGACAGCTGTTCCTGGGTCCTCCTATGTTAGGCAGCAGACGCGCGAGCGACATAGCGGCCTTGATCACTTTCGGAGCCAGCTCCGCAAAGTGTGGGGCAAACGTCCACCTGCTGTCTAAGGTCAGCCCCAGGTACCTCATCTGGTACTGAACTCTGACGTTTACCCCATCCACACAGACGTATGCCCCTCTAGTGGGCTTGCCACGAGGGGGGTAAAAGATTATGGCCTCGGTTTTACCCAAGGCTACTTCCATGCCCAACAGTCGTATCCTCGATACGGTCAACGTGGCAGCAACTGATGCAAGCCGCACCACATCCCGGTAGTCACCGCTGCGCGCGGTGACCAGGGTGTCGTCTGCATAGCATAGGACACCCGTCCTGGGGAGGATATCCCCCCTCAGGACCCAGTTATAGCCCAAGTTCCACAGGAGTGGCCCGAGGACCGACCCCTGTGGAACACCGCAAGCCATTCCGCGAGCACATATCTGGACTTCGCCGTCCTGCTTGTACAAAATGCACCTGTTCAGGAGGTAATCGGCGATGACCTTTCTCAGATACCATGGTACCCTGTGGTATAATAGGGCCTGATTGATGCAGTTGAAGGGGAGGGTGTTAAAGGCATTCGCAATGTCCAGCGAAACGGCCAACACCCTCTCCCCTCTGGCAAAGGCCTCTTCTGTGGAGCGCTTTAGGGCGAGGACTGCGTCTATTGTGGACCTGCCCCGACGGAACCCGTACTGAGTGGACTCAATATTGGGACCGTCGGCGTCCAGATGCTCGATGATACGGTTGGCAAGCACACGCTCAAACAACTTGCCTGCCTCATCGAGCAGGACGATCGGCCTATAGGCCGAAGGCTGGTCCGCAGGCCGTCCATCTTTTTTAAGAAGGCATAGTTTGCCCTCCTTCCATACCCTTGGGAACTTTCCCTGACGGAGGCAGGAGTCCATCAAGCCCATCAGCCTGGGTCCAAGATGGCCCAAGGCAATGTCCAGCACCTTGGAGTGTACGCCATCAGGACCCGGCGCTTTCTTCTTCAGGCGGAGTCGAGCTGTGGCTATCTCCATCTCCTCGACAGTAATCTGGGGGATGGAGTCAATACTCCTTTGCTCGACCACTTCAGGAGGTACAAAAGGAGCGGCCGTGAACTCCCGGTTCGGAAACAACCCATTGATCACCTGGATTAGAAGCTCCGGGCGGAAGGACTCCGTGGGGGGCGCTGAGGAGCGATATTTTCTCCTGATGGCGCGATACGGCCTCCCCCAGGGGTCACGGTCGAGATCCGCCAAAAATTCCTTCCAGGCATTGGATTTGGCGTGAAGAATCACCATTTGGAGCTCTTTTCTCGCCGCCTTGAACAACGCATAATACTGAGCCGTTTCCTCCGAGGTGTGACGCCTACGACGGCAATGCTGCAGGTCCCGTCTGGTCATTATACTGGTGGTGCGGAGGTCGGCAATCTCCTGCGACCACCAGTACACAGCTCGCTGTTGAGGGCGGTCCCTGGCCCTGGGCATACTTGCATCACATACGCGCGTTAGGGAGTTCCTAAATTTATGGGCCTGTGTGTCCACGTCCGTCGAGGGCGGAGGGTCCAGAGACCAGGTCTCCATTAACGCAGCTTCGTCCGCAGCCTCCCTGTCAAGGCACGTTAGGGCCCACTTTTTGAAGCGCTGCGTGCGCACACCCGCCTCCGGGCGGAGGCTAGCCATGGGAATGGGGGAGATTCGGATCCACACATAAAGGTGGTCTGAGAGTGATTCCTCCCCCTCCATTACCCTCCACTCCGAAACTCGAGAGGCGATAGCCGGAGTGGCAAAGGAGAGGTCAACGATTGACTCTCCCTGCCATCTCACGCAGGTATTCGCGCTACCGACGTTGAGGAGGACCAGGCCCGCCCCTATGGCAAACTCTTCAACCGCCTCCCCCCTGGGAGTTGTTCTAGGGCTACCCCACATGGTGGATTTGGCATTTAGGTCACCCGCTAATATGACTTGTAGCGGGGACAGCCGTCTCACCACGCCCTGAAGAACTGCCAGGAAGTCCTCGAACTCCCTAAGGGGGCGGTTGGGAGAGAAATACACTCCCACCAAGGCTACGTCACCCCATAGAACAGCGACGTACCCAGGTCCCTTTTCTTTGAGAGAGATGGAGGTCAGACAGTTGTTGATGGGGGTGGTGACCAGCACCAACTTCCTCGTGTCACAAATCCAGTTAGGACCCGATGGAACGGAGTATGGTTCGGCCACCACTGCCACACTTACCTCCCATTCCGTCATTTGCTGGATCAGAAGGTTCTGTGCAGCGACGGAACGGTTAAGGTTCGCCTGGACGATTGTTTGTTGGCGTTGTGCTGGCATTACTGTCCCGTTTGTAAGACCTCCATAGGTTCGTTGTTTTGAACCTGGGCACTGGGTGGACTCCGCCATGAGGGGAATGCACTCTTTACAGTGGGGGGGCGGCAGGCCCTGGATCCCATGACGTGGTCGCTCTTTAATTTATGAGCATCACAAATGTGACACTTGGGATTTTCGACCATGCAGTTTTCAATTTTGTGACCTTCCACCCCACACTTGTAACAAAGGACACTTCTGTCCACCTTTTTCGGACACGTGTATCGGGTATGCCCAATACTCATACACAGGAAACATCTCGTGGGGGTCGGTTCCAAGGCGACCACTTGAAGTGAGGAGTATCCCACTAAGAGACGGTCACCTTCCGAGAGAGCCTTGGCTGCGGGGATGGGGCACCTTACTACCACCGATCCAGAGCCCCATGCACCAGTTCGGATAAAGCCCGCTGAGAATGAGCTCTCAGGGAAACCGACTTTGCTGGCCATAGCTGCTATTATGGCCTCTTTGGTGATGGCCTCATTGAGCCCGACCACCCTCAATTCAGCCATCTTGACTGGCCTAGCCACATTCACCTCGTCCTTTAAAGCCTCTGACAGCTTAGCCGCCAGGGCGTCCGCCTTTGGACCACTGGTAGTGCCAGAAATCTCGAATTTTCGGCCGCCCGAGGCCGTATTTTTGACCCTTACAGACTCAAGCCCGACGCTCGCCAAAGGTACAGCGTTAATAGCCTTCTGGATCGCCATCGCGTATGTGAAGCCCTTGGCAACGGCCTCGGGCTTGAGCTGAAGGGTTATCACTGACGATCTCGGAACCGACAATTTAAATGACTTTTTCTCAGTCGAGACAACAGGGGTTTGACCAGGAGGCGATTTTACTGCACTGGTGGATCCCCGTTGTGCCGGCTGAGCGACTAATGTTTGACCCTTTTTCTTTTTTTTTACAGCTTGGGACCATCCATTCGACGGGACCGACGCAGCGGCAGCGAGCGACGGCGACGGATCACGGCCAGGACGAGGACCGGCGCCAGCACCAGGACCAGGACTGGGATCAGCAGCAACATTAGGACCACGGTAGGTACGGGTCTCCCGGGAACGAGGCAAGGAGGGGAAGTCTCCATAGACCTGGTAGTCTGGAGTCTCCTCATATAACATAGACGGGAGGTATGAGTCCTCAACATAGGAGCCGTGGTCGCCTTCCACAGAGGGGGGGGCGGTAGCGGCAGTGACGGCGGCATTAGCGACAGAGGCCTTAGCCTTGGCCGCTCTCACCTCATGTGCCAACATGGGCCTATAGCTCGGCTCAGGGGGGAGACGAGCCCTGATTCCGTCCAGTTTGGCATCTAACATGTCCCCAAAAATATGGATCAGTCTGGCCATGACATCGTCCTTAATTTCTTCCATCATGCCCATGACGGAATCTCTAATATCTTCCCCTGGGAGGGTCGCAGCAACACGGGGAGCAGGGGCGGGTGCGAGGGGAAGGGGAGGGGGAGAGGGTTTGGCCCTAATGCCAGACTCCCTTTCGGCTGCATTTCTGTCTCTATTTTTCTCCTCGTAGGACTTGGAGAGCGAGGCCAATCTCGACTCCATTTGAGCCAGTTGCACCCTCATCCTCTTGTTGTCCTCGGACAACCGGCGCATCTCCTCGTCGCGAGGCATATTTTTAAGCGCCTCAACCGTGGACTTCAGTTGCGCCGTGCTGGAGTTGATTTTCCCCCAGACTCCCCCCTTAAGGTGGTTTGACTTATTGGTCATCTCATTTATTGTGGCAATGCTGACTTCCGCCTGTTCCAGCATTGCCTCTCTCGTCATTTCAGATGCAGCCGCTCTGGCTTTGGCATCCCTCTTTTCTTGAGCCGTTTTGGGTTGTGAACCCCTTGTAGTAGGCCCGTTTCCCTTACGGAACCGACCCGACACGTCGTCCGATGTGCCAGGCACAGGCTCCACCTGGCCATCACTGTCCAGATCCGACTCCACATCCGTCTCCCCCTGACCCATCGTGAGGTCGATCGAGGTCGTATCGTCGGGCTCCAATAAATCCTCTTTGCGGCCCCTAGTATAGGCCTTTTTCGCAGCAGAGAGACCTATCGAAGTTCCAGGCACTCCCATTCCCCTTTGTGTTGGGCCACTCTTACCACCACGCCTGGTGGTGCTACACTTTGTAGGGCCTTGACAGGTCTGCACTTCTCCGACATCACCATCAGCACCATCAGCGCCCGAGTCGTCGACCTGGTCGAAGTCCCTTTTTTTAGGAGTCTTAGTGCTACCTAAAGAACTCGTAGAGCCCAAAGGGGCACGTTCCACCACGACGACCGGGATGGCTTTGTCCGATCTCTTAACGATCACATCCTGCTCTGAGCAGGATGCGAAACCCCCATGTTCCGACCCAGAATCACCAGAACGTGATCTATCCCCTATAGATTCCGACCGCGTACGGCCAGAACCACCTTTTCTACGAGGTTTAGTCATATTTTGTACTAATTAGTACTTATTAGTACTAATTAGTACTTGCGCAGTACTACACTGCTAGCCCAATCCAAGGCCTATCCGGAGCACCAAGAAGTATGGCCGTACTCCCAGTACTTCCGGAGATATTATCTAATAACTACCACAAGGTAGGATTTAATGAAGCAAATTTGCTCCAAAAAGTTTACCTAAGCGGGCACTTTTGTATGGGAAAATTTCCCAATTTCCGAATTTTTGGACAGAAGGGACTAACCCACTTTGACCCGATATAACTCGGAAAGTAAGCACTCGCCAGGAAAAACTTATAAAGCTTAAATTAAGCCTATATAATCTAGTTAAATTATAAGTAATAATAATTGAAATATATTAAAACTAGAAAAAACTACAGTTAAAAAACCAAAAATTTTAGCAAAATTTAGGGAAAAAACACAAAAATATTTACAAAAACAGAAAACTCTATAACTAGAAAAAATTATATATACCTATATCTATATTATAATTATTTTTACAACCACAGGATATGCCCTATCCACCGATACCACTGACCACCAGATAGGGTATCCAGAACTTATAAAATAAATTACCTCAACTTAGGTCAACAAAAATACACAAAATTTACACGAAATTTAACTTGAAATTCGGCTATGTTCCAAATCGAGAAGAAGTGATTTGAAACCGCCAAAATCAAGAAGAACTCGTTGGGAGGCCTATGGAAAAATGAAATTTTTCAATTCCGCGCGAAATTCAAAATTTTAAAAGTGTCAAGTCCGAACCGTTTTTTTCTGCCCTCAGATTGAGATTAGGAGGAAAAATTCGAGAAAAAATCGGGGACCCAACGAAATCAAAAACCTTGTATGGGAAACCTCTAGATTATGGGTTTATCTACAAAACACCCCTTGGGAACCCAGACGAGGGACCAAGGGTTTCTACTCGGCAGCCAATTCAAAAAATCGCCAAAAAACGTGATTTGCGTTCAAGACGATTCCATACAAATGACCACTTTTTCGACACAAACAAATGAATATCAAATAAACTATTAGACCTACGACAAAACTGAAAATGCCAAAAGATGCGTAATGAAAGTTTACTATTTATCAAGGTTTTAAACTATTTTATTTTACAGAACTACTATTTTTTAAGCCCGATTTTCGTCTTTAGAATTTTTGAAAAATTCGTGCGCGCGGGTGCTCTCGACAAGGGCCGGATCGGCACTCAACCTAACCTAACCTAACCTAACCTAACCTAACCTAACCTAACCTAACCTAACCTAACCTAACCTAACCTAACCTAACCTAACCTAACCTAACCTAACCTAACCTAACCTAACCTAACCTAACCTAACCTAACCTAACCTAACCTAACCTAACCTAACCTAACCTAACCTAACCTAACCTAACCTAACCTAACCTAACCTAACCTAACCTAACCTAACCTAACCTAACCTAACCTAACCTAACCTAACCTAACCTAACCTAACCTAACCTAACCTAACCTAACCTAACCTAACCTAACCTAACCTAACCTAACCTAACCTAACCTAACCTAACCTAACCTAACCTAACCTAACCTAACCTAACCTAACCTAACCTAACCTAACCTAACCTAACCTAACCTAACCTAACCTAACCTAACCTAACCTAACCTAACCTAACCTAACCTAACCTAACCTAACCTAACCTAACCTAACCTAACCTAACCTAACCTAACCTAACCTAACCTAACCTAACCTAACCTAACCTAACCTAACCTAACCTAACCTAACCTAACCTAACCTAACCTTTTTTTTTTTTTTTTTTTTTTTTTTTTTTTTTTTGTCCCAGGGGAAGTCATTACGACTACCAGAGCCTTTAAGAGGCCCCCGGTTATGTGGGACTCACCCGTCCGCCTTTCCGCACCCACTGACGAGGCGAGAGCCTCAAGTCAGCTGCCAGGAAGAAGTCCCGGCTGGGAGGGCGAGACGGAGGGGGATACCCACTAAACCCCTGGGGGACGGCAATCCGAGTACTAAGTAAGGCGACAACCACGTTACGCGTCCCGAAGGGATTAAAACCGCGGCTGCCACCCTGCGCCCGTGTACCAACCTACGGCCATCTCCGCACACTTCTTCCCTCGAAAGGGAAACATGTGCTTTGACGGCCGCGCGCCAGTATACGGGCACGTACTGATAACACAGCATTGAAGAAGTTAAACTTAAGACATAGAGTGGCACAAAGTGTACCACCCAAGACAAAAGAGCCCCATCTGCCACTACCGAGAGTTCGGTGTGCGGCGGACGAGGCACGGCTCCACTGGGAGACTGCGGCGCGTACCGGGACAGAACCCGGCACTATCGGCGCTCCCTATTCTTATCAGGCGGTTGCCTGGCCAGCCTGGCAGACCGCCTGATCACTCTGGGCAGAGTAGGGGACTGTGCGACTGCCTCATTTTCGGACTCCCCCTCGCCCTCCCTCAGGCTTTCCCGGTCTCTCAATACCTCCACCACCACCCCAACGCCCGGGACCCTCCCAGCACCCTTTCCAAGGGAAATGGTATTCGGGGGGGTGTCACTTCTAGGGGGAGATAAAGAGGGAGGCTCCGGGAGTAAGGCCTCCGCTCCGGATGGGGACTCATCAGTCATCTCCATCCTTTCCAGCGGCACAGTGGCAGGCCTTTGTTCCCTCTCCTCGGGGACCCTCATTTTAATGACGGGGGGCCGACATCCCCCGCTGCCCATAATGTGCCCATGGGGCAATGCGGCTTCCGCACACACCAGGCAGTGCAGCGGCCCGGTGCATGTCTCCATCTTGTGGCCGACCACGCCACAACGAAAACAGCACCCCGTCCTGTCTGTGACAGAGGGGCACATCGGTCGCGTGTGGCCCATCCCCATGCACCTAAAGCAGCGCATGGGTCTGGGTCCGACGGCCTCCACCTTGGCTTGGTTCCAGAGAACCTGGAGCCTGCCCAACTCGGCGAGTCTGGTTGCCACCCTTAAGGGGCACTGCACCAGCACAGAGGAGAATCCACTGGGGGCCGACCGGATGGTGCCCACCTTGATCCTCTCTTGAGGGCACTCCCCTTGAGCCGACACTGCGGCGGCCACATTCTCCGACGTGACGTAGTCGTCAAAGTCGGAGAGGCGGATTGCCGCCCGCTTCTCCGGACGACTGACCATCGCCACGTCCGAGACAACTTCCTCCATTTTCCGTGCCAGCTTATCTGCGGCGTCCCCACTGTCGGCACCTGGCACCTCTATTAATTTGGCCCCGGATTGGGCCGTTTTTATTCTCACGCCAGGGATACCAATCTCCCCCAAAGAAATGGCCTCCCTGGCTCTGGTGATCGTCTGCGCATACGTTACCCCTCGGGCAACCGCCTCCGGCCTGAGCGTGAGCACAATGGCAGTTGATTGGGGCTGCCTCAGGGTAACCTTCCCTCTTGGTGGCATTGGACCAGTATTGGGCGCTGTCGGTGCCCCACTGCTCATCTGGGGAGAGCCTTTGGCCCTTCCCCCCCTCCGCCTGCGGGCACCGGAAGCCTGCTCCTGAGTAGGCACCAATGGGGCCAAAGCAGGACCGACCCTCGGCTGCTTCTGCCTTCGCTGAGGCCCAGCGTTTACGGGGAGGGCCGGAAACTCCTCCGTACTTTTAGGCGCAGCCACCGTGCTATATCTCGGGCGTTCCGGCACCGAGAGCTTAGCCTCCAGCCCGTTCAGCCGCTCGTTAACGCCTCCAATAGAGGCATCTAGAGACCGCTGCATGGCCGCCAGCGCATGCATGACGCCGTCACTAGACTCTGCGACCGGGGAAGGAGGCGCGACCTTTGCCTCCGCAAGGCGCCTCTCCCTCTTCGCAGCCTCTTTAGCCTGTGAGGCTTCCCCCTCAAGGAGCCTCAGTTTCTCCTTTAGCTCCAAGACCCGGCCATTGAGGGTCTCGTTAGCCTCAGTCAGGAGCTTCACCTCTTCCTTCCCTGCTCTGTATGCCATGAGCATCCCCCGCCAAGCATCAATTCCCCTGTAGTCGAGGTAGATCATCATGTCCCTGAGATAGTTGACCGCAGTGGACATGGTCTCCTTGGCGACCATACACTCCTCAGGCAGAGCGGAGATCTGTCGCTTCACCGACTTGGACAAGCTTGCCGCAACGTCAATCAACCGGTTCTGCATCACGTTCTCGCAATCCGGGTGCAACAATTCCCTCATCTGCTTGTCTGCCACATCCCGAAAGCGATTCGTCTCCGAGTCTGGCCTATCCCGTTCCTCGCTCAATCTCTGCGCCAACTCTTCCATAGGCATATTCAGGGCACAGCTCATGTATTGCATCAGCCCGAACTCCGCTACTTCGAGACCATACATACTGCCCTTCGCAGCCCTCAAAGAGGACACAGTGACCGGCTCCCAGGACCTCCATTCGTCTGGGTCAGGTCCAGCATTATCCGACAGCAGAAAGTCCCCATCATCATTCTCAGCTGCAGATCCATCGCCGACCTCCATCTCCTGCTCATCCTCTCCTTCCTTAGCAGACTCCTCTGCTACGACATTCTTCTCCTTAACATAGAGCGTATTTGTGCCCCCCCCAGAAACGAAGGGGCTGCCTGGAACCAGTGAACTGGTCCCAGGGAGGGATTCTCCCGCCTCCCGGCGGGTACCCTCCTGGGGTAGTTGGTTTTCAAGATACGCGTCCATGTTTAACACTTAAAGGGGTGTCACCCCGACAATTTTAGGGTTGTCATCCCCTGGCAATTTAAGGGCTGCCGTTCCCTGGTAGGCAGTGACAATCACCCATGCGACGCCCACTCGCCAAGGGTGCCCTATATACCCACGGAGGACGGGAGGTATCCGCGGGGTTTTAGCGACTTTTCCTTGTCGACGCCCAGACGGGCTGCGGGACTGAGCCCAGACCACCACGTACCCAACTTATGCCAGGGCTGGGGTCGTTGTGGCGGACGGGACAGAACCCGCTGCACTGCAACAAACAGCGACGAAGACTGGCATGAGGCCCTCGTTTCGACGGCATTTGCGTATGAAACGCTTGAAAGGCGCCCAGAAGGGGCGCCAAACTACCCTGTTCCCCCCCGTGTAACGGCGTCCAGAAGGGACGTCGTCAAAACTCCTCTCAAAGCCGCTCAGAAGGAGCGGCGAGTGTGCGGCCCAGAGTGGACACGCACGTGGAGGTGCAGGACCCAGAAGGGGCTCCCGCCAGTGTCGGGTTGTTAGCCGGCCAGTCTCAAAGCAACCTCCTCTTGAAGAGGAGGGTGTTGAAGCTGCCCGTTGCCCAGGATGTACCACGAGGAGGTCACCCAACACACACCCCAACCTAACCTAACCTAACCTAACCTAACCTAACCTAACCTAACCTAACCTAACCTAACCTAACCTAACCTAACCTAACCTAACCTAACCTAACCTAACCTAACCTAACCTAACCTAACCTAACCTTTTTTTTTTTTTTTTTTTTTTTTTTTTTTTTTTTTTTTGTCCCAGGGGAAGTCATTACGACTACCGGAGCCTTTAAGAGGCACCCGGTTATGTGGGACTCACCCGTCCGCCTTTCCGCACCCACTGACAAGGAGAGAGGCCCCAAGTCAGCTGCCAGGAAAAAGTCCCGGCTGGGAGTGGCGAGACAGAGGGGGATACCCACTAAACCCCTGGGGGACCACAATCCGAAGCTTAAGGCTGAGGTGGCAGTCACGGGACCTGATCCACTGGGGAATTGACCTCGCGGGAGCCACCCCGTCGCCCGTGTGCCAACCTGTGACCGCAAGCAGTCACGCGCCGACACACGGGCGACCTACGCGCACGGCACGACACAAACAGCGCGCCCGCCCTCTAACGGGCACGCAATCCTGCAAAACAAACAACACAAGGACAGCACAAAACACAGTGGTCCTACGACCCTAGGGCATTCGGGGGGGTATAACACACTTATACCCATGCCGAAGCCCTACCACATACACCGCCTGCGTAAGCAGGCGCCCTGCTTTGGGTTCAGCGGAGACTGGTCTCCGCATTCCCCACAACACAGCACAAACAACACAACAACAACGCGCGGCCTTCCGTCGGCCCGCCAACCCTTCTTTGGGTTCCTACCCTACACATAAGCGGTGCGGACACGCACACAAACCTTCCACACAAAGGTCCATCAACTCTGCGCCTCTGGCACCCTCATCTTCACTGCCGGGGGGCAGCACTCCCTGCTCCCCATGACGTGCCCATGGGGGAGCGCCGCCTCGGCACAAACCAAACAACGGGGCGGCTTGGTGCATGTTTCCGCTCGGTGGCCGTCCATGCCACAGCGGAAGCAGCACCCCGCTCTGTCCCTCTCCGACTGGCACATCGGCCTCGTATGACCCATTCCCATGCACTTGAAACAGCGCAAGGGTCTGGGTCCGACAGCCTCCACTTTGGTCCAACTCCACCCTATCATGAGTCTCCCCACACTGGCAAGCTTCCCCGCCACCCTCACCGGGCACTGGACCATCACCGATGCCGAGCCATTAGGGCTCGATCGGATGGTCCCCATCCTGATCCTATCCCTCGGGCAGTCTCCCTCTGCCGACACAGCATCAGCCACCTTTTCCGCCGAAACAAAGTTTCCAAACCCGCTTATGCGGATATCCGCCCGCTTTTCCGGGCGGACAACCGTCGCCACGTCGGATACTACTTCCACAATTCTTGCTGCCAGCCTGTCGGCAGCCTCACCACTGTCGGCACCCGGCACCTCAATCAGCCTGGCTCCCGACTGGGCCGTCCTGATCCTGACACCGGTGTGGATGCCAAGCTCCTCCAGGCGAATGCTCTCCCTAAGTTTTTCCAGGGTCCCCGCATAGGTAGTTCCTCTGGCAGCCGCCTCCGGCCTAAGCTGAAGGACGACCGCCGCCGACGTAGGCTGCCTCAGGGTAACCCTCCCCTTTGGCACACCCGGTGGCGTCAGTCTTATGTTCGGCACCGTCGGTGCCCCAACGTCCATCTGGACGGGGCCATTTACCCCTCGCCTTCTCCGTCTGCCGACCTGCGCAGCACGCACCTCAGCCGAGGGGGGACCCTCAGCCTCAGCACGCTGGACCCTTGGCCGCTTCCCTTCCGGAACTAGCCCGGTTTTTGCGAATGGGGCGGAGCGCTCCTCCGCGCCGCCGCACGCAGCCACCGAGCTGTACAACTTCTTCCTATCGGTCATCAGAAGCCCAGCCTCTAGCCCATCCAACCGCTTGCTGACGCTCTCGCTGGAAGCATCGAGGGTGCGCTTCATTCCCTCCAGCACAGCCGACACGCTCCCATTTAGCTCCGTCGCATGAGAAGAGGCGAATTTTGCCTCCAGTCTGTCCAACCGCTTGTTCACACCCTCGATAAAAGTATCGAGGGTGCTCTGCATCGCCGTCAGCATAGTCAGCACGCTCCTGTCCGACTCAAGTTTGGCAAAAATTGCCTCCGCACGGAACCACGCCTTCTGCGCTACACCCTCCAAAGCCAACTCCTGCTCCTCCCTTGCGCAACGCTCCAGCTCCTCAATCTCCTCTCTCAGACTTTCATTCTCCTCGGTGAGCCGCTCAAGCTCCTTCCTCCACTCTCTCTCCTCCATCGCAGCTTTCTTCACTACACCCTTCTTCCTCTTTCCTCCTGGCGTTTCTTTGCCCCCCCCAGAAACGGTGGGGCAGCCTGGGTCCAGCGAACTGGGCCCAGGGAGGGGTTCTCCCGCCTTACGGCGGGTACCCTCCTGGGGTAGTAATTTTTTAGAAGACGCACTCATTTCTTCGACATTTGTGGGATGCCACCCAGACAATTCGAGGGTTGTCGTCCCCTGAGACAAACAACAAGAACAACAACACAGAACAACAACAACTGCAGGTCCAGAAGGGACGCTGCCAAGAAACTCCTCTCAAAGCCGCTCATAAGGAGCGGCGAGTGTGCGACCCAAAGTGGGCACGCACAGGAGTTGCAGGGCCCAGAAGGGGCTCCCGCCTAGCCAGATGTTAGCCGATTGGGCCCAACTTTCTCCGAACGGAGAATGTTGGGACCACTCGTTGCCCAGGATGCACCACGAGGAGGTCATCTGACTTGCACCCCAACCTAACCTAACCTAACCTAACCTAACCTAACCTAACCTAACCTAACCTAACCTAACCTAACCTAACCTAACCTAACCTAACCTAACCTAACCTAACCTAACCTAACCTAACCTAACCTAACCTAACCTAACCTAACCTAACCTAACCTAACCTAACCTAACCTAACCTAACCTAACCTAACCTAACCTAACCTAACCTAACCTTTAAACTCGACCGGGTGTTGCACAACCCGGGAGGTGTGTGGGGATGGGCGATGGTCTGCCCGACCCACTAAAACCACACGGCACCCGTCAACCGCTGGGCGGGACCCCGAGCACTCATAGAGTCATTCACGGCCCGCCGCGGTGGTTCCTTCGAACCCTCCTTGCGTCTCACCTCCCCCGAGTGCGAGGGAGGGACGCCTGACACCATGAGGAGCTTTGCGGGGAGTGTGGGAAGATGTTGTTTCTCACCCCCGCGTGCGGCTACGATGGGTGCAACAGCCCATGTAGCCGCCTCCTCCGACCACCCCTCCTGCGCCTTGTAGCACTTGATAGGGGGTCGTCCTCTCTCTCACGCTCGGCCTCTTCTTTGCGACCCATGACGATATCGCAGAATGAGACCACAGCGTCCCACGACCTTGTGGAAGAGACCATGGCTTTTGCCACGGCCCCGAGGGAGAGGTCGGCGCCAATCGCAGCCCGCAAATCTGCGCGTGGCTGCTCCCACTCCTGGCATACCTCCAATGTGTGCAGAGCCGTGTCGTTAACGGCCCCGCACTGGTGGCATGCGGTGGTCTCCTCTCGTCCGATCCTCGACAGGTAACTGCCGAAGCAGCCGTGCCCTGTCATGATTTGAGTGACTCGGAACGAGAGGGTCCCCTCCTTGCGGGAGACCCATTCCTGCAAAATGGGTCTAACCGCTCCGATGGTCCAGTGGCCGGCACTTGGATGCCCAAGCCGTCGCTCCCAGCGGCGCATTGCCGCCTCTTGGGCGTTGGACCTCCAATTCTCAACCTCTTCGGGCGCTGCCCGCTCACCTCGTCGCTTCGTTGCAGCAACGTTCCGATATACTTCAGCCAGAACCCTAGCTTCTAAGTCCCACGGGGGAGTGCCCGCGAGCACGCAGGCCGCCTCGTAGGATACCGTGCGGTATCCGCGTATCGCCCTAAGTGCCATGACCCGTTGGGGTCTCCGGAGTAAAGCCAGATTTTGGGCATTTAGGGCATCCACCCACACAGGTGCTCCATAGAGGGCCATGGAGCGTACTACCCCCGTGTATAAACGCCGTGCGCTGGTGTTTGGGTCACCGACGTTAGGCAACAAGCTGCCAAGGGCGGCTGCTGCTTTAACCAGCTTGGAAGACTGGATCCGAAAGTGATCCCGAAAATTCCACTTACTATCCAGGTGAAGCCCGAGGTATTTGATCGTCGGTGTGATCGCGATCTCCACGCCGCCAATGCAAAGATGTAAGTCCGCTGGCAGCCGCCTACGGGCTCCAAAAAAGAATAGGGCCTCGGTCTTTTCTATGGCGACTCTCAAACCTAGCCTCTCAATTCTTCCCACCATGTAGGTGACACCCACTGTAGCCAATCTGACCGTCGCCTCAAAGTCGGCACCACGAGCGGTGACCAACGTGTCGTCAGCGTAGCACGTGATGCTAATGCCGCGGAGCTGGGCACCTCTGAGGGCCCAGTCGTAACCGATGTTCCACAGGAGCGGCCCGAGGACCGAACCCTGTGGGACGCCGCACGACACTCCTCTGCTGCGAAGACACCCATCACGGCCGACATAAACCACCTTTCTGCCGCGCAGGTAGTCGTATAGGATGTGTCGCAGGTAGTTGGGAAGCTGATGGTACCTAAGTGCCTCATCAATTACCTCAAATGGCAGACTGTTGAAGGCATTGGCGATGTCGAGTGACACCGCCAAAGCCACCTTGCCCTGCGACACTGCCTGCTGCGTCTCCTCTTTGACACTTAGGATGGCGTCAATGGTGGAATGCGCGACCCTGAACCCGTACTGGCACGGGGATAAGTCAGGGCCGTGCGCACCAAGATGGTCGTTGATGCGGGACGCCAAAATGCGTTCAAAGAGTTTACCGGCCTCATCGAGAAGCACGATGGGCCGATATGGCCGACGGGGAGTCAGATGACCGTCCCCTCCTTCTGCAGGAGGACTAGCCGTCCTGTCTTCCATTTCGATGGAAATTGGCCAGACCGTAGACACGAGTCTAGTAGAGCCCGAAACCTTGCCTCGAACAACTCTTCCACAATGACCCAGGCACGCCCCGGAATTCCATCCGGACCAGGGGCTGTCTTTTTAGCCCTGAGCCGCAAAAAGGCTGCACCTAACTCACCAGTAGATACTGGTGGCACTTGGGCATCAGCTACAGGCTCAGCTGCTAGTGGGGCCATATGCGGTGGGACAAACGCCGGTCTTGCTGGAAACAACGCAGCAACGACAGACTCCAGGAGTGGAGGCTCGAGGGATTCAACCACTGGAGGGCCGACATTTCGTAGCTTCCCACGAACAGAACGGTATGGGGCGCCCCCAGGGATCCCGGTTTAGCTCCTCAAGCAACTCCTCTCTTGCGCGATCCTTAGATTGGCAGATTGCCACCTTGAGTGCCTCTTTTGCCTCCTTGTAGGCCTCGTGAAGCGGGCCGTCATCCGCGACGTTACGCCTGCGGCGTCTACGGTGGTTGGTGTAGGCCCTGCGGGCTACAATGCAATCCTCCCGGAGGCACGCGATCTCTTGGTTCCACCAGTAGACCCCGCGTTTCGGTGGTAGACGTTTTACACGTGGCATGGCTGCATCACAGACCTCAGTCATTGCGTCAGCCAGCCATTGCGTGCCCTCCTCTACTGATGTGTTCTGCGTGGTAAGTGATGGTGAGAACCAGGACTGTGCAATTGCAGCCTCTACCAGTAGATCGCGGTTCATGCGATTCAGCGCCCATCGCGGAAACGGCGAGCCAGATGTTCTTGGCACGTCGGAACTATAACCTCCTTGAGAGCGGGAGATATCAAACCTGATATATCTGTGGTCCGAAAGAGTCTCTACTCCTTCCAGGACCTTCCATCCCGCGACACGTTGAGCGACTGCCGGTGACGCAAAGGACAGATCCACAATGGATCCGCCCTGCAGCCGGACACAAGTGTTTACTCTGCCCCGGTTGAGCAGAGATAGGCCAGATGAAATGGCCCACTCTTCAACCGCATCGCCGCGCTGGTCTGCGACAGGGGACCCCCAAGCGATTGACTTCGCATTGAAGTCTCCTAGAACTACAACTGGTAGTGGGGCCGCGCGATTTACCACGGCACCCAGAAGACCTAGGAAGACCTCGAACTCTGCCAATGTTTTATTGGGAGAGAAGTAGACTCCTACAAGCACCACTTCGCCCCATTTCACAACGACAAATCCCGCACCTCTTTCGATAAACGAAATCGGCGGGGATGTGCCATCCGAGCCACCTACAATTACCACGGACTTATCCGACGCCGCAACCCAGTTGTAACGGTTGGGAATATAATATGGCTCGGCAGCCACCGCAACACTAATGGACCACTCTGCCATTGACTGCACGAATAAGTCCTGTGCGCCGGCAGAGTGGTTCAAGTTCGCCTGAAGAAGATGGTAGTTAGGCGAACTACACATTGTTGGTGTCCATGGCATCAACTTGAGGCGTCTGCTCTGCGCCTCCCTGGGAACCAGCGGCCGATGTTTTGACCGCTGTCCTCTTCCGCCTTGGTGACTGGCACCATTTACTGCCGATGATATGTGACGCAGGCCGCTTCGCCTCCGCGCACATCGGGCAGTGCGGCGCCAAAGAGCACGATGCCGCAATATGGCCTGCTTTACCGCAGCGATAGCAGATATCGCTGCGGTCTATCATGGCCGTGCATCGGGCTTTGGTGTGTCCCCTTTCGAGGCAGCGGTAGCATTTGAGCGGCCGCGCCTCTAGAGCCTCCACATGGGCAATGCTCCAGTCAACGTAGATACGTTTCTCCTTTAGCAGGATTTTGGCCGCAGCGACTGGGCATGACACATAAATTGTGTTCATGCCTCCAGCACCACGGCGCATCTGCCCGACCCTTACATGCTCCGGCGAGCAAGACCCCACCTTTGCCACCTGTGCAACAACTTGCTCTGGAGAGATGGTGTCGTCTAGGTCGAATATGCGCAGGTCAGCGCATTTCACCGGCCTGGAGACTTTAACATCGTCGTCGCCTAAAGCGTTCCTGATCTGGCGGGCCAGTTGGTCGGCTTGCTCCTCCGTGGCCGTGCTCGGAAGATTGAGGATCCGAGCACCCGTGATCGCCGCTCTGAACCGTACGCCTTCGATCCCCAGGTCGGCAGGATTCACGGACTCCTTCGCCTTAAGGAGGACGTTGGCGTATGTCAGACCTCGCTCTTGCGCCTCCGGCTGCAGTGTGATGACCACGGCCGGCGAGCGAGGAGCCCTCAGCTTGGGCTTGGGCTTCTTTTTGGCCTGCGGCTTGGCCTGCGATTTAGCCTGCTGTTTGGCCTGGGCCGCCTTCTTCCTGCGGGCCTTCCGGCCGTTGGTGACCGGGGTCCACTCTCCCTCAGCCGAGGTAGACGGGGCAGGTGCCGCAGAAGATTTTGTGGCCCGTGGAGGATTACCCTTTTTGGGTTTTCCTGAAGACGGACTCACCACCACCTTGTCCTTGTCCTTAGGCGTTCCCTCTTTCGCCGCGTTAGCGGCAGAGGGCTTCGCCTTGCCAGTCTTGGCTGGGACCGCTGCGACGGGTGCGGATCTGGTAACCGACGCAAACGTAGCCTTCGCCTTGTTTTTTGCATCAGCCGCTAGCGGCGGACGCAACCGTGGCTCAGGGGGGAGCCTCGCCTCGATAGACTCCAGCCGAGTTGTCAAGAGGAACCCCACTTGGCGCATCACCTCAGCCATGATCGACTGGTCGACCTCTGGTGGAGGAGGGGGCGGCTGTTTAGCCCTAGCCTTTTTCGGCTTAGGTTTGGCTACCGTCGGGTCCTTGCGTAGGGCCTTAGGGAGATCCCGGGGCTCTGACACAATGGGGGCCGGAGGAGCCATTTCCTCCTCGTCTACCTCTGAGTAGGGCGTGACGACGGGCGCGTATCGCTGCGCATGCAGGTACTCGACCGTGGCATTGAGCGTGGCCATTTGCTCCTTGAGGCTTTCGATCTCGGAGCTCAGGCGACGATTTTCCGCCCGCAACGCTTCCGTCTCGTCAGACACCGTATGCATACGCAACAGGCTGACGTTAGCCTTGTAGGAGGCTGCGATATCCTTTAGGGTCTTGATGTAGGTGCCCTTTAAATGCTTGGAGGTCAAAGCCACCTTCTCCAGCAGCTGGATATCAGCAGCCGCCTGCTTCTCTACAGCCTCCGCAGTTGTCGCTTGGTCATTGTTGACCCCGACTTCTGTCACCCTCTTGGCCCTCTCCACGCACTGAGTGCGGTTGAACTCGGCCAGCTCCTGTTCAGCCTGGAGCTCCATCGCCTTGCGTTCCGCCTCGGCCAGCCGTTCTTTTGCCGCTGCGAGGCCCACGTACTCGCCAGTTGTGGGCGGTCTACCACGCCCGCGGCGAGCCGTCGACGTCTTGGACGCCGAAACTTTCGAAGCCGAGCAGATTGAGTCATGGTCCGACTCAGAAGAGGACAAATCCGCCCGGGTTCTCTTGCGACCGCTTTCGGTCGTCACCGTGACTACCGAGGAATCGGACATGGCGTCCTCGTCCTCGGCCGACAGATAAACTGTCTCCACCTTCTCTTTGGGAGCCGCCCTGGCCCCGCGTTGGCTGCGGCTGCGCGTACGAACGCCAACCTCATCCAGTCGCGACAGCGACACACTCAACACCATGCCCCTCCCGGGCCTTACCTCGCCCTTCACGGGCCCTCGCCTTGAAACTCTTCCAGAAGCATAGTCACACCTTGGGGCCTGGTTGCCTACCCCAGAGGTGGAATCGGAGTTATCCGAAAATGAACGCACAACTTTGCCCCCCCCAGAGACGGTGGGGCAGCCTGGGTCCAGCGAACTGGGCCCAGGGAGGGATTCTCCCGCCTCCCGGCGGGTACCCTCCTGGGGTAATACTTTTTTTGACTGTGCTTCCATTTTATGACATTTAGTGGGTGTCACCCAGACAATTTGGGGGTTGTCATCCCCCTGGCACTTCAAGGGCTGCCGGTCCCTGATGAGGCTGCAACAGTCACCCATGCGTCGCCCACACGCCAAGGGAACCCTATATACGCCGCAGAGGGCGGGAGGTGTCTGCGGGGTTTTTACAAGTTTTCCTTCTAGTCGCCCGAGTGGGCTGCCAGTCTGCCTGGACAGACACGTACCCGGCTACGCCGAGACCGGGGTCGTTGTGCAAGCCAGAACAGAACTGGCGACGACTGCGAGAACATCGCAACAAGGGTTGGCGTGAAGCCCGAGTTGAAAGCACCTTGCGCATGAAAGCGCTTGAAGGGCACCCAGAAGGGGCGCCGAGCTACCCAATTTCCCCCCGTGTAACGACGCCCAGAAGGGACGCCGTCAAGACTCCACTCAAAGCCACTCAGAAGGAGCAGCGAGTCGTACGGCCCAAAGTGGACACGCACATGGAGTTGCAGGGCCCAGAAGGGGCTCCCGCCTGTGTCGGGTTGTTAGCCGGCCAGTCTCACAGCAGCCTCCTCATTGGAGGAGGTGTTGAGGCTGCCCGTTGCCCAGGGTTTACCACGAGGAGGTCACCCAACACAAATATTCTCGCCCCAACCTAACCTAACCTAACCTAACCTAACCTAACCTAACCTTTTTTTTTTTTTTTTTTTTTTTTTTTTTTTTTTTTTAACGCTGGGAAAACTCATCATGAGCTATCCACCCCCCGGGGGAGAGGGTGGGGTGTGTGAGACTCCTACTCACTAAAAACCCAGCGATGTCCTCTCGTCACCTTGGAACCAGCAAACCGGCGATCATCGCGTCGTCCTCATCTGAGGAGGACGCATCGAAAGCCGGCATGGTGGAGCCTGACGAGGTCATGGGAACCCTTTCGGACACTTCCACAACCCCGTCGGTGACTGCTCGCCCTATAGATGGGCGAGCCCCTCCTCCGCCCCCAATTGGGGCGGGTGACCGCCCTCGAAAACGATGGGCGGACACACTTGACCCGTCAGTTGAGACGGGTCGCCGACGCGCCGGGACATGCGGGGCGTCGGCCCTCAGTGGGGACCTGTGCAATGCACGGTCGGAGCCCCCCCTAGGGCTCGGACCGCGCTGGTTTCCCACTGGATGGAGAAGGCGTTGATATTGCCGCCTTCTCCGCAGGAGGCGTCTGCGGCGGCACGGATTTGCCAGGGGGTCATCCTCCCTGGCCCGTTCCGCCTCCTCCTTCAGCGTCATGACGTCGACGCAGAAGGAGTTGACCGCCTCCCACGACCCCTCGCTACCGAGCATGGACAGAACCACGGTCGGCAAGGAGAGGTCCGCGCCAATCACAGCGACCAATGCGGAGCGCTGGACATCGAACGCAGAGCACACCATTAGGGTGTGTTGCGCCGTGTCCTCCGCTGCCCCGCAATGGTGGCACTGTGGGGTCGGCTCTCTTCCGATCCGGTGCAAATAACGTCCGAACGAACCATGTCCGGACAGAATTTGCACCAGATGGTATGTGAGCGACCCATGGCGCCGCTCCGCCCATGCTTGGAGGACGGGGCGTAGGGCCTCCAGGCTACGCGTTTGCGTAGCCGAGGCCCCTTCGCCCAGGTCCTCGGACCATAGGCGGAACATCTCATCTCGTGCTCCCTCGAGAGCAGAGCGCCTCTCTTGAGGGGCCAGGCGATCGCCACTGGCCCTCTCCTCCGCTCGCTGCCGGTATGCTGCAGCGAGCACCTCCGCCACCAGCTCCCACGGGGGGGTCCCCGCGAGAGCGCACGCCACTTTCCGGGACACCGTTCGGTAGCCCCGGATCGCCCGCAGCGCCATTGCGCGCTGGGCCCGCTGGAGAGAGGCGATGGCGTGTGGGCTCAAGCAGTCCGCCCACACCGGCGCCCCATATAATGCCATTGAGCGTACGATGCCGCCGTAGAGTCGGCGGCACGCAACGCTCGGGCCCCCCACATTGGGCAAGAGACGCCCGAGGGCATCTGCTGCTCCCAACAGCCGGGGCTCGAGGAGACGGAAATGTTCCTCGAAACCCCACCGCCCATCAATCACCAGCCCCAGATACTTCATCTGGGGCTTCAGACCGACCCTCTCGCCCTCCACAACGATCGACGCACCCGCTGACGGCCGTCTCCGAGGCCCATGAAACACCATGGCCTCGGTCTTGTGGAGGGCCACCTCCAAGCCCAACGTCCGTATCCGCCGCACGATATGGCTGACGAACACGGACGCCAGGCGCTGGACATCCTCCAGCAACGTCCCCCGGACGGTGACGAGCGTGTCGTCTGCGTAGCAGAACGACCGCACCATCGGGGGGAGGCCACACCGGAGGACGTAGTCGTAACCGACGTTCCACAACAAGGGGCCGAGGACCGACCCCTGTGGAACGCCGCGAGACACCCTGTGACGGCCAATCTCGCCGCCACGTCCCACGTACGCTACGTCCCGGTCCCTCAAATAGTCTCCCACTATTCGGCGCAGATATGGAGGCATTTTGTGATAGCGAAGCGCCTCCATGATGACGCCGAACGGGAGACTATTGAAAGCGTTGCGGATGTCCAGCGACACCGCCAACACCACCTCCCGCCTCTCGACAGACTCGGATACGAGAGTCCGGAGATCGGACAGGGCGTCGATCGTTGATCGCCCCGTCCGGAAGCCGTATTGAGCCTCAGAGAGGTCGGGGCCCGTTCCTCCTCCCAGCTGCTGGACTATTCGGGAGGCGATAATCTTTTCGAAGACCTTCCCGATTTCGTCCAGCAGCACAATGGGGCGATATGCCGAGGGGTCGTCCGCCGGACGCCCCTCTTTACGAAGTAGGCATAGCGCCCCCTCCTTCCAAACTTTTGGGAACTGTGCGAACTTCAGACTAGCGTCGCACAGCTCCCTTGCCCTGGCCCCGAGATGTTGTAGGGCCAGGTCCAACACCCGCTTCGGGATGCCGTCAGGTCCCGGTGCCGTCTTACGCCCCTTAAGACGGGCGACGGCGTCCCTCCACTCCTCCTCATCAATAAGAGGAGGAGGATCGCTCTCTCCCTCCTCGTCCGGAGCTGGCGGGGCCATCCGAGGAGGAACAAAACCCTCCTCGGCCGGAGGAAACAGTCCCCCGATGACCGACCCCAGGAGGTCGGAATCCATCGTCTCCGTGATGGGCGTGCCGCGAGCTTTCAGCTGGTTGCGCGCCAGCTTATACGGCCGCCCCCACGGATCCCGATCCAGACCCTGCAACTGCTCTTCTCTGGATACCTCCTTTGAGGAGGCAATCGCAGTCTGCAGGGTCTTTTTTGACTGCCTGTACAACTCGTACAGGCGGTCTTCCTCCTGGGTGTCCCTCACGCGGCGCCGGCGGGCCCTAGTGTAGGCCCGCCTTTGGACACTGCAGTCCTCCCTCATGACTGCTATGTCCTGGGACCACCAGTGAACTTCACGGCGGTCCCGCGGAGGCTGCGCCCGAGGCATGGAAGCCTCGCACACCTCCGTTAAAGCGCCGCGGAGACGGCGAGCTGATTCGTCGACGTCCGGACCGGACATCGGACGCGAGAACCAGTCTTCGAATATCGCCGTCTCGTTCGCCACCTCTGGCTTGAGCCTGTTTAGTGCCCAACGAGGAGGCCGGTCACGACTTGTGGGCTGTGGGGGCCTTTGGTGCGGGGTGGAGATCTCGAATCGGATGTATCGATGGTCCGAGAGAGTCTCCACGTCCTGCACCACCCTCCAGTCGCTGATCGTGCGTGCGAGGGCTGGGGTGGCGAATGAAACGTCCACCACCGAGCCCCCGTTGTGCCGCACGCACGTATGGACTGCGCCCCTATTGAGGAGCGACAGCCCAGCAGCAGCTGCCCACTGCTCCACAGCCTGGCCCCTCTGGTCGGTCGCTGGACAACCCCAGACAACCGACTTGGCGTTCAGATCTCCAAGAAGGAGAACCTGACGCGGGGCCGCCCTCCTGATGGCTGCGCCGACGACTACGAGAAACGCCTTGAAGTCGGCGAGCGGTCTGTTTGGGGAGAAATAGGTCGAGAAGATGACCATATCCTCCCAAACGACCGCCGCGTACCCAGCACCCCGCTCATAAATTGAGGGGGGTGTATAACCTGGGGCCGCGCGCACCATCACGGCGACAGAGTCGCTTGTGTCCCCGACCCAGTTGGGCTGGTTGGGGACGAAGTACGGCTCTGACACCGCCGCCACGTCCACTGACCACTCCGCCAGGCTCTGGTGTAGCAGATCCTGAGCCCTGGTAGAGTGGTTCAGGTTCACCTGAAGAAAGTTGATATGGGGCCGTCTTAACATTGCTCGACCACCATATCAACCTCTTCTGGCCCCGTTTGGGGCGCCGTCTGTGTGGCGGGGGCGGCCTGGCGTGCAGGACGCGCCGGCAATTTGCCCTTGGCCAGGGGAGGCTTACAACTACGCCCCCCCATAACGTGGCCTGCCGGTCGTTTGGCAGTGGCACACACGGCACAGTGGGGCTTCGCGCTACATTCATAGCCCCTGTGCCCTTCTTTACCGCACCGGTAACAGAGGTTGCTCCGGTCGGTTTTTGACGGGCAACTCTCTCTGGCGTGCCCCACCTGCATGCACCGGAAGCACCGGTCAGAACGGGCTTCCAGTGCTCTGACGTTGGCCGCACTGAACCCTATCAGTAGGCGGCCGCCGTCTACGACCTTCTTGGCAGCGGCGACCGGGCACGACACCACTGTCATGCCAAAGCCGTCGGTGCCGTAGCGGATGGGGCGAACCTTCACGGCGTCCACGCCACATCCACCCTTGGCCGCGATCTTTGCGGCCAAGTGCGCCTCCATCACCGACTCATCCAGACCACCCACCCTCACTTCTGCAGTCTTGGTGGGCCGGATAACTGTGGCCATGCCCTTAAGGGCCTCCCTCATCTTGCCGGCCAGCTGGTCGGCCTTCTCGGCAGAGGCCTCGCCCGAGATCTCAATGATCTTTGCCCCGGCCATGGTGTTTCGACACCGACGGTTTGGGATATCCATCCCGTCGATGTCCACCGAGTCTCGAGCTTTGGCCAGCGCGTCGGCGTAGGTGACTCCCTTCTCGACCGCTTCGGGAGTAAGGGTCACCACAACTGCCGCCGACTTTGGCGCAACCAGCTTTGTCTTTTGGCCGGTTTTACGGGCCTTCCTCGCAGGAGCAGTGGCGGGCGGGGCTGAGGTGTTATTAGGCCTCCGCTGAGGCGCCTTCGGCTGCTTGGCCGCCGCCGAGTAAGATTTGCGGGGCGGAGCCTGTTCCGGAGGGGCCGATGTTTTGGCCTTCCTCCTCCTTCGGCGCTTTTTGCGCGACTCCTGCGTCGTCCATTCCGATTCAGCCTCAACCGGGGGAGACGCTTTTGCAGCACCCCGGGAGGTGGATGGAACGACCGCAGGAGGATCGGCTTTCTTCGCCCGCTTTGGCGGGGGATTCGGCTTTTTAGGCACCGCCTTGCCCGTTTTAGCCGGCATGGTTGGTTTGGCCGGCTTGGCTTTCCCTTTTGTAATAGGGGGCGTGGGCGTAGCTGCTGCTTTGCGGTCCGCCGCAAGCGGCGGTCGCAGGCTCTTGGCCGGCAGCAGTCTATCCTCCAGACCCTCCAGGCGAGCATTCAGCATGGCCCCGAAAGTTCGGGCCAGCCTTGCTTCAAAAGCCTGGAGGGCGTCCGGCTCCTTGAAGGCGGCCTTGCTTTGGCTGCGGCCAGTCGTCTCCTGCACGACGACGGTCGGCGAGAGAGGCCTTGGAGGAGGGCAGTCCGTCTCCATTGACTGTATTGAGGGCAGAACCTCAGGGAGAGTGGGGGGAGGGGAGATGCACTTCCTCCCACCCTTAAGGTCTTTCACCTCTGCAGACAAAGCTGCTACACTCTTCGTGAGGTCTGCCAGCTGCTGCTGCAGCCTCACGTTTTCCGCCTTCAGGATGCGGGTGTCCTCTGTGATGTTATGTGAGGACACCTCGCGGAAACAATCCATAATGGATTGCGCCGCTTTCTTCAATGCCTTTTGGAAGGGGCCCTGGAGGTGCGAGGACTTTTTCGCTACCTCTACTATGACCGCACAGTCCGCCTTCACCACCTCCTCGATGTCGAGGGTGGTCTTCAGGTCCGGATCTGTGGGTGTAGGGGCCTCATCTTCCGTTCTACTTGCGTAGAACGCCGCCCTGGTCTCGTAGGCGCGGCGCTCCATTTCCGCAACCTCCCGGTCGAGCGCGACCTGCTGCTCCTCGCGGATTGCAGCGGCATGCTCGCGCTTTGCCTGGGCGAGACCAACGTACTCTCCTGTTGTGGGAGGTCTTCCTCGACCACGTTGAGCCGGCTTTTTGGGACCGTCCTCGGACGAGTCCGAGAGAGCCTCCGACTGTTTGTCCCCCTTAGATGTTTTGGGGGGACGCTTCCTCTTCAACGACCCAGTGAGCGTGTCGAGGCTGATGGAGCTGTCGTCTGACATCTCGCTGCACTGGTCGTTTTCTTGTCCGCGTTTGGGATAAGGGGAGGTGCGGGCAAGGCCCTTGCTACGAGTCGACACTGCCGGCGAGCTGGCACGACTCCCCTTTTTCTTTGAATTAACCGATTTGGGACTTGCGACGGAGTCAACGGCTGATCTCATAGAGATCGTCGATGAGTCGGACTCGACGTCGACATCCTTTCCACTTCTTGTTGCAGACACGCTGCGCGATCGCGCGGTGGTCGGCGATGAACTGCCTGCAACTCTGGACGAACTGAAAGTGAGCTTCAGCCCGCCCGTCTCCAACTCAACTCCGCCCTTCTCGGGCCTTCCAACCACGTCCTTCCCTTTGGGGTCGGACACATCATCACTTCCCACGACGGATCTGGTACCAGACTCCGCCGACTTCTGCGAAACGTCTTTTAAAAAATTTTTGTTCAACTTAGGCATTAATCCCACGAGTAGAGAACAAATCTTGGTCACCCCGTGCAGTGGCCTCATACACGGGGAACCCTACATACTGTCAAGGGCGGGGGATATTGACAGGTTTTAACGAGGTTTCTCTCGGGTTTTATAGTGTGTCCTTCACGCGGCCGGCCGGTTAAGGCAAGCCCTCGCTCCACCACGGAACCCGCGTACCCCGCAACGCCGCGAGCGGGGGTCGTTGCAGAGACCGTAGTGGTTTACGACGATCGGGGGCTGGCGTAGGCCCCCGTTGCACCGCTCTCGCGGTGTTCCCCTTTCCCCCCGTTGCGACCTGAGAACCCTTAAGGGGCGGCCGTCTTTAGTACTCCTCTCAAAGCTGCTCAGAGGGAGCAGCGAGTAGTGCGGCCCAAAGTAAACACGCACATAGGAGTTGCAGGGCCCAGAAGGGGCTCCCGCCTTGCCAGATGTTAGCCGATTGGGCCCAACCTTCTCCGAACGGAGAATGTTGGAGCCACTCGTTGCCCAGGATGCACCACGTGGAGGTCATCTGACTCGCACCCCAACCTAACCTTTTTTTTTTTTTTTTTTTTTTTAACCAGGGGAAACTTGCTTACCAAGTTCCCGTAGATTGGGAAATCTACGGGATATGTGGGGTTGACCTAAAAACGCGGCCGACCCACTAAAACCCCTGGGCGTTGCCCGCCTTCCGCAACACACTCGTCCCGGGTAATCGCTTCGCGACTCTACCGCAACGAGTGTGACAACGGTTGCCCCGCTGAGGGCTCGCCTCTGCTCCGTTTGGAGCTGGGGACGGTTTGTTGACCGTCCCTGAGGTCTTGCAAACCTTGGATTTGCTTACGGAGGGAGAAGTTGGGCAAAACCATGCCTTCTCCGTCCTGTCCGCCGTCGGCGAATGGCTCCAGACTGAGGATCCTCCTCTCTGGCGCGTTCCGCCGCCTCCTTCTGCGACAAGACTTGTTCGCAGAAAGAGAGGACTGCATCCCAAGACCGTTTATCCCCAAGCATGGCCTCAACCACTGCTGGGAGTGAAAGGTCGGGACCCACCACCACCTCCAACTCCGACCGCTCTTGTGCCCAGTTTGGACACTCCGATAGCGTGTGCAGAGCTGTGTCTTCCAGTGCCCCGCAATGGTGGCACACCGTAGTCGGCTCTCTTCCGGCGATGTGGCACAGGTACCTCCCGAAGCAGCCATGCCCCGAGAGGACCTGAACCAACCGGAAAGAGAGTGACCCTTCCTCACGCTCAACCCATCTTTTGAGGACGGGCCGAATCGCCGTTATGGTCCAGTGACCGGCTGACGGCTGCTCAAGCCGCCCTAACCATTTGCGCATCGTCACCTTTTGTGCCCGCCTGCGCCAACTGTTGACTTCTTCGGGCATTGGCCTTCCTCCTAGCTCACGAACTCGAGCGGACTGCTCATAAACTGCGGCCAGAACTTCCGCATCTAAGTCCCAGGGTGGGGTTCCTGCCAGCACGCATGCTGCCTCGTATGCGACCGTGCGGTATGCTCGAACGGCCCTGACTGCTATCACCCGCTGCGGTCTCCGCAGCAGGGTTCTATTTCGAGCATTCAGGGCGTCGACCCACACGGGCGCGCCGTACAGGGCCATAGACCGCACCACCTCAAGGTACAGTTTGCGAACACTTGCGCATGGGCCGCCCAGGTTCGGCAGTAATCTGCCCAGGGCTCCGGCTGCTCTAACCAATCTTGGGGATAGACTCTCAAAGTGGGCATTAAAATTCCACCTACTGTCAAGTACCAACCCTAGGTACTTCATATTGGTACCGACGTCTATCCTTACACCCGTTATTATAAGGTGTGCGTCCACCGGCGGCTTCTTGCGGGGGCCATAAAAGAATATAGCCTCCGTTTTGTTTAGGGCCACCTTCAGACCCAGCTGCTCTATTCGCCGAACCACCTGGGTGACACCGACAGTGCCCAGTTGGGTAGCATCCTTAAAAGTGTCTGCGCGGGCGGTGACCAAAGTGTCGTCGGCGTAACACACCACACTCAGGCCACGCAACAGCGCACCGCGCAGCACCCAATCATATCCGATATTCCACAGGAGTGGTCCGAGGACCGACCCCTGTGGAACACCGCACGTGACGTTTCGACGCCGAACCTCTCCGCTTCTGTCCGCAAACACGACTACCCTATCCCGGAGGTAGCTGCCAATGATCCTTTGGAGATATCCCGGTATGTTATGGTGACGAAGCGCCTCTTCTATACATTCAAAGGGGAGGGTGTTAAAAGCGTTCGCAATGTCTAATGACACTGCTAGCACCACTCCCCCTCGCAAGACCGTCTCTTCGGACAACGACTTCACACATTTGATGGCATCAACTGTTGACCTGCCCATCCGGAAGCCGTATTGGCAATCCGCCAGGTCAGGGCCATTAGTGGTAAGGTGCCGTACAATGCGCGAAGCCAGGATCCTCTCGAAGAGTTTCCCGGCCTCGTCAAGCAGCACAATTGGCCGGTATGCAGATGGCGAGTCTACCGGCCGCCCTTCCTTCTGTAGCAGGACCAGCCTACCCGTCTTCCAAAGAGTTGGGAACTGTCCCGTCTCTAGGCATGCATCCAGCAGTTGCCTGAACCGATCTTCTAGCACCTCGGATGTTAAGACCCACACCCGTCCATGGACGCCGTCGGGGCCCGGAGCGGTGTTTTTGCTCCTGAGCCTTAGAAAGGCGTCGTCCAACTCGTCAGTGGAAATTGACGGCACATGGTTTGTAGGCTCAACAGCGACATGGCGTGGCGGGGCCATCGGAGGCGGCACATGCTCTGCCCGGATCGGGAACAGGCTCGCTACGACGTTCTCCAGGACTGGAGGCTCAAGGGCTTCCGTAATTGGGGGGCCAAGGCTTCGAAGTTTCCCCCGTGCTGTTTGATACGGGCGCCCCCAAGGGTCTCGGTTGAGTCCCTCGAGCAGTTCCTGCCTCGACTGCAATTTGGACCGGCAAATCGCCAGTTGCAGTTCCTTCTTCGCAGCTTTGTACGCGACTTTGAGAGTTTCCTCTAGTTGAAGGTCGCGGATCCTCTTTCTACGTTGCCTTGTGTAGGCCCTCGTTGCCGCGATGGACTCCACACGGAGATCGGCAATCTCTTGCGACCACCAATATACAGCCTTCCGAGGTGGAGGGCGTTTCACACGCGGCATGGCCGCATCGCATATGCGCGTCATAGCCTCCTTGAACCATGCGGCTTCCTGTTCGACATTTCCAATCGCTGATCGGGAGAACCACAACTGGACCATTGCGGTCTCCATAAGAAGCTCCCTATCCATTTTCTTAACGGACCAGCGCGGAAATGGCGAAACGCCGCCGTTTTGAGGAGGACGCGCATTCGCACTAGGGGAGACCTCGAACCGGATATATAAGTGATCCGAGAGCGTCTCGACGTCTTCTTGTACTCCCCAGCACATGACGCGCGCTGCGATAGAAGGCGTGGCAAATGTCAAATCGACAATTGAGCCTCCCTGTTGCCGCACGCATGTGTTTGCTGAGCCCTGGTTCAGTAAACAGAGACCGGACTCAACTGACCAATCGAGAACGGCATCGCCTCGGGGATCGTTGGAAGGAGAGCCCCAAGCCGTGGCCTTTGCGTTGAGGTCGCCGATTACGAATACATGGAGTGGGGACGCCCGCCTAACAACTTCATTGAGGGTCGCTAAGTAGACCTCAAACTCGGTTAGCGACCTATTGGGCGAGAAATACACCCCGACGATAACCGTGTCCCCCCATTTAGCCGCCACGTATCCGGGGCCAGACTCTTTTACTGAGAGGGGCGGAGACAGAGGCTTAGGTGTGGCCGTGATGACCACCGAGCGCTCTGTGTCAACAGCCCAGTTGGGCCTAGATGGTATAAAATATGGCTCCGCCGCCACTCCTATATCTACCGACCACTCCGCCATGGATTGCAGGAATAAGTCCTGCGCTCCGGCGCAGTGGTTCAGGTTCGCCTGGAGGAAGTAACGAGTTAAGGTTGTACTATCCATTAACGGGTTTCTCAGTTACTCCCTCCGGCGCCTGCTGGACGCTCGACGGTGCTGGGACTGAGTTGTTTTTCCTAGCCACCGTTCCCTTCTTATTATGCGCAACGCAGAGTCCGCTTCCCACACTATGCTCGCAGGACCGCTTAGCGTCTGCACAGACTGGACAGTGCGGTTTGTCCACACATGCGGCTGCAAGATGGCCAGCCTTACCGCAGCGGTAGCAGAGCCCGCTGCGGTCAATCTGTGATTTGCATTTTGCGCTTATGTGTCCTCCTTCAAAACACCGGAAGCACCTCTTGGGCCGGGGGTCAAGGGCACGAACATGGGCCGAGCTGAACTCCATGTCGAGTCGTCCGATGTCCAGCACCTTTTTGGCGGCTGCGATGGGACATTTTGCCCAAGCTGAACCTACACCGCCAGGCCCAGCGAATGTAATTTCGCCCACCTTTATGGTATCCTCAGAACATCCGGCCGTCCTTGCGATCGCTGTGACAATGTCAGCTTTGACAACAGAGTCGTCCAGTCCGGATATTCTGAGATCCGCGCACTTTGTTGGCCTACTGACGAAGAACACGTCCGCCATTTTCTCCCTGATCCTCTCAGCGAGAGTGTCGGCATTCTGGTTGCCGGCAGCACCTGCAAGTTCCAGGATGCGGGATCCCGTCGCCGTTGCCCGAAACCTAGGCGTTGGAATGTTGAGCTCAGAGAGCTTAACGTTTTCCCTCGCTTTGAGGATGGCTGAGGCATACGTCATGCCTCTTTGTTGCGCCTCTGGTCGCAGCGTCAAAACAACTGCCGCCGTTCTCGGGGGTCGGAGCTTCCTCTTCGAGTCCATCTGAGCCTTGGCAGCAGCAGCCTTGGCCGTTGCAGCCTTGGACGCTGCGGCTTTAGACAGTTTGTTCCCAGAAGGGGGAGGAGCTGCGCTAGGAGCTGCTTCCTTCTTCTTCTTCTTTTTCTTCTTGCGCTTCTTGACTTCAATCCATCCCCCTTCGGGTGGTTGATCTGTCACTTGCGCTGGCACCGATGAGGCGGTCTTGGATGGGCCCGACCCGGAGGCGGTGGGTTGGACGTCCGCTGCCTTGGCCGTCTTCCCCTTTTTAGCAGTCCTAGGAGGCGCCTTTTCCCTCTTCTTGGAGGACACGGAGGGCTGTGCCCTCACCTTGGCACGACCAGGACCATCCTTAGAGGGAGCAACCAGCTCCCGAGCTACAGAAGGCTGCGAGAGCTCCGCCTGCGATGCTGTCACGACTGGACCTAGTCGCGCGTCGAGCATCAAGCCAACCTGCTGCAGAACAGTCTGCAGTACTTCCTCGTGAGTGGACGATGGCTTCTGGGGAAGATGGTCTCCCTTTTCCAATTCCATCGTTCGCCGCCTGGCTGTGACCCGCTGTGGTAGCGGGGACAGCTCGAATGGGGTGTCCGCCGCAACGGTCACCTCATGCACCTCTGGAGCATCTGAGGGCAGTCCCCGATCCCTTCGGAAACCAGCAAAAGCAGCCCTGAGATCGGCCACCTCCTTCTTCAGCTCTTCAACTTCCGCATGCAGGAGAGCGTTGTCCGCCTGCAAACGAGCGTTGACCTCCTGCAGCCTCCTATTTTCCTCAACAGAGGGGAGTCTGCGATACTCTTCGGCCGCTGCTTTGACGACTTCGGCCGCCTCTTTCAGCTTATGCTGAAATGTCCCTTTGAGGTTTTTCGACCGACTGGCAACAAAGCTGACAATTTGGCTCGACTCCAGACAGCGCTTGCTGTAGTCGACAGCAGCTAGTTCCTCTGCCTCCATCGGATTCGTGCAGGTCGTCCTCTCCCTGACGCGAATAGCCCTGTACTCCCGGGCCTGGATAGCCATGCGAGCCACCTCTTCTTCAGCCTCAAGCTCCAGTTCCTCCCTGCGAGCCTGAGCATATGCGGCCTTAGCCTCTGCAAGGCCAACATACTCGCCCGTTGTTGCGGGGCGCCCTCTCCCCCGGCGTGCCTGAGCACCTACTTTTGGGGTTGCCGGCGTATTGTCGGCATCGGAAAAGTGGTCAGAGTCCGAGCTGATCTCAGCTAGTGGTGGATCCTTGCAACGCTCGTTGTCACTCCTCCGTGAAACGGAGGAGGCATCACTGACATCCCCTGACTCCTTTTCCTTGGCGCTGATCTTCGCGCCTCTACGAGTGACACGTTTCGGCTGTTCGTCTACTTCTTTAGCGACCTTGTCGCCGCCCCTTACGGGCCTCCTTCCTCCAACTTCCGGCAGTCCTTTGCCCCCCCCAGAAACGAGGGGCTTGCCCGAGACCGACGTGCCGGGCAACGCGCCCGACGAGCCAGTCCCGGGGAGGGGTTCTCCCGCCTTGCGGGTACCCTCCTGGGGTAATTCTGATTTAAGACCTGCTTTCATTGGTTTTTGTTTGACAATTTTGAGGTTGTCATCCCTCTCCACTACAACTTCTTCCTCGGGCAGGGTAGCCTTCGCGGCTGAAGCCGCCGCATACCCCGCACAAATCTTCTTGTCCCCACTGGACACCTCGACCACGAGCTTGCGCCCATGCATCACTAATCGCGGAGCTATGTCTCCCCCAGATACTGGAGACGTGCCCGAGGACGGCGAGTCGGACGGCAGGTCCGGCTTGTCGGCCTCGGGGAGGGGTTCTCCCACCTTTTGGCGGGTACCCTCCTGGGGTAATACTTTTTGTAGAGCCGCTTTCATGATTGTGGACAACTTGAAGGGTTGTCATCCCCTCGACAGTTTTTGCGTTGTCATCCGCCAGGACTGTACGGGACAGAGGTCACCCCGAGACGAAGTCCCCACGACCGGGGAACCCTATATACTGCGGAGAGCGGGAGGTGTCCGCAGGATTGGACCAGTTTACTCTGGGGTTTTATAGAGTTTTCCTTCTCGCGGTCCCAGACCACTCCGGGTCTCCCCGACACCGCGTACTCGTAATCGCCGAGGACGAGGTCGTTGCAAGCGACGGAGAGACTTACGGCTGCAGAAAGCCGGCGAAAACTTCCTACCCCTGCGCGCATGAAGCGCCGTGCACACAAAGGCGCTTGAAGGGCACCCAGAAGGGGCGCCGATCTACCCTATTCCCCCCCGTGTAACGACGCCCAGAAGGGGCGCCGTCAAAACTCCACTCAAAGCCGCTCAGAAGGAGCAGCGAGTTGTGCGGCCCAAAGTAGACACGTACAGGAGTTGCAGGGCCCAGAAGGGGCTCCCGCCTTGCCAGATGTTAGCCGATTGGGCCCAACCTTCTCCGAACGGAGAATGTTGGAGCCACTCGTTGCCCAGGATGCACCACGTGGAGGTCATCTGACTCGCACCCCACCCCAACCTAACCTAACCTAACCTAACCTAACCTAACCTAACCTAACCTAACCTAACCTAACCTAACCTTTTTTTTTTTTTTTTTTTTTTTTTTTTTTTTTTTTTTTTTTTTTTTTTTTTTTTTTTTTTTTTTTTTTTTTTTTTTTCCCAGAGGAAGTCATTACGACTACCGGGGCCTTGACGAGGCCCCGGTTATGTGGGACTCACCCGTCCGCCTTTCCACAACCCACCGACTATCCGGAGACGCCATTGTCTCCAGTCGGCTGTCAAGGGAGAAGCCCGAGACTGGGAAGGGTGAGACGGAGGGGGATACCCACTAAACCTCTGGGGGACCACAATCCGATACAGTGAAGACCGCGGGGCCTTTCACTTGGGAATTGAACCGCGGAGTTCACCCTGACACCTGCGTGATCACCCGCGTCGGCCCCTCCCGCACTTTGTGCGTTTGGGGCCGGCACGTGCGGCCACACAGGCGGTACGCGTTCGCGACGTCTTATGCCACACCACACCCTCCTTGGAGGGTCTGTTGTGGTTTAACCTCGAGGGAGGTTACCTCAATGGGTTACACAGTCCTTTGGGACAGCGTAACCTTGACACACATACACATATAACTCATTCACTCACAACATTAACACACATATTACAGACCATATTTATACAAACACAGACCATTTACAACACAATACATTAATACGGCTTTTTCTTTTTGCAGGACCAGCGCCAGGAGCAGAACCCGACATCGGTCACATCGCGCTAGGGATCCGGACTACGGCGGATGGAGGTCCGCGTCTCTCCGTCTTCGCCTGCGCCTCCGTCTTCTGGCAGGAGTAGCGTCAGCCGCGATTTCGCGCGCCCTCTCCGCCTGCTCCTTCTCGCCCATGACAACGGCACAAAACCGCACCACCGCGTTCCAGCAGCTCTCGCTCTCCAGCATTGCAGATACAATGTCCGGAAGAGCGAGACTGCCCCTACCCCCAAGCGCCATCTCCATAGTGCGCCGCTGCGAGGCGAAGGCACCACACACCTGGAGAGTGTGCAGCGCCGTGTCCTCAGCAGCTCCGCACTGATGGCAGACGGTGCTGTCCTCCTTACCTATCCGACACAGATACTTACCGAAGCACCCGTGATCGGTCAATATCTGTGTCAGATGGTACGTCAGTTGTCCAAAGGGCCGCTCCAGCCACTCGGACAGAATTGGTCTGATGGCCTCGACGGTGCGAAAGCCAGCAGCTGGGGACTCCAATTGGAGTTCCCAGTGCAACACCGCCATCTCCAGACCTTCACGCCTTGCGCCCTGCACTTCCTCCAGGGCCAGGCGTTCGCCTCTCGCCCGCATCTCCGCGCGGAGCTCGAAAACCTCGGTGAGAACCTTGGCTTCGAGCTCCCACGGAATCATGCCGGCCAGAGCCGTCGCAGCCGTGTACGACACCGTCCGGTATCCCCGGATCGCCCTCACCGCAGCCACCCTCTGTGGCCGTCGCAAAAGTGCGACAGTTTTGCGGGAGAGCGAGTCGGACCAGACCGGTGCGCCGTAGAGCGCCATGGAGCGCAGCACCCCGGCATACAGTCTGCGACAGCTCGAGCCTGGGCCTCCAACATTCGGCAGAACGCGCGCAAGCGCCATTGCCGCTCTCACAACACGGGGCGCCATCTCCGTGAAGTGAGGCAAGAAGGACCAGCGGGAATCCAGAATGAGCCCCAGATATTTCATCTGGGGCCGCACCTCGACCCGCATTCCGTCCACAATAACCCTCCAGTCACCCGGGGGGGGTCTTTTACGGGGGCCGTGGAACACCATGGCCTCCGTCTTCGGCAGGGCTACCTCCAGGCCCAGCTGCCGGATCCTGCCCACCACCAGGGTCGCCGCCACCGACGCCAACCGAACCGTACGCCGGTAGTCACTGCCCCGGGCAGTGACTAGGGTGTCATCTGCGTAACAGATGACACCCGTCCCGGGGAGAGTTGTCCCCCGCAGGACCCAGTTGTATCCGATGTTCCACAAGAGTGGTCCTAAGACCGACCCCTGCGGAACACCGCACACCGTACGGCGAGCACTAATGCGCTCCGCGCCCTTCTCCAGAAACAGGATTCTCCTGTCTAGGAGGTAATCTCCCACGACTCTCCGTATGTACCACGGTACCCTGTGGTACGTGAGAGCCTGATTTATGCAGTCGAAGGGGAGGGTGTTGAAGGCATTCGCTATGTCTAGCGACACTGCCAACACCCTCTCCCCCCTCCGAACTGCCACTTCGGTAGCATAGCGCAAGGCAAGTATCGCCTCCACCGTAGACTTGCCCCGACGGAACCCAAACTGAGTACTCTCAAGGTTGGGTCCGCCAGCATCCAAGTGCTCGACGATTCGGGCAGCGAGCACACGCTCAAAGAGCTTGCCCGCCTCGTCGAGCAGGACGATCGGCCGATAGGCCGATGGCAAATCCGGTGGACGGTCGTCCTTCTTCAGAAGGCACAGCCGGCCCTCCTTCCACGCCTTCGGGAACTTGCCCTGCCGCAGGCAACAGTTCAGGAGGCCGGTCAGCCTTCCTCCGAGATGGTCTAGCGCGATACCGAGTACCTTGCCGTGGACACCGTCCGGCCCAGGCGCCTTTCTTTTAAGGCGCAAACGGTCCACGGCGCACTCCAACTCACCCTCGGTGATTGCCGGAATGGAGCTCGGGTCCCGAGTCTCATCCGGCTCAGGGAGAGTGAACGGGGACACGGCGAAATCTTGGGGCGGGAACAGGCCGTCCAAGATGCGTCCCAGCAAGACCGGATCAAATGACTCCGTTGGGGGGGCGGGGTTCCGGTACTTGTTGCGTACCAACCGGTAGGGCCTCCCCCACGGGTCCCGATCCAAGTCCACCAAGAACTCATTCCAGGCCGATGTTTTGGCCTGGAGAACGGCGACCTGTAGCCTCTTACGGGCCTCCTTGTAGGCCAAGTACAGACGGACCTCCTCGTCTTGCGTGTGCCGCCTTCGCCGACAGTGTTGGTAACCGTACCGCGCCAGTATACAGGCGGTACGCAGGTCATGAATGGCCTGCGACCACCAGTAGACCGCCCTCTGGCGGGGCCGGTCGCCAACTCCGGGCATGCACGCGTCGCAGACGCGGGCTAGTGAGCGCTGGAACTTCACTGCCTGGAGGTCAACGTCTGTGTCAGGAGGCGGTGCCGGAAACCACGTCTCCACTAAGGCTGCCTCGTTCGCCGCCTCGGCATTCAGCTTTGTTAGGGCCCATCTTTTAAAGCGTGCCGTCCTCACGCCATCATTCGGTCTAAGGGAGGCTAGGGGGGCGGAGGAGACCGTCATGAACACATACTGGTGATCAGAAAGGGTCTCCTCCCCCTCCATAACCCTCCACTCTGTGATACGGGCAGCGGTGGCAGGGGATGCGAAGGAGACGTCGACTATCGACTCCCCCTGCCACCGTATGCACGTACTGGCATTGCCCCGGTTTAACAAAACCAGGCCGCTCTCCACGGCAAAGTCTTCGACCTCCGTCCCACGGTGGTCGGTCCTTGGGCATCCCCAGGTGGTGGACTTAGCGTTTAAGTCCCCCGCTAGCACGATCTGTAGCGGGGACAGACGACGCACCACCCCGAGGAGCTGAGCCATAAATTGCCGGAACTCTCTGAGCGGCCGGTTCGGCGAAAAATAAACCGCCACTAGGGCAAGATTGCCCCAGGCGACCGCGACGTAGCCTTGGCCCCTCTCTTTTAAAAAGATAGGGGAGGCTCGGTTGTTGGAAGGGGTGGTGACCAGAACCAACCCCTTCGTATCCCCGATCCAATTTGCCCCGACGGGCACAGAGTGCGGCTCTGCCACCAGAGCCACACCAACCCCCCACTCTGTCATTTGCTGCACAAGGAGGTTTTGTGCGGCGACAGAGTGGTTTAGGTTCGCCTGGAGGATGTTAAAATTAGGCCGTGCTAACATCGGGTCCCGTTTTTGCGACCTCCATAGGCTCATTGCGAGCAGGCGCTGGGTCTACGGCCCTCCAAAGAGGGGTTGCACCCTTGGTGGGAGGAGGACGACAAGCTCGACTCCCCATGTGGTGCTTCGCCGGCAATTTGTTGTCAGTGCACACCAGGCATTTGGGCTCAGCGGCATTGCACTGCAGCGCTTGGTGACCCTCTGACCCACACCGGAAGCAAAAAATGCCCCGGTCCACTTTGGAGGGGCATGTCGGCCGCGTGTGACCAATGCCCAGGCACTTAAAGCACCTCGTGGGCGAGGGCTCTAGCACGGCCAGGCTCAACGTGGTCCACCGGATTTTTAGGACACCCTGATCGGCGAGCTTTTTAGCCACCGGGATAGGGCACCTAACCATTACGGACCTTGGGGTCCATCCCTGGGGGTCGCGGATCTGGCCCACAGCAATTTCACTCACCGGGCACTCCATTTTTCCAGCGATTGCGGCGGCAATCGACTCACTGGTCATGGACTCGTCCAGCCCGGTGAGCTTGATCTCAGCGAGTTTGGTTGGCCGGTTGATATGAGCATCCTCCCCTATCACTTGCCTCAACCTTTCTGCCAAGCCATCAGCCTTGGGGCCACTTGTGGTGCCGGCGATCTCCAATTTTCGCCCCCCAGAGGCCGTGTTCCGGATCTTGAGGGTCTCCATGCCCAGCTCCCCCAGGTCTATACTGTTGATAGCCTTGGTGATTATGGAGGTGTAGGTCGCTCCTTTAGCCGCACCCTCTTTGCTGAGAGAGATGGTAATGACAGAGGAGCGCGGCACCTCCAGCTTGAACGGCGCTTTGACGGGGCCCTCCGGTCCCACCTTAGTCGACTTGGTCGGCTTTTTCTTTCCTTTCTTTCTTTTTTTCCCAGCCGTTTTCCATTCATTGGCAGGCGTCGCTGCCGCAGCGTCAAGGGACGGGTCATGAGCAAGAGGAGCCGAAGGAGCAGGAGCAGAACCTGGACCAGGAGCAGCAGATCGAGCAGGAGCAGGACCAGCAGCACCCGCAGCAGCACCAGGAGCAGACCTTTTCGACGTAGCGCCAGGGTAAGTCCGGTGAGTACTCTTAATAACCTTCTTTTTTCTTTCAGGTACTACGTGCGGGGCCCGGGAGGGTCCAGCGACGGCACCATCGTCAACAGCAGGAGCGACGGCAGTAGCAGAGGCATAGGACCGACCAGCAGGGGCGGCGGCAACGGCGGCGGCAGTGGGAGGAGCGACGGCAGCGGCAGCGGCAGCGGCAGCGGTGGCGGCAGTGGCGGCAGCATCGGCAGCGTCCCTTTTTCTATCAACAGCCAGGGGCGGCCTGAGCCTCGGCTCTGGGCCCAGCCTCTGGTCGATGCCGGCTTTAAAGGCGCCAAGCATATTGCGGATCGAGTCCATTGACTCCGCATGCTTGGCCGCCATGTCCTTCAGCATTTCCGCTCGCATCTCAGCCCCAAGAGCTCTAACCAAATGAACCTAACCTAACCTAACCTAACCTAACCTAACCTAACCTAACCTAACCTAACCTAACCTAACCTAACCTAACCTTTTTTTTTTTTTTTTTTTTTTTTTTTTTTTTTTAACCCGGGGGAAACTTGCGTCCAAGTCATCCCACGGGGAGCAATGTGCTCAACCCGTTGTCGGGGTATGTGGGGTTGGGCGATGGTCTGCCCGACCCACTAAAACCCCCGGGGAATATCGACAAGCCGACGTTCAGGCTGAGCGGAACCCATTAACTGACTTAGCCCGCTACAACCTATCGGCAACGCGATGGCGTTCCACTTGTTTTACAGCCCAAGTGGGCTTTATCACGTGGGAGTCGATGGAGCGCTACGCTCCTTCATCGATGGCGATATGCGCCAGGACGACCGGACTTGCCGGCTCGTCTTCGATCTCCTCCGTCACGGACATCCCGGTATCTCTCATAGGAGAGGCATTGGGGAGGTCGGCAACGGGAGATGTGGCAAGAGATGCCGGCTCGTGACCTAGACCTAGGTACACCTCCGGCATCTCAAACTCCTCCATGGCCTCTTCAGGCCCCCTCTCTACGGTCGGACTACCGAGGGGCGGATTAACTCGTCCCCGGGTTGCCGGAGGGCCGCAGCTCCTGCCACCCATCGTGTGCGCTGCCGGTCTTTCGTGAGAGAGACAGATGGCGCACTTTGGCTCTCGGGAGCATTCCTTCTTTTTGTGCCCTTCACGGCCGCAGCGGTAACATAGACTACTGCGGTCCGTTAGGGATGGACATCTTTCCCTCACGTGCCCTATGCCCAAGCACCTGAAACAGCGCATTGGGCGGGGCGCCAATGCCGTTATTTTGGCAAAACACCACCCGATTTTCAATTGCCCAGCTCTGGCTAGTACCCTAGCGGCAGCCATTGGACACCGGACCAATGTAGACCCGTCGCCACTGTGAGCATTTCGGATCGCCCCAACATTGACACTGCTTTCAGGGCAGCCCCCTTTGGTAGCAATAGCTGCGACCAGATCTTCACTCACGACATGGTTATCGAGACCCGAGATACGGAGCTCTGCACTCTTCTCGGGTCTGTCAATGACAGCGATGTCGGATATCACCCCCACAAGTTTTTCGGCAAGTAGGTCTGCCTTGGCCGCTGAGTCGGGTCCTGGCACCTCTAGGAGCTTTGCTCCAGTGGCCGCTACACGGAATCTCAGGCCATCTGTGATTCCAAGCTCCTCTAGGTTTATGGCCGCCTTGGCTCGCTGTATGGCCTGGGCATAGGTGGTCCCCCCTTCGGCTGCCTCTGGCCGGATCTTAATGACAATGGCCGCCGTCTTAGGGGGGACCAGTCTAACCATTTTTTTGCCAACTGGTGGTCGTGGAACCGTCCTGTTAGAGGGGCGGGATGCCGGTTGCGATGAACGCTGCACGGCTGCAGCCTTTTGGGCTAAACTAGGCGCCAACTGCTGGACAAGACCTGTAGTCACAGCGGTCGTCGCCGAGGCCTTTCCTCTTCTCCTTTTCTTTTTGCCGACTGCCGGTAACCACTCATTCCCATCAGGAACCCGACTAGGTCCCGGCTGGGGTGGAGGGGCAATGGCGTCAGCAGCACCAGCTGTAGCGGCCGCATATGTGCTAGCCGCTGCTCTCGTATTAGGGACAGCGGAAGTCGCCGCCCTACGTTTGTCCGCAGCGAGCGATGGACGCGTCCTAACAGGGGGGGGTGGAAGTCGCTCCTCAAGGTTATTAAGCCTCGAGTTGAGGGCTCCCAGTGAGGTGGAGACGGAGCGCCTGATTTCATCAAGCGCCCTCTCCACACCACTATTGTCAGTCGAGGGTGGGGGCAAGTGGCACCGATCAGGCGACCTCCTTACTTCGGAGACAGACTGCCGAAGAGCATCAAGCTCCTTCTGCATCCGCTCCATGTCCGTCCTGAGCTTTTTATTCTCGGCGCTAATGCGCTCGTTTTCTTCCGTTGCCGTCCTAGAGGAGAGGTTAGACAAACACCTCATAAGGACGGCAGAGGCTCTGTTCAACCGCCCCTGGTGAGAGCCTTTGAGGTTCCCGGAAGTCCGAGACACCTCCCGCACCGCCTCGACACACAGCAGTCCAATCTCCTTGATTGACTCTGTGGTCTGTCCCCTGTCGTCATCTGACGGGTCCCACTCAATTTTAGAGGCCAGCGCGCGCTCCATGTCCTCCTTGGCCTTCTTTAGCTGCTCCGCCAGCGTGACTCTAGGAGAAAGGGACTCCCTTGCCCTCCTTTCAAGGAAGTCTTTTCGAGAGCGCTCAATCGCCTCCTCTCCGACTTCAGCTCTGAAGCGCTCTCCTTCTTTCCTCCAGCCTTCCCGTATGGCAGCACGTTGAGCCGCCTCTTCCTCCAGTTCCTCAATGAGCATGCGGTCCACTTCCTCCTCATATGAGTGGAGTTCCCTATTGCGCAACTCATCTTGCGCAGACTTATGGCCAACAGAGGTACCAGATTTACTCCTTGCACTTCGACCCCGACTAGCTGAGGAAACCTTCTGCGCAGAGGAAACCGCAGGCTCGCTTCCATCATCGTCAGAGTCGAGGAGTACACAATCAGTGTACGGTCTCTTACGACCCACTGTAGCCCCATCCAACTCGGCATCCAAGTCAATATAGGGGTCCAACTCCGAGACCGCCTTCGCGGAAGTAACCGCCGCAGGTCTCTGTTCGCTCTCTTTACCAGGGGTAGCCTTCGCGGACTGAACCGCCGCATACCCCAAATCACAAATTTGCTTGTCCTCTTCGGACATCTCAACCACGAGCTTTCGCTCCACCCTTTTGCCGAATCCATCCTCAGAATCCGGCACCTCTAACACCCTACTGCGCAGAACTTTGCCCCCCCCAGATACAAGGGGCATGCCCGGGGCCAACGAGACGGACGACTTAGCGCCCAGCTTGCTAGTCCCGGGGAGGGGTTCTCCCACCTGGCGGTGGGTACCCTCCTGGGGTAATATGATTTTAGGTCTGCTACTCATAGTGTGTTTTGGCAATTTGCGGGTTGCCATACCCCCCCTCACAGTGGCACTTTAGGGGCTGCCCTTCCCCGCTGGACCAAAAAGGTCACCCACGCGCCGTCCACACGCCGAGGGTGCCCTATGTACTGTCGGGGGCGGGAGGTACCGACAGGTTTTTAGCCGGTGCTCTCCGGGGTTTTAGTGAGTTTTCCTTCTCTTGGCCGTTTGGCCTCCGGTCTGCCCAAACGCAGCGTACCCACAGCGCCAACGGTGGGGTCGTTGCCGCAAGAGGGCAGATACCGACTTCGGGGCTGGCGTAAACCCCGGTTGCACTGCTCTCACCAGTGCCCCCTTCCCCCCCATGCGACCTGAGAACCTTTAGGAGGCGGCCGTCTTTTTGGTACGACGCCCGGACGGGGCGCCGTCTATAACTCCTCTCACTGGTCTGAGGGACTAGTGAGTTATGTGACCCAGAGTGGGCCACATATGGGAGCTGCGAGGCCCAGAGGGGACCCCGCCTAGTCAGATGTCAGCCGGCTGTGTCCAAGCGTCTACTACACGCAGAGCGGGAGACTGTTGGAAACAGCTGTTGCCCAGGGTGCACCAACGTGGAGGTCATCTGACTCGCACCCCAACCTAACCTAACCTAACCTAACCTAACCTAACCTAACCTAACCTAACCTAACCTAACCTAACCTTTTTTTTTTTTTTTTTTGACGCTGGGAAAACTCATCATGAGCTATCCACCCCCCGGGGGAGGGGGTGGGGTGTGTGAGACTCCTACTCACTAAAAACCCAGCGATGTCCTCTCGTCACCTTGGAACCAGCAAACCGGCGATCATCGCGTCGTCCTCATCTGAGGAGGACGCATCGAAAGCCGGCATGGTGGAGCCTGACGAGGTCATGGGAACCCTTTCGGACACTTCCACAACCCCGTCGGTGACTGCTCGCCCTATAGATGGGCGAGCCCCTCCTCCGCCCCTAATTGGGGCGGGTGACCGCCCTCGAAAACGATGGGCGGACACACTTGACCCGTCAGTTGAGACGGGTCGCCGACGCGCCGGGACATGCGGGGCGTCGGCCCTCAGTGGGGACCTGTGCAATGCACGGTCGGAGTCCCCCCTAGGACTCGGACCGCGCTGGTTTCCCACCGGATGGAGAAGGCGTTGATATTGCCGCCTTCTCCGCAGGAGGCGTCTGTGGCGGCACGGATTTGCCAGGGGGTCATCCTCCCTGGCCCGTTCCGCCTCCTCCTTCAGCGTCATGACGTCGACGCAGAAGGAGTTGACCGCCTCCCACGACCCCTCGCTACCGAGCATGGACAGAACCACGGTCGGCAGGGAGAGGTCCGCGCCAATCACAGCGACCAATGCGGAGCGCTGGACATCGAACGCAGAGCACACCATTAGGGTGTGTTGCGCCGTGTCCTCCGCTGCCCCGCAATGGTGGCACTGTGGGGTCGGCTCTCTTCCGATCCGGTGCAAATAACGTCCGAACGAACCATGTCCGGACAGAATCTGCACCAGATGGTATGTGAGCGACCCATGGCGCCGCTCCGCCCATGCTTGGAGGACGGGGCGTAGGGCCTCCAGGCTACGCGTTTGCGTAGCCGAGGCCCCTTCGCCCAGGTCCTCGGACCATAGGCGGAACATCTCATCTTTTGCTCCCTCGAGAGCAGAGCGCCTCTCTTGGGGGGCCAGGCGATCGCCACTGGCCCTCTCCTCTGCTCGCTGCCGGTATGCTGCAGCGAGCACTTCCGCCACCAGCTCCCACGGGGGCGTCCCCGCGAGAGCGCACGCCACTTTCCGGGACACCGTTCGGTAGCCCCGGATCGCCCGCAGCGCCATTGCGCGCTGGGCCCGCTGGAGAGAGGCGGTCGCGTGTGGGCTCAGACTGTCAGCCCACACCGGCGCCCCATACAGAGCCATAGAGCGCACGATGCCACCGTAGAGTCGGCGGCACGCAACGCTCGGGCCCCCCACATTAGGCAAAAGACGCCCGAGGGCATCTGCTGCTCCTAGCAGCCGGGGCTCGAGGAGACGGAAATGTTCCTCGAAACCCCACCGCCCATCAATTACCAGCCCCAGATACTTCATCTGGGGCTTCAGGTCGACCCTCTCGCCCTCCACAACGATCGACGCGCCCGCTGACGGCCGTCTCCGAGGCCCATGGAACACCATGGCCTCGGTCTTGTGGAGGGCCACCTTCAAGCCCAACGTCCGTATCCGCCGCACGATATGGCTGACGAACACGGACGCCAAGCGCTGGACATCCTCCAGGTGCATCCCCCGAACGGTGACGAGCGTGTCGTCGGCGTAACAAAACGACCGCACCATCGGGGGGAGGCCACACCGGAGGACGTAGTCGTAACCGACGTTCCACAACAGGGGGCCGAGGACCGACCCCTGTGGAACGCCGCGGGACACCCTGTGACGGCCAAGCTCGCCGCCACGTCCCACGTACGCTACGTCCCGGTCCCTCAAATAATCTCCCACTATTCGGCGCAGATATGGAGGCATTTGATGGTAGTGAAGCGCCTCCATGATGACGCCGAAGGGGAGACTATTAAAAGCATTGGCGATGTCCAGGGACACCGCCAAAACTAACTCCCGCCTCTCGACGGACTCGTTAACGAGAGTCCGGAGATCGGACAGGGCGTCGATCGTCGACCGCCCCGTCCGGAAGCCGTATTGGGCCTCAGAGAGGTCGGGGCCCGTTCCCCCTCCCAGCTGCTGGACTATTCGGGAGGCGATGATTTTCTCAAACACCTTCCCGATTTCGTCCAGCAGCACAATAGGGCGATATGCCGAGGGGTCGTCAGCCGGACGCCCCTCCTTGCGCAACAGGCATAGCGCCCCCTCCTTCCAAATTTTGGGAAACTGTGCGAAACGGAGACTGGCGTCGCACAGTTCCCTGGCCCTGGCCCCGAGATGTTTAAGGGCCAGGTCCAACACCCGCTTTGGGACGCCGTCAGGTCCCGGCGCCGTCTTACGCCCTTTAAGACGGGCGACGGCGTCAACCCACTCGTCGTCCTCAATGAGAGGGGGAGCACTTTCTTCATCCTCGTCAGGAGACGGCGGGGCCATGCGAGGAGGAACAAAACCCTCCTCGGCCGGGGGAAACAGTCCCCCGATGACCGACCGCAGGAGGTCGGGATCCATCGTCTCTGTGATGGGCGTGCCGCGAGCTCTCAGCTGGTTGCGCGCCAGCTTATACGGCCGCCCCCACGGATCCCGATCCAGACCCTGCAACTGCTCTTCTCTAGATACCTCCTTTGAGGAGGCAATCGCAGTCTGCAGGGTCTTTTTCGACTGCCTGTACAGCTCGTACAGGCGGTCCTCCTCCTGCGTGTTCCTCACGCGGCGCCGGCGGGCCCTAGTGTAGGCCCGTCTTTGGACACTGCAGTCATTTCTCATGACAGCAATGTCCTGGGACCACCAGTGAACTTCACGGCGGTCCCGCGGAGGCTGCGCCCGAGGCATAGAAGCCTCGCACACCTCCGTTAAAGCGCCGCGGAGACGGCGAGCTGACTCATTGACGTCCGGACCGGACATCGGACGCAAGAACCAATCTTCAAATATCGCCGTCTCGTTCGCCAGCTCCGGCTTGAGCCTGCTTAGTGCCCAGCGGGGAGGCCGGTCACAGCTTGTGGGCTGTGGGGGCCTTTGGTGTGGAGTGGAGATCTCGAATCGGATGTACCGATGGTCCGAGAGAGTCTCCACGTCCTGCACCACCCTCCAGTCGCTGATCGTGCGTGCGAGGGCTGGGGTGGCGAATGAAACGTCCACCACCGACCCTCCGTTGTGCCGCACGCACGTATGGACTGCGCCCCTATTGAGGAGCGACAGCCCAGCAGCGGCTACCCACTGCTCCACAGCCTGGCCCCTCTGGTCGGTCGCTGGACAACCCCAGACAACCGACTTGGCGTTCAGGTCTCCAAGAAGGAGAACCTGACGCGGGGCCGCCCTCCTGATGGCTGCACCGACGACTCCGAGGAACGCCTTGAAGTCGGCGAGCGGTCTGTTTGGGGAAAAGTAGACCGACACTACTACCATTTCTCCCCAAACGACCGCCGCGTACCCAGCACCCCGCTCATAAATTGAGGGGGGTGTATAACCTGGGGCCGCGCGCACCATCACGGCGACAGAGTCGCTTGTGTCCCCGACCCAGTTGGGCTGGTTGGGGATGAAGTACGGCTCTGACACCGCCGCCACGTCCACTGACCACTCCGCCAGGCTCTGGTGTAGCAGATCCTGAGCCCTGGTAGAGTGGTTCAGGTTCACCTGAAGAAAGTTGATATGGGGCCGTCTTAACATTGCTCGACCACCATATCAACCTCCTCAAGCCCCGTTTGGGGCACCGTCTGTGTGGCGGGGGCGGCCTGGCGAACAGGACGCGCCAGCAATTTGCCCTTGGCCAGGGGAGGCTTACAACTACGCCCCCCCATAACGTGGCCTGCCGGTCGTTTGGCAGTGGCACACACGGCGCAATGGGGCTTCGCGCTACATTCGTAGCCCCTGTGCCCTTCTTTACCGCACCGGTAGCAGAGGTTGCTCCGGTCGGTTTTTGAGGGGCAACTCGCTCTGGCGTGCCCCACCTGCATGCACCGGAAGCACCGGTCGGAACGGGCTTCCAGTGCTCTGACATTGGCCGCACTGAACCCTATCAGCAAGCGGCCGGCGTCCACAACCTTCTTGGCAGCGGCGACCGGACACGACACCACTGTCGAGCCAAAGCCGTCAGAGCCGTAGCGGATGGGGCGAACCTTCACGGCGTCCACACCACATCCACCCTTGGCCGCGATCTTAGCGGCCAAGTGCGCCTCCATCACCGACTCGTCCAGACCGCCCACCCTCACTTCTGCTGTCTTGGTGGGCCGGATGACCGTGGCCATACCCTCAAGGGCCTCTCTCATCTTGCCGGCCAGCTGGTCGGCCTTCTCGGCAGAGGCCTCGCCCGAAATCTCTATGATCTTCGACCCGGTCATGGTGTTTCGACACCGACGGTTTGGGATATCCATCCCGTCGATGTCCACCGAGTCTCGGGCTTTAGCCAGCGCGTCGGCGTAGGTGACCCCCTTCTCAACCGCTTCGGGAGTAAGGGTCACAACAACTGCCGCCGACTTTGGCGCAACCAGCTTGGTCTTTCGACCGGTTTTGCGGGCCTTCCTCGCAGGAGCAGTGGCGGGCGGGGCTGAGGTATTATTAGGCCTCCGCCGAGGCGCCTTCTGCTGCTTGGCCGCCGCCGAGTAAGATTGGCGGGGCGGAGCCTGTTCTGAAGGGGCCGATGTTTTGGCCTTCCTCCTCCTTCTTAGGCGCTTTTTACGCGACTCCTGCGTCGTCCATTCTGATTGTGCCTCAACCGGGGGAGGCGCTTTTGCAGCACCCCGGGAGGTGGACGGAACGACCGCAGGAGGATCGGCTTTCTTCGCCCGCTTTGGCGGGGGATCCGGCTTTTTGGCCGCCGCCTTGCCCTTTTTAGCCGGCATAGATGTTTTGGCCGGCTTGGCCTTCCCCTTCGTAATAGGGGGCGTGGGCGCAGCTGCTGCTGCTTTGCGGTCCGCCGCAAGCGGCGGTCGCAGGCTCTTTGCCGGCAGCAAGCGATCCTCTAGACCCTCCAGGCGAGCATTCAGCATGGCCCCGAAGGTTCGGGCCAGCCTTGCTTCAAAAGCTTGGAGGGCATCCGGCTCCTTGAAGGCTGCCTTGCTTTGGCCGCAGCCTGTCGTCTCTTGTATGACGACAGTCGGCGAGAGAGGCCTTGGAGGAGGGCAGTCCGTCTCCATTGACTGTAGTGAGGGCAGAACCTCAGGGAGAGTGGGGGGAGGGGAGATGCACTTCCTCCCACCCTTAAGGTCTTTCACCTCTGCAGACAAAGCTGCTACACTTTTCGTGAGGTCCGCCAGCTTCTGCTGCAGCCTCACGTTCTCCGCCTTCAGTATGCGGGTGTCCTCTGAGATGTTTTTTGAGGACACCTCGCGGAAACAATCCAAAATGGATTGCGCCGCTTTCTTCAATGCCTTCTGGAAGGGGCCCTGGAGGTGCGAGGACTTTTTCGCTACCTCTACTATGACCGCACAGTCCGCCTTCACCACCTCCTCGATGTCGAGGGTGGTCTTCAGGTCCGGATCTGTGGGTGTAGGGGCCTCATCTTCCTTTCTACTTGCGTAGAACGCCGCCCTGGTCTCGTAGGCACGGCGCTCCATTTCCGCAACCTCCCGGTCGAGCGCGACCTGCTGCTCCTCGCGGATTGCAGCGGCATGCTCGCGCTTTGCCTGGGCGAGACCAACGTACTCTCCTGTTGTGGGAGGTCTTCCTCGACCACGTTGAGCCGGCTTCTTGGGACCGTCCTCGGACGAGTCCGAGAGAGCCTCCGACTGTTTGTCCCCCTTAGATGTTTTGGGGGGACGCTTCCTCTTCAACGACCCAGTGAGCGTGTCAAGACTGATGGAGCTGTCGTCTGACATCTCGCTGCACTGGTCGTTTTCTTGTCCGCGCTTGGGATAAGGGGAGGTGCGGGCTAAGCCCTTGCTACGAGTCGACACTGCCGGCGAGCTGGCACGACTCCCCTTTTTCTTCGAAAACACAGATTTGGGACTTGCGACGGAGTCAACGGCTGATCTCATAGAGATCGTCGATGAATCGGACTCGACGTCGACATCCTTTCCACTTCTTGTTGCAGACACGCTGCGCGATCGCGCGGTGGTCGGCGATGAACTGCCTGCAACTCTGGACGAACTGAAAGTGAGCTTCAGCCCGCCCGTCTCCAACTCAACTCCGCCCTTCTCGGGCCTTCCAACCACGTCCTTCCCTTTAGGGTCGGACACATCATCACTACCCACGACGGATCTGGTACCAGACTCCGCCGACTTCTGCGAAACGTCTTTTAAAAATATTTGATTCAACTTAGGCATTAATCCCACGAGTAGAGAACAAATATTGGTCACCCCGTGCAGTGGCCTCATACACGGGGAACCCTACATACTGTCAAGGGCGGGGGATATTGACAGGTTTTAACGAGGTTTCTCTCGGGTTTTATAGTGTGTCCTTCACGCGGCCGGCCGGTTAAGGCAAGCCCTCGCTCCACCACGGAACCCACGTACCCCACAACGCCGTGAGTGGGGGTCGTTGTAGAGACCGCAGTGGTTTACGATGATCGGGGGCTGGCGTAGGCCCCCGTTGCACCGCTTTCGCGGTGTTCCCCTTTCCCCCCGTTGCGACCTGAGAACCCTTAAGGGGCGGCCGTCTTTAGTACTCCTCTCAAAGCTGCTCAGAAGGAGCAGCGAGTAGTGCGGCCCAAAGTAGGCACGCACATAGGAGTTGCAGGGCCCAGAAGGGGCTCCCGCCTTGCCAGATGTTAGCCGATTGGGCCCAACCTTCTCCGAACGGAGAATGTTGGAGCCACTCGTTGCCCAGGATGCACCACGTGGAGGTCATCTGACTCGCACCCCAACCTAACCTAACCTAACCTAACCTAACCTAACCTAACCTAACCTAACCTTTTTTTTTTTTTTTTTTTTTTTTTTTTTTTTTTTTTTTTTTTTTTCCCAGGGGAAGTCATTACGACTACCGGAGCCTTTAAGAGGCACCCGGTTATGTGGGACTCACCCGTCCGCCTTTCCACACCCACTGACAAGGAGAGAGGCCCCAAGTCAGCTGCCAGGAAGAAGTCCCGGCTGGGAGTGGCGAGACGGAGGGGGATACCCACTAAACCCCTGGGGGACCACAATCCGAAGCTTAAGGCTGAGGTGGCAGTCACGGGACCTGATCCACTGGGGAATTGACCTCGCGGGAGCCACCCCGTCGCCCGTGTGCCAACCTGTGACCGCAAGCAGTCACGCGCCGACACACGGGCGACCTACGCGCACGGCACAACACAAACAGCGCGCCCGCCCTCTAACGGGCACGCAATCCTACAGAACAAACAACACAGGACAACACAAAACACAATGGTCCTACGACCCTAGGGCATTCGGTGGGGTATAACACTCTTATACCCATGCCGAAGCCCTACCACATACACCGCCTGCGTAAGCAGGCGCCCTGCTTTGGGTTCAGCGGAGACTAATCTCCGCATTCCCCACAACACACACAAACAAACACACAAAAAACACGCGGCCTTCCGTCGGCCCGCCAACCCTTCTTTGTTGGTCAGGACCCGACCCGGGCTCAGACCCCGGCCACAAGTCTGACTCCGGCTCGGTTCCCACTCCCACATATCCACCTTCCACACAAAAACACGGCACAACATACAACAAACCCCGTCAGCTCCACGCTTCCGGTGTCCTCATCTTCACTGCCGGGGGGCAGCACTCCCTGCTCCCCATGATGTGCCCATGAGGCAGCGCCGCCTCGGCACAAACCAGACACTTCGGCGGCTTCGTGCACGCTCCCGCTTGGTGGCCTTCCATGCCACAGCGGAAGCAGCACCCCGCCCTATCCTTCTCCGACTGGCACATCGGCCCCGTATGACCCATTCCCATGCACTTGAAACAGCGCATGGGTCTGGGTCCGACAGCCTCCACTTTGGCCAAACTCCACTCTATCTTGAGTCTCCCCATGCTGGCGAGCTTCCCCGCCACCCTCACAGGGCACTGGACCATCACCGATGCCGAACCATTAAGGCTCGATCGGATGGTCCTCACCCTGATCTTCTCCCTCGGGCAGTCTCCCTCTGCCGACACAGCATCGGCCACCTTTTCCGTCGAAACGAAGTTTCCGAACCCACTTATGCGGATATCCGCCCGCTTCTCTGGGCGGACAACCGTCACCACGTCAGATGCTGCATCCGCAATCCTTGATGCCAGTCTGTCGGCAGCCTCACCACTGTCGGCACCCGGCACCTCGATCAGCATGGCTCCCGACTGGGCCGTCCTAACCTTGACACCATTGTGGATGCCAAGTTCCTCCAGGCGAATGGCCTTCGTAACCTTCTCGAGGGTCCCCGCATACGTAACTCCTCTGGCAGCCGCCTCCGGCCTAAGCTGAAGGACGACCGCCGCCGACGTGGGCTGCCTCACGGTCACCCTCCTCTTTGGCACACCCGGTGGCGTCGGTCCTACGTTCGGCACTGTCGGTGCTCCAACGTCCATCTGGATGGGGCCACCTACCCCTCGCCTTCTCCGTCTGCCGACCCGCGCAGCACGCACCTCAGCCGAGGGAGGACCCTCAGCCTCAGCACTCTGGACCTTAGGCCCTGCAGCCACCGATCCATACGACCTTCTTTCGGGCGTCAGGAGTCTACCTTCCAGCCCGTCCATCCGCTTGTGCACTCCTTCTATTGACTGCTGCAGTGTCGCCAGTGCAGCCAGCACGTCAACGGAGTCCGGCGCCGGAGGAGAGGTAAGCTTCGCCTCCGCAAAACACCTAGCCTCCTCCACAGCCTCCTCCTTCTTCCTGTGGACCCTTGGCTGGCTCTCCAGCTCCGCGATCCTCTCCTTCATGACCTTGTTGGCCTCGGTCAACTGCTCCACCTGCTTCTCTGCCTTTATGGCCCTTTCCAGGCATAGCTCCACCTGATCCATGAGGTGCGCGTTCTGATCATTCAGGCACCTGAGCTCACTCTCCAGGTCGCCGACTCTCTGTAGCACGGAAGGAGAGGCAGTCCCCTCCTCCGCAAGGCGCCTCGCCTTTTCCGCAATCTTCTTGGCCTCTTCGGCCTTTTGGGCCATACTCTTGTAGGTCTCGGTCTCCATCCTGCTCCATTTCAGCTGCTCATTACGCACCTCCAGATCTCGCTTGAGCACAGCCTCCTTATCCACCTTCCTTCTCTTCGACTCCTGCGTTTCTTTGCCCCCCCCAGAGACGGTGGGGCGGCCCGGGGCCGGTTTCCCGGCCCCGGGGAGGGATTCTCCCGTCTCCCGACGGGTACCCTCCTGGGGTAGTTCTGTTTTAGAAGACGCGTTCATACTTTTTAACAATTTATGGGTTGTAATCCCCCACCTGCAACAGAAAAAGACAAAACAAAACACAAATACTGCAGGTCCAGAAGGGACACTACCAAAAACTCCCCTCAAAGCCGCTCAGAAGGAGCGGCGAGTGGTGCGGCCTAAAGTAGACACGCACACAGGAGTTGCAGGGCCCAGAAGGGGCTCCCGCCTAGCCAGATGTTAGCCGATTGGGCCCAACTTTCTCCGAACGGAGAATGTTGGGACCACTCGTTGCCCAGGATGCACCACGTGGAGGTCATCTGTCTCGCACCCCAACCTAACCTAACCTAACCTAACCTAACCTAACCTAACCTAACCTAACCTAACCTAACCTTTTTTTTTTTTTTTTTTTTTTTTACCCGGGGGAAACTTGCTTCCAAGTCATCCCACGGGGAGCATGTGCGAAAGGCTCAACCCGTTATCGGGGTATGTGGGGTTGGGCGATGGTCTGCCCGACCCACTAAAACCCCCGGGGTGGATTAACTCCAACACTTCCTTTACGATAATCGTGGGATCCAAGGATTTCACCAGAACGATTATCGCAGATAAGCCAGTTGTTCGGCTTCCTGCTCAGTACCCAGATGTTGTTGGGTACTATGGCAAAAGTGCGGCATATCGCCGTCTTCTTCCGCCCACTCTTCGCCTTCGGAGCTGATCTGCTTCAGCGTCAGTTTCACGCTCTCGCTCCGCTGCCTCTTTCTGTAACATCACGTCCTCACAGAAGGTAGCAAACGCCTCCCACGATCGTTCATTGCTCAATATGGCGCTAACTACATTGATCAATGACAGATCGGGGCCCACAACCGCAGCTAACGTGCCGCGTTGTTCTGCCCATGCCGAGCAATACTGCAATGTATGCTCAGCCGTATCATCCAAAGCGCCACAGTGATGACACACTGTGGACGCCTCCCTCCCCGCAATTCGGTGCAGGTAATGACCAAAGCAACCATGCCCTGTCAGCACCTGCGCCAATCTGTAGGTAATGGTACCCCACTTCCTCTGCGTCCAGCGGCTGAGGACAGGGCGCACCGCCTCAATGGTCCAAATACCATACAAGGGGGTCTCCAGTTCTGCCACCCATTTATGCACGAGAGTAGTTTGTGCCCGACGTCGAATTCTCGAAAGATCTTCAAGCGTCTGACCACCAGCTTGAGCCTCCTTCAGGCGCACTCGATGTTGATACATCTCCGCCAGTATCTCTGCGTCTAGCTCCCACGGAGGGGTACCAGCCAGAACGCAGGCCGCGGCACCAGAGATGGTACGGTAGCCGCGGATCGCTCGGATCGCCATAACGCGCTGCGGTCTGCGAAGGTACGCTTTGAGCTTGTTGTTAAGCTTGTCCTTCCAAACCGGCGCCCCATATAGGGCCATGCTCCTCACAACCCCTGTGTAGAGGCGGCGACAGTTCGCACTTGGACCGCCGACGTTCGGCAATAGCCTGCCAAGAGCAGCAGCTGCTCCCATAAGTTTTGGGGACATCAACCGGAAGTGTTCTTCAAACGTCCAACGACTATCCAGCGTCAGTCCCAAGTACTTAAGGTGAGGTTTGAGCAGGATGTTTACTCCGTCCACGCAGATTCGTGCACCTTGGGGTGGTTTACCCCGAGGGCCGTGAAAAAGTATCGCCTCTGTTTTATTGAGAGCTACCTCTAAGCCCAACAACCTTATTCTACCGACAATGAGGGACGTACCTACAGCAGCCAGCCTTGCCACATCTTCATAGCTACTACCCCTAGCTGTGACAAGGGTGTCATCAGCGTAACAAAGAACGTTCATTCGAGGCAATAATGCACCACGAAGCACCCAATCATACCCTATATTCCAAAGAAGGGGGCCTAATACGGAGCCCTGGGGCACTCCGCGGCACATAGGGCGACGTTTCATTCTCATGTCTGGACCCAAGTAGAGAATTTCCCTATCATCAAGGTAGTCTGCTATGATTCTCCTTAGGTATTGAGGAACTCCATGATATCGGAGAGCTTCTCTGATACACTCAAAGGGGAGTGAATTGAAGGCATTAGCAATATCAAGTGATACTGCCAACACCCTCTCCTCTCGAGCTTCAGCCTCCGTTGTCAATTGCCTAAGTGCCATTATAGCGTCAATTGTTGACCGTTCAGACCTGAAGCCGAACTGCACCTCCGAGAGGTCAGGACCAACAGTGGTTAGGTGACGAGTGATCCGGCTAGCCAGGATACGCTCGAAAAGTTTGCTCGTCTCATCTAACAGCACTATTGGTCTGTAAGCTGATGGAGAGCTTACTGGCCTCCCTTCCTTGCGCAAGAGGCACAATCTTCCAGACTTCCAGATTTTAGGGAAGCGCCCCGCTGACAGACAATCGCTAAATAGGAGCTGCAAGCGCTCTGCCAGATGTTGAAGGGCCAACGTCACTACCCTACCTGGTACCCCATCAGGGCCCGGTGCCTTATTTCTTTTGAGGCGATCTACAGCTGCTTCCAGTTCCGACGCAGTGACTGGAGGGACCTCAAATTCCTCAATCTCCATAGAAGGGATCGCCATTACGGGCGGCGAGTACTCTACGTGATCCGGAAACAGCTCGGTGACGATTGCTGTTAAGAGTTCCGGTTCATACGTTTCAGTGGGAGATGCCTGGCTCATCTTATTTCGGACAACACGGTACGGACGACCCCACGGATCCCTATCCAAAATTTCTAGGAACTCGCCTCTTGAGTCATCCTTCGCCCTGAGAATGGCTAGTTGGAGCACCTTCTTTGCCTCTTGGTACAAGCCGTAGTAAAACGATGCTTCCGCTGGTGTGTGAGAACGCCTACGTCTGCACCGAGTATACGCCCTTCGAGCCCTGTTGCTTGCAAAACGGAGCTCCGCGATGTCCTGCGACCACCAGTATACCTGCTTCTTGGGAGGGAACCGTTTGGCACGAGGCATTGCCGCGTCACAAACAGCCGTTAGGGCTGTCCGAAAGCCTTCAGCACCGTTGTCCACCTCCAAGTTACTGGCAGGAGAAGAAACCCAACTCTGCACAATTGCCGCTTCATCCGCCTTAACTATGTCAAGTTTCGTTACTACCCATCGCGGGAATTTGGCATTACCAGCCCCTTGACGGGACAGATTGATGCTTCCCACAGTGGAGGCGATTTGGAAACTGATGTAGAGGTGATCGGATAATGTTTCCACCTCTTCCAAGACACGCCAATCCTGAACACGCAAGGCCAGAGCAGGGGTAGCGAACGTTAAGTCCACTATGGACCCCCCCGTCTGTCTCACACAGGTATTGGTCGTGCCTCGATTCAGCAACAGCATTCCAGATTCAACCATCCACTCTTCAACCAAGGGACCTCTCGGATTCGAGGCAGGCGACCCCCACGCTTCAGATTTAGCATTCAAGTCACCCATTAGAAGCACAGGCCACGATGTTGAAACCCGGTTCACTACTGCACCTAGATGAGCAATGTATCTTTCAAATTCAATGATGGGCTTATTAGGGGAGAAATAAACTCCCACAACGATTATCTTCCCCCACCTTGCAGCCACGTAGCCAGGACCTCTTTCCTTAAGCTCAAGAGGCGTTTGTGCTTGCGCTGCTCCAACAATCGCGACAGAATCGCCAACATCCCCCAACCAACGAGGAGATTGGGGAGGAACAAAATACGGCTCGGCCGCTACCGCAACGTCCACCGACCACTCAGCCATTGACTGGAGCAAGAGATCCTGGGCTCCGGCTGCGTGGTTAAGGTTTGCCTGTAAGAACATATGGTGAGGCGTACTACACATTTCCTATGTCCATAGTTTCCGGAGGCGCTTGCTCAGCGTTGACCACGGGAGCTGGGGTCCTTCCAGCTGCTTTGGGTCCCTTCTTATTGTTGTGGGACAAGCACCTTTTGCTGCCCACATGATGATCCGCCCTTTTCTTTGCCTCAGAACATAGAGGGCAATTTGGTTTGTCGAAGCAAACTGCTGCAATGTGTCCAGCCTTACCGCAGCGATAGCATAAGTCGCTACGGTCGATCTGGGCCACACAGTTCGCTCTAGTATGTCCACCTTCCAGGCACCGGAAGCACTTCATCGGCCTTCGTTCCAGCGCAGTAACAGGTACCGAGAGGCACCAGCCAATAGGCAACCTGCCTTCATCCGTGATGATCTTAGCGGCCGCCACCGGGCACGAAGCCCAGAGTGTCCCCATGCGGCCAGGACCACGTCGGATTTGCCCAACCTTCACACTCCCAGGATTGCAGTTACCCTTCATGGCAATGGCGTTGATGATGTCCGCCGCTGTTATGGATTCATCCAGGCTGGAAATGCGCATATCAGCACATTTTGTTGGCCTGGAGACTTTAACTGAATCCCCGAGAACACTCCTCAGCCTGTCTGCAAAAGAGTCCGCTTGCTCCGCACTGGTTGGTCCTGGGATCTCCAGAATACGGGCTCCTGTAGCTGCGGATCTGATTCGCATCTGCTGAATACCAAAGTCCGCTGGGGTAGTCTCCTGCCTGGCTTTTAGCAACACAGCTTGATACGTCATGCCGGACTTCTCTGCCTCGGGTTGCAGTGTTAGAACAACTGCCGAAGTCCGAGGCGGACGCAAGTTGGGTTTTTTGTCCTTCCTGGGGTTCTTGGCCGTCACCGCCGGCGTAGTTGGAGTTTTTGCCGGGGGTTTGGCCTGCTTATTTGCAGCTTTCCTTTTCGCCTTTCGACCGATAACCTCAGACCATCTTTCTTCCACAGGGGCATTGGAAGTAGATGGTACAGGCTCCGAGGCTTTCTGCTTCGGAGTCGCAGGCTTAGTTTTGGCCGGAGGGGGGGCTTTGGTAGTCACCTTCCCTTTACCCTTCCCCTTTGCTTTCTTAGAAGGTTGTGCACTTGGCGCAGTCTTCGCAATCGACTTGGCTGCCAGCAGAGAAGAAGCATTCTGTACTGTAGTAGTCAGTGTATCCTGCCTCTTTTTGGCATCATGCGCCAGAGGGGGGCGCAGCCGTGGCTCCGGAGGCAGCCTTGCCGCCAGGGACTCAATCCGGGTGTTTACCATGTTGCCCACCTGCAACATGATGGCACGCATCAGCTCCTGGTCAACCTCCTGTCTTGGCTTCTCGACTGAAGCAGGGACAGGGATAGGGGCAATCCTCGGCGCCGACTTCGCCTTTCGAGCTTCAGGCAAAGCCCCGTCCGTTTCCATGTCATTAATCTCCTCAAAGAAGTGAGCAGGGATGGGGGAGAATGTACGCTTCTCGTTCATATAATTGATGGTGGCCTCAAGAGTCACCATATGCTCCTTCATCTCTTTCACTTCATCACTCAGGCGCTTGTTCTCAGCCTGGAGTGCCCTTGTCTCATCCGATACTGTGAACTCGCTGAGCCTAGCGATATTCTCCTTATATGAGGTCGCAACGTCCTTAAGGAACTTTTGGTAAGTTCCCTTAAGGTGGCTCGAAGTCTGGGCCACTTTAATAAGTACAGCCACATCTTTTTCAACTTGCTCCTTAATAGTTAAAGCCGTCTCTTCCTTTTCAGTATTCTCATACAGAACTTTGGCGGTTTTGATCCTCGTCTCCCTCATGCGACGAGCCAATTCCGCAGTCTCTTCCTCAGCTTGAAGTTCAAGCTCCTTTTGCTTGGCTTCTACCAGAGCCATTTTGGCTTTAGCCAAGCCTACAAATTCCCCCGTTGTGGGTGGTCGGCCCCTGCCCCTGCGGGCCGTGGGTTTCTTCGAAACCGAACAAGACGACTCATCCGATTCCGCCGACTCAACAGCACGGGGTCTTTTACGATCCCCACCTCCAGCCGTGACAGTATCTGTAGAGCAGTCGGACCGATAGTCAACCTCCTCTTCTTCAGCTGACACATACATAACGTCATCATCAACGCATGAAGCGCCTTTCCCCTTGGACAAAGTTCTCCTGCCGTGTCCACTACGGCTACGCGTTCTCGCGCCTGTCATCTCTAACCTTGTCAGAGACACACTTAGTACTCGGCCCAATTTGGGCTTCGCACCACCACTACCAACAACTTTCATGTCCTTCACGGACCCACTCGCCATAACCTCGCCCTTCACGGGCCCTCGCCTCGAAACTCTTCCAGAAGCATCATCACACCTTGGGGCCTGGTTGCCTACCCCAGAGGTGGAATCGGATTTCTCCGATAATGGCAGTACAGACTTGCCCCCCCCAGAGACGGTGGGGCAGCCTGGGTCCAGCGAACTGGGCCCAGGGAGGGATTCTCCCGACTCCCGTCGGGTACCCTCCTGGGGTAACTGTGTTTCGGTATGTACTTCCATTATAGTATGGCATTTGAGGGATGCCTCCCAGACAATTTAGGGGTTGTCAACCCCTGGCACTTTAAGGGCTGCCGATCCCTGTTGGGGCTACAACCGTCACCTATGCGTCGCCCACACGCCAAAGGAACCCTATATACACGCGGAGGTCGGGAGGTATCCGTGGGGTTTTAACGACTTTTCCTTGTCTTCACCCGAGTGGGCTGCAGGCCTGACCCAGAACACCACGTACCCAGCTCATGCCAGGGCTGGGGTCGTTGTGGCGAGCGGGACAGAACCCGCAACGACGACAACACAAACGAAGGGTGACATGAAGCCCCCGTTTACTCCAATGCGTACAGAAACGCTTGAAAGGCGCCCAGAGGGGGCGCCGAACAACCCCTTACCCCCCCGTGTAACGACGCCCAGAGGGGGCGCCGCCAAGACTCCTCTCAAAGCTGCTCATATGGAGCAGCGAGTCGTACGGCCCAAAGTGGACACGTACATGGAGGTGCAGGGCCCAGAGGGGGCTCCCGCCTAGTCAGATGTTTGCCGATTGGACCCAACTTCCTCCGAATGGAGGATGTTGGAGCCACTCGTTGCCCAGGATGCACCACGTGGAGGTCATCTGACTCGCACCCCAACCTAACCTAACCTAACCTAACCTTTTTTTTTTTTTTTTTTTTTTTTTGACGCTGGGAAAACTCATCATGAGCTATCCACCCCCCGGGGGAGGGGGTGGGGTGTGTGAGACTCCTACTCACTAAAAACCCAGCGATGTCCTCTCGTCACCTTGGAACCAGCAAACCGGCGATCATCGCGTCGTCCTCATCTGAGGAGGACGCATCGAAAGCCGGCATGGTGGAGCCTGACGAGGTCATGGGAACCCTTTCGGACACTTCCACAACCCCGTCGGTGACTGCTCGCCCTATAGATGGGCGAGCCCCTCCTCCGCCCCTAATTGGGGCGGGTGACCGCCCTCGAAAACGATGGGCGGACACACTTGACCCGTCAGTTGAGACGGGTCGCCGACGCGCCGGGACATGCGGGGCGTCGGCCCTCAGTGGGGACCTGTGCAATGCACGGTCGGAGTCCCCCCTAGGACTCGGACCGCGCTGGTTTCCCACCGGATGGAGAAGGCGTTGATATTGCCGCCTTCTCCGCAGGAGGCGTCTGTGGCGGCACGGATTTGCCAGGGGGTCATCCTCCCTGGCCCGTTCCGCCTCCTCCTTCAGCGTCATGACGTCGACGCAGAAGGAGTTGACCGCCTCCCACGACCCCTCGCTACCGAGCATGGACAGAACCACGGTCGGCAGGGAGAGGTCCGCGCCAATCACAGCGACCAATGCGGAGCGCTGGACATCGAACGCAGAGCACACCATTAGGGTGTGCTGCGCCGTGTCCTCCGCTGCCCCGCAATGGTGGCACTGTGGGGTCGGCTCTCTTCCGATCCGGTGCAAATAACGTCCGAACGAACCATGTCCGGACAGAATCTGCACCAGATGGTATGTGAGCGACCCATGGCGCCGCTCCGCCCATGCTTGGAGGACGGGGCGTAAGGCCTCCAGGCTACGCGTCTGCGTAGCCGAGGCCCCTTCGCCCAGGTCCTCAGACCATAGGCGGAACATCTCGTCTTTAGCTCCCTCAAGAGCAGAGCGCCTCTCTTGGGGGGCCAGGCGATCGCCACTGGCCCTCTCCTCTGCTCGCTGCCGGTATGCTGCAGCGAGCACTTCCGCTACCAGCTCCCACGGGGGCGTCCCCGCGAGAGCGCACGCCACTTTCCGGGACACCGTTCGGTAGCCCCGGATCGCCCGCAGCGCCATTGCGCGCTGGGCCCGCTGGAGAGAGGCGGTCGCGTGTGGGCTCAGACTGTCAGCCCACACCGGCGCCCCATACAGAGCCATAGAGCGCACGATGCCGCCGTAGAGTCGGCGGCACGCAACGCTCGGGCCCCCCACATTAGGCAAAAGACGCCCGAGGGCATCTGCTGCTCCTAGCAGCCGGGGCTCGAGGAGACGGAAATGTTCCTCGAAACCCCACCGCCCATCAATTACCAGCCCCAGATACTTCATCTGGGGCTTCAGGTCGACTCTCTCGCCCTCCACAACGATCGACGCACCCGCTGACGGCCGTCTCCGAGGCCCATGGAACACCATGGCCTCGGTCTTGTGGAGGGCCACCTTCAAGCCCAATGTCCGTATCCGCCGCACGATATGGCTGACGAACACGGACGCCAAGCGCTGGACATCCTCCAGGTGCATCCCCCGAACGGTGACGAGCGTGTCGTCGGCGTAACAAAACGACCGCACCATCGGGGGGAGGCCACACCGGAGGACGTAGTCGTAACCGACGTTCCACAACAGGGGGCCGAGGACCGACCCCTGTGGAACGCCGCGGGACACCCTGTGACGGCCAAGCTCGCCACCACGTCCCACGTACGCTACGTCCCGGTCCCTCAAATAATCTCCCACTATTCGGCGCAGATATGGAGGCATTTGATGGTAGTGAAGCGCCTCCATGATGACGCCGAAGGGGAGACTATTAAAAGCATTGGCGATGTCCAGGGACACCGCCAAAACTAACTCTCGCCTCTCGACGGACTCGTCAACGAGAGTCCGGAGATCGGACAGGGCGTCGATCGTCGACCGCCCCGTCCGGAAGCCGTATTGGGCCTCGGAGAGGTCGGGGCCCGTTCCCCCTCCCAGCTGCTGGACTATTCGGGAGGCGATGATTTTCTCAAACACCTTCCCGATTTCGTCCAGCAACACAATAGGGCGATATGCCGAGGGGTCGTCAGCCGGACGCCCCTCCTTGCGCAACAGGCATAGCGCCCCCTCCTTCCAAATTTTGGGAAACTGTGCGAAACGGAAACTGGCGTCGCACAGTTCCCTGGCCCTGGCCCCGAGATGTTTAAGGGCCAGGTCCAACACCCGCTTTGGGACGCCGTCGGGTCCCGGTGCCGTCTTACGCCCTTTAAGACGGGCGACGGCGTCAACCCACTCGTCATCCTCAATGAGAGGGGGAGCACTTTCTTCCCCCTCGTCAGGAGGCGGCGGGGCCATGCGAGGGGGAACAAAACCCTCCTCGGCCGGGGGAAACAGTCCCCCGATGACCGACCGCAGGAGGTCGGGATCCATCGTCTCTGTGATGGGCGTGCCGCGAGCTCTCAGCTGGTTACGCGCCAGCTTATACGGCCGCCCCCACGGATCCCGATCCAGACCCTGCAACTGCTCTTCTCTGGATACCTCCTTTGAGGAGGCGATCGCAGTCTGCAGGGTCTTTTTCGACTGCCTGTACAGCTCGTACAGGCGGTCCTCCTCCTGCGTGTTCCTCACGCGGCGCCGGCGGGCCCTAGTGTAGGCCCGTCTTTGGACACTGCAGTCACCTCTCATGACAGCAATGTCCTGGGACCACCAGTGAACTTCACGGCGGTCCCGCGGAGGCTGCGCCCGAGGCATAGAAGCCTCGCACACCTCCGTTAAAGCGCCGCGGAGACGGCGAGCTGATTCATTGACGTCCGGACCGGACATCGGACGCAAGAACCAATCTTCAAATATCGCCGTCTCGTTCGCCAGCTCCGGCTTGAGCCTGCTTAGTGCCCAGCGGGGAGGCCGGTCACAGCTTGTGGGCTGTGGGGGCCTATGGTGCGGAGTGGAGATCTCGAATCGGATGTACCGATGGTCCGAGAGAGTCTCCACGTCCTGCACCACCCTCCAGTCGCTGATCGTGCGTGCGAGGGCTGGGGTGGCGAATGAAACGTCCACCACCGACCCTCCGTTGTGCCGCACGCACGTGTGGACTGCGCCCCTATTGAGGAGCGACAGCCCAGCAGCGGCTGCCCACTGCTCCACAGCCTGGCCCCTCTGGTCGGTCGCTGGACAACCCCAGACAACCGACTTGGCGTTCAGGTCTCCAAGAAAGAGAACCTGACGCGGGGCCGCCCTCCTGATGGCTGCGCCGACGACTCCGAGGAACACCTTGAAGTCGGCGAGCGGTCTGTTTGGGGAAAAGTAGACAGACACTACTACCATTTCACCCCAAACGACCGCCGCGTACCCAGCACCCCGCTCATGAATTGAGGGGGGTGTATAACCTGGGGCCGCGCGCACCATCACGGCGACAGAGTCGTTTATGTCCCCGACCCAGTTGGGCTGGTTGGGGACGAAGTACGGCTCTGACACCGCCGCCACGTCCACTGACCACTCCGCCAGGCTCTGGTGTAGCAGATCCTGAGCCCTGGTAGAGTGGTTCAGGTTCACCTGCAGAAAGTTGATATGGGGCCGTCTTAACATTGCTCGACCACCATATCAACCTCCTCAAGCCCCGTTTGGGGCACCGTCTGTGTGGCGGGGGCAGCCTGGCGAACAGGACGCGCCGGCAATTTGCCCTTGGCCAGGGGAGGCTTACAACTACGCCCCCCCATAACGTGGCCTGCCGGTCGTTTGGCAGTGGCACACACGGCACAGTGGGGCTTCGCGCTACATTCGTAGCCCCTGTGCCCCTCCTTACCACACCGGTAGCAGAGGTTGCTCCGGTCAGTTTTTGAGGGGCAACTTGCTCTGGCGTGCCCCACCTGCATGCATCGGAAGCACCGGTCGGAACGGGCTTCCAGTGCTCTGACATTGGCCGAACTGAACCCTATCAGCAAGCGGCCGGCGTCCACAACCTTCTTGGCAGCGGCGACCGGACACGACACTACTGTCGAGCCAAAGCCGTCAGAGCCGTAGCGGATGGGGCGAACCTTCACGGCGTCCACACCACATCCACCCTTGGCCGCGATCTTAGCGGCCAAGTGCGCCTCCATCACCGACTCGTCCAGACCGCCCACCCTTACTTCTGCTGTCTTGGTGGGCCGGATGACCGTGGCCATACCCTCAAGGGCCTCTCTCATCTTGCCGGCCAGCTGGTCGGCCTTCTCGGCAGAGGCCTCACCCGAAATCTCTATGATCTTTGACCCGGTCATAGTGTTTCGACACCGACGGTTTGGGATATCCATCCCGTCGATGTCCACCGAGTCTCGGGCTTTGGCCAGCGCGTCAGCGTAAGTAACCCCCTTCTCAACCGCTTCGGGAGTAAGGGTCACTACGACTGCCGCCGACTTTGGCGCAACCAGCTTAGTCTTTCGACCGGTTTTGCGGGCCTCCCTCGCAGGAGCAGTGGCAGGCGGGGCTGAGGTATTATTAGGCCTCCGCCGAGGCGCCTTCTGCTGCTTGGCCGCCGCCGAGTAAGATTGGCGGGGCGGAGCCTGTTCTGGAGGGGCCGATGTTTTGGTCTTCCTCCGCCTTCGGCGCTTTTTGCGCGACTCCTGCGTCGTCCATTCTGATGCTGCCACAACAGGGGGAGGCGCTTTTGCAGCACCCCGGGAGGTGGACGGGACGACCGCAGGAGTTCCAGCTTTCTTGGCCTGCTTTGGCAGGGGATCCGGCTTTTTGGCCGCCGCCTTGCCCTTTTTAGCCGGCATAGATGGTTTGGCCGGCTTGTCTTTCCCCTTCGTAATGGGGGGCGTGGGCGCAGCTGCTGCTTTGCGGTCCGCCGCAAGCGGCGGTCGCAGGCTCTTGGCCGGCAGCAGGCGATCCTCCAGACCCTCCAGGCGAGCATTCAGCATGGCCCCGAAAGTTCGGGCCAGCCTTGCTTCAAAAGCCTGGAGGGCGTCCGGCTCCTTGAAGGCGGCCTTGCTTTGGCTGCGGCCAGTCGTCTCCTGCACGACGACGGTCGGCGAGAGAGGCCTTGGAGGAGGGCAGTCCGTCTCCATAACATCCGCTGAGGGCAGAACCTCAGGGAGAGTAGGGGGAGAGGACAGGCACTTTCTTCCACCTTTGAGGTCTCTCACCTCTGCGGACAAGGCTGCAACACTCTTCGTGAGGTCTGCTAGCTGCTGCTGCAGCCTCACATTTTCCGCCTTCAGGATGCGGGTGTCCTCTGTGATGTTATGTGAGGACACCTCGCGGAAACAATCCATTATGGACTGCGCCGCTTTCTTCAAAGCCTTTTGGAAGGGGCCCTGAAGGTGTGAGGACTTTTTAGCCACCTCCACTATGACCGCACAGTCCGCCTTCACCACCTCCTCGATGTCGAGGGTGGTCTTTAGGTCCGGATCTGTGGGCATAGGGGCCTCATCTTCCGTTCTACTTGTGTAGAACGCAGCCCTGGTCTCGTAGGCGCGGCGCTCCATTTCCGCAACCTCCCGGTCGAGCGCGACCTGCTGCTCCTCGCGGAGTGCAGCGGCATGCTCGCGCTTTGCCTGGGCGAGACCAACGTATTCGCCTGTGGTGGGGGGTCTCCCTCGACCACGTTGGGCTGGCTTCTTCGGATCGTCCTCTGACGAGTCCGAGAGAGCCTCCGACTTTTTGCCCCCCTTAGATTTTTTGGGGGAACGTTTCCTCTTCAACGAACCAGTGAGCGTGTCGACGCTGATGGTGCTGTCGTCTGACACATCGCTGCACTGGTCGCTTTTCTGTCCTCGTCTAGGATAAGGGGAGGTGCGGGCTAGGCCCTTGCTGCGAGTCGACACTGCCGGCGAGCTGGCACGACTCCCCTTTTTCTTCATGAATGAAGACTTCGAACTTGCGACGGAGTCAACGGCCGATTTCATAGAAACCGCCGATGAATCGGACTCGACGTCGACATCCTGTTTCCTCCTTGCTGCAGACACGCTGCGCGATCGCGCGGCGGTTGGCGATGAACTGCCAGCAGCCCTGGACGATCTGAAGGTGAGCTTCAGCGCGCCCGTCTCCATTTCAACTCCGCCCTTCTCGGGCCTAGCCAGAAGGCTTCCATCCACGTCCTTCCCTTTAGGGTCGGACACTCCACTACTACCCACGACGGACCTGGAATCAGGCTCCGCCGACTTCACCGAAACGTCAGAAAAAATATTTGAGCAACTAGACATAAATCCCACGAGTGGAGAACAAATATCGGTCACCCCGTGCAGTGGCCTCATACACGGGGAACCCTACATACTGTCAAGGGCGGGGGATATTGACAGGTTTTAACGAGTTTTCTCTCGGGTTTTATAGTGTGTCCTTCACGCGGCCGGCCGGTTAAGGCAAGCCCTCGCTCCACCACGGAACCCGCGTACCCCGCAACGCCGCGAGCGGGGGTCGTTGCAGAGACCGCAGTGGTTTACGACGATCGGGGGCTGGCGTGGGCCCCCGTTACACCGCTTTCGCGGTGTTCCCCTTTCCCCCCGTTGCGACCTGAGAACCCTTAAGGGGCGGCCGTCTTTAGTACTCCTCTCAAAGCTGCTCGGAAGGAGCAGCGAGTAGTGCGGCCCAAAGTAGGCACGCACATAGGAGTTGCAGGGCCCAGAAGGGGCTCCCGCCTTGCCAGATGTTAGCCGATTGGGCCCAACCTTCTCCGAACGGAGAATGTTGGAGCCACTCGTTGCCCAGGATGCACCACGAGGAGGTCATCTGACTCGCACCCCAACCTAACCTAACCTAACCTAACCTAACCTAACCTAACCTAACCTAACCTAACCTAACCTTTTTTTTTTTTTTTTTTTTTTTTTTTTTTTTTTTTTTTTTTTTTTTTTTTTTTTTTTTTTTTTTTTGACCCAGGGGAAGTCATTACGACTACCGGAGCCTTGAAGGGCACCCGGTTATGTGGGACTCACCCGTCCGCCTTTCCGCACCCACTGACGAGGCGAGAAGCACCAAGTCAGCTGCCAGGAAGAAGTCCCGGCTGGGAGGGCGAGACGGAGGGGGATACCCACTAAACCCCTGGAGGACGGCAATCCGAGTACTAGATAAGGCGACAACCACGTTATACGTCCCGAAGGGATTAAGACCGCGGCTGCCACCCTGCGCCCGTGTACCAACCTACGGCCATCTCCGCACACTTCTTCCCTCGAAAGGGAAACATGTGCTTTGACGGCCGCGCGCCAGTATACGGGCACGTACTGATAACACAGCATTCAAGTTAACGAACTAAGACAAATAAAAGTGGCACGAGGGTGTGCCACCCAAGACAAAAACAAGGACGCCCCCTCTGCCACTACCGAGGGCTCGGTGTGCAGCAGATAGGGCACGGCTCCATTGGGAGGCTTCGGCGTGTACCGGGGCAGAACCCGGCACTACCGGCACTCCCTCTCTTTTCCAGGTGGCTGCCTGGCCAACCTGGCAGACCGCCTGATCCTTCTAGCCAGGGTAGGGGAGACACCGCGTCCGAGGTTTTCCTCACGCTCAGACTCCCCATCCTCCCTGTCCTCTCTCAAGCTCTCCCTCTCCCTCACTACCTCTTCCGCCCCCAAGCCCAGGACCTTCTCAAGGCCCTTTCCTGAGGAAGAGGCGTTGGTATCAGCCCCGAGGCTAAGTGGGGGGGAGGGGGTGGATAACAGCTGTGAGGCAGGTGCCTCAACTGTCAAGAGTGACCCCTCGGCTTCCTCCATCCTCACCGGTGCCGCAGCAGCAGGCCTCCTCCCCTGCTCTTCCGGGTCCTTCATCCTTACGACAGGAGGACGGCATTCCCTGCTGCCCATGATATGCCCATGGGGCAATGCCGCTTCGGCGCACACAAGGCAATGTGGCGGGACGGTGCATGCTCCTACCTGGTGGCCAAGCCTGCCACAGCGGAAGCAGCAATCCGTCCTGTCCGCAGACGAAAGGCACATTGGCCGCGTATGACCCAGTCCCATGCACCTAAAACAGCGCATGGGTCTAGGTTTAATGGCCTCTATCTTGGCCAGGCTCCAGCCAAGTTGAAGCCTATCCATCTTTGCGAGCTTCCCCGCCGCCCCCACAGGACACCGAACCAGCACCGACGCAGAACCACCTGGGCCCGGCCGAAAGCTTGCAACCCTAATTTTACCCTCAGGGCAACCTCCCTGTGCCGATACAGCGGCGACCACCATCTCCGACGTGACATAGCTGTCGAAGTCGAAGAGGCGGATATCCGCCAGCTTCTCCGGACGGACAACTATTGCCACGTCCGACACGACGCCCTCAATCTTTTGTGCCAGCCTGTCGGCGGCCTCCCCGCTGTCGGCACCTGGCACCTCAATCAGTTTTGCCCCAGATTGGGCCGTCTTAATTCTGACGCCAGGGATGCCGAGCTCCCCCAAGCGAATGGCCTCCCTGGCTCTGGTGATGGTTCCCGCGTATGTTACCCCTCGGGCAACCGCCTCCGGCCTGAGCTGGAGGATTATGGCCGCCGATTGGGGCTGCCTTAGGGTAACTTTCTTCCTTGGCGTCGGCTTTGGAATAGGCGCCATCGGTGCCCCGTTATCCTTCTGGGCAGGGCCCCTTGCCCTCCTCTTCTTCCCACGGCTGCGGACACCGGTTGTATGCCCCTCAGCAGGGGCCAACACGGCCAGGGCAGGCTGGGCTCTCAACCGCGTCGTCCCTCTTAGAGGCCCAGTGTTTGTGGAGAGGGCGGGAAACTCCTCCGCACCTCTGGACGCAGCCAACGAGCTGTACCTTCTTTGTTCAGGCATCGCAAGCTTTGCCTCCAGCCCATCCAACCGCTTGTCAATGCCTCCAATGGAGGCATCTAGGGTACATTGCATGGCCGCCAGCGCCTGCATGACCTCCTCATTTACAGGGGGAGGAGGAGCGACCTTTGTCTCTGCAAGGCGCCTCCCCCTCACCGCAGCCTCTTTCGCCTTCAAGGTTTTCCGTTTAAGGAGCCTCAATTTTTCCTTCAACTCCAAGACCCGACCGTTGAGGATCTCATTGGCCTCAGTAAGGAGCTTTGTTTCTTCCTGCTCGGCTTTGTACGTCGAGATCATCCCCCGCCACGCCTCGACGCTCCTGTAATCGATGACTACAAACATGTCCCTGAGGTAGTCCATTGCAGTGGACATGGTCTTTTTAGCGACCGAGTGCTCGTCAGGCAATACGGAGATGTGTCGCTTAACCGACTTGATCAGCCTTCCCGCAACATTAACAATCCGGTCTAGCGTCGCATTCTCCTCTTCCGGGTGCAACAACTCTTTCATTTGTTGGTCCGCTACATCCCGAATATGCTGCAACTCCGACTCTTGCCTTTCCCGGTTTGCCGTAAGTCTCAACCCCACCTCCTTGAGAGGCATGCCCAGGGCTTTGCTCAAGTACCTCATGAAATTAAGCTCCTCTCTCTCGTATTTCAACATGAATTGCTTCGCATCCCTCACAGTGTTTGCAGTGACTGGCTCCCAGGACATCCATTCTTCCGGGTCAGATTCATCATTATCTGACTCAAACTCCGAACTTTCAGAACCATCGCTGGTCTCCATCTCCTGCACATCTCCCTCTTTCCTCGTTCCCTCGTCTCTCCCTTCCAGACGTTCTTCACCATCCACTCTCTTCCTCTTCGATAACGAAGGCGTGTTCTTGCCCCCCCCAGAAACGGTGGGGCAGCCTGAAACCCGATCTTCAGCGTTAGCCGTCGACCTAGTCTCAGGGAAGGATTCTCCCGCCTCCCGGCGGGTACCCTCCTGGGGTAGTTGTATTGTAGAGCACGCAGACATTATACAACATTGATGGGATGTCACCCAGACAATTTTGGGGTTGTCATCCCCCTGGCACTTTAAGGGCTGCCGTTCCCTATTGGGGCTGTAGCGGTCACCCATGCGTCGCCCACACGCCAAGGGAACCCTATATACACGCGGAGGTCGGGAGGTATCCGTGGGGTTTTAACGACTTTTCCTTGTCGGCGCCCAGATGGGCTGCGGGACTGAACCCAGACCACCACGTACCCAGCTTATGCCAAGGCTGGGGTCGTTGTAGCAGTCGGGACAGAACCCGCGGCACTGCAAAGACAGCAACAAGGACTGGCATGAAGCCCTCGTTTTACGACATTTGCGTGTGACACGCTTGACAGGCGCCCAGAAGGGGCGCCGTACTACCCGTTTCCCCCCGTGTAACGACGCCCAGAAGGGGCGCCGTCTAAACTCCCCTCAAAGCCGCTCAGAAGGAGCGGCGAGTGTGCGTGGCCAAAGTGGGCACGCACTGGAGGTGCAGGGCCCAGAGGGGGCTCCCGCCTGTGCCGGGTTGTTAGCCGGCCAGTCTCACAGCAAGCTCCTCATGAAGAGGAGGATGTTGAGGCTGCCCGTTGCCCAGGGTGCACCACGTGGAGGTCACCCGACACACACCCCTAAGAGGGTCTCCCCCCTGAAAAGGAAGCCCATGCGAGAGCATGAACCCCCCTTTCCCCTCTGCAGTCGGTGGTGTCCCAGACAGGGGCGCCACCGAGTGCTGCCGCTACCCTACCTCAAGGGCTTTTACGCGGCGCCAATACCCCTCAGGCTATCCTCTCGGGCTTTTACATGGCCATAGGCTAGTCCAGGTCGTACACCTCTGACTCCACGGACTGCCTGCGCGCTTGAGACAGACGGATCGGACTATCCGACCCCTCGTCCGTCTCTACCTCCGGAGCATCCTCTCTGTCCGACCCCAGTACTCTCCCTGTACCTCTCAACGGAGAGGCATTGGGGTTAGAGGATGGGGAGGGCTGGTCCGAGAGCGGGGCATCTGCCTCCAGCATCTCGACCTCCTCCGTGGTCCGTCTCGGCGCGATCTGCGCTGTCGTGCGCGCTGGGGAGCTGTCCCGCACCCTCCTTCGAGGGGGGACGCACGCCCGACTCCCCATAATGTGGCCCGCAGGGGCCCCTCTGTCCACGCAGACCGCGCACCGCGGCACTGCGGAACACTCCGCTGCTTTGTGCCCCGGGAGGCCGCAGCGGAAGCAGTCAAGGCTGCGGTCCACACTGGAGGGGCAAAACACCCTGGTGTGACCCACGCCCATGCACTTAAAACAGCGCATAGGGCGTGAGTCGAGGAGCATTACTGGGACCCACAGCCAGCCCACCAGCAATCTCCTCGCCGCCACGACAATCTGGGCCGCCCTGACCGGGCAGCTCACCAGCACCGATGTAGTGCCGCCAGGGCCGGGTCGCATCGCTCCCACCCTGACCCTATCCGGCGGGCATCCCCCCTTCGTGGCCACCGCCTGCGCCACGTCCTCGGCGGTGACGGTATCGTCGAGGCCGGAGATGCGCACGTCCGCGCATCTCTCCGGCCTGGCGATCGTCGCCACATCGGCCACCACCTCTCGCATCCGAGCGGCCAGGCGGTCGGCGACATCCCCACTGTTTGCGCCCGAAATCTGAAGCAGCCGGGCGCCCGACATGGAGATCCGGGTCGTTAGCCCGGACGTGATACCAACGTCGGCCAAATTTATGGCCGCCTTCGCCCGCTGTATCACGGCGGCGTACGTGACGCCGCTCTCCACCGCCTCCGCCGTCAACTTCACGGAGATTGCCGTCGAGCGGGGGGGCTTCAACCGCCTCCTCGTGGGCTCCCTCCGAGCCACCGGGGCCGCCGGGGCGCCCTGGGGCAGGGGTGTTCGTCCGGTAGCAGATGCGCCACCAGAGCTCGCGACCGGGGCCGCTCTTGCTCTCCTCCGCCGACGGCGGGTCACGACCGACCACGGCTCCTCGCCCGCAGGCGCTGGGGCCCGGCCCACGGGCCGTTGGGGTGGGGGCACAAGCGGCGGTGCCCGTCTCGTGCTCGGCGCGGGAAGGGGCGGGAACTCCCTTCCAGGTCCTCGTGCGGCCGTTGGGGGACGCGCTCCTTCGGGCACGGCGGAACTCCTCGCCTCCAGCCCGTCTAGGCGCGCATTAAGCGCACCGAGGGAGCTGAGGAGCAAAGCTCTCAGCTCCGTAAACGCTCCCACCTCGGATTGGGCCTGAGGTGGGGGGACAGGTACGGCCTCCGCACGCGGGGGCGGCCTCCCGCTGAGACCCTGCTTGAGGGCCGCTAGCTCCGCCCGCAGCTCGCCCACCTCGCCCTGCAGCCTCTTGTTGGCGAGGGCTAGCTGTGCGACCTCCACGGATCTGCCGCACGCGCACGGCGCCGCCTCCTTCTGCGGTACCGGCGCTGTTGGGGCCTCCCTCCCTTCAGCCGTCTCGGCGGCGCGGGCCTCAGCCTCGACCTGGGTCAGGGAGAAGTCCGCGGCAGCATCACGAACACGCTGCGCCTCGCGGACCCCCCGCATCTTCTCCCGGAGCCCCTTCCTCTGGCTTCGGATGGCCTCAATGTTCGCCGCCGAACCACCGTGCGCCAGGGCCTTCTCCAATGACGCCTGAACGTCGCGGAGGAGCTCCTCATAGGTGGAGAGCTCCTCCGAGAGGTCATCGTCCAGCTCGCCGCCGAGCTCCTCCCACGCCGGTCTGGGCAAGGTGTCACGCCCAGACCTGCCACGTCCTCTCCGCCCCGTACCCATTTTGGGCCTGGACGACTCCTCGGACCCATCCGACGAGTCGCCCGCACTCCGCGACCTCTTCCGGGTGTCGCCACCCCCTCCTCGCAAACGCAGGACTCCTCCTGCCTCCCCCTCTCTCGCCTCGGTTACAAATTTGACACTCACCGACCCGGTAATCGGTGAGCGGCTGGCGCGAGCAGCGTAATATCGCGAGCGGTTCTCCATTACAAATTTCACACATGGCCCCTGGATACGGACCATGCGCCGGGCGTCAGCCGGATAACATGACAAAAACAAAGCTTCGTCGGACATCTCAAATTTTTTGTTGGCGGCTATTAAGGGGCCGCCAGCTCCTCTTTCCCCCCCCCCTGACGACGCCCAGAAGGGACGCCGTCCATTCTCCCCTCAAAGCCGCTCAGAAGGAGCGGCGAGTAGTGCGGCCTAAAGTAGACACGCACACAGGAGTTGCAGGGCCCAGAAGGGGCTCCCGCCTAGCCAGATGTTGGCCGATTGGGCCCAACTTTCTCCGAACGGAGAATGTTGGAGCCACTCGTTGCCCAGGATGCACCACGTGGAGGTCATCTGACTCGCACCCCAACCTAACCTAACCTAACCTTTTTTTTTTTTTTTTTTTTTTTTTTTTTTTTGACCCGGGGGAAACTTGCTACCAAGTCATCCCACGGGGAGCACTAAAGGCTCAACCCGTTGTCGGGGTATGTGGGGTTGGGCGATGGTCTGCCCGACCCACTAAAACCCCCGGGACCTGCAGTCAGCCTGATTTTGTGGTTGGCGCGGGATCTGTTATGTATAGTGAACCGCGCCTCCCACCAGCAGCACGTTGGTGCTCTTCCGCTGTGTGGCCTGCTAAGAGGCCACACACACCCTTTGCAGGATTTTCCGATCATGGTCTAGTGGGGGGTTTTTTGATAAACCGCCCATCCGGCGCTCTCAGCGGCTTAGGCTTAGGCCGAGAAGGAGAGGTGGACCTCGGACTTGCGTCCTGCACCTCCTCCTCTACCTCCCTAATGCTCTCCGACCCAACTCCTCTCAAGGGAGAGGTACGTGGGTGGTCGGCGATAGGGTCAATGGGCAGGGGTGACGGCAGCTCTTCCGTCGCCTCCATTTCCAGCACTGGCGGAGAGGGCTCCACCATAGGCTCCGTTGGAGCGAGCTCCCTCATGGTAGTCTCCGCCCCCGTTGCGGGGGGATCAGGGCAGCCCCTGACGGTAGGGGGACTACAACCCCTACCTCCCATCAGGTGGTGGTGCGGTTTTTTTGCCGCGAGGCAAACCGCGCACTTGGGCTCGCGAGAGCACTCCCTCATTTGGTGCCCAGGCAGTCCGCACCGGAAACAGAGTCCGGAACGATCGACCGCGCTGGGGCACCTCTGCCGCGTATGGCCCACGCCCATGCAGCGGTAACACCGCATTGGGCGGGGCTCAAGGGCGACCGCCTGGGCCATGCTCCACCCGAGGAGGAATTGGCCCTGACTTACGAGCGCTCTTGCCGCTCGAAGGGGGCAGCGCACGATAGTGCTCCCGGCGAAATTGGGACCCATCCTAATGCGTCCCACCCTCAAAGCCCCAATTGGGCAACCAGCTCTCGCCGCAAGTCCCGCGGCGACGTCTTCGGTGGTTGAAGACGTGCCCAGCCCTGACACGCGGATGTCCGCGTGCTTTTCAGGCCGGGCGACCGTGGCCACCTCCGACAAAACCTGCTCCAGCCTGCTGGCGAGCAGATCGGCCTTCGCGCCGCTCTCAGATCCGGGGACCTCAAATAACCGCGCTCCGGTGGCGGCCGTCCTCGACCTGAGCGCCTCGATACCGAGGTCGGGCAGGGAGATGGCCTGCTGGGCCTTTTTGATGGCGTCAGCATATGTGACGCCCATCGCCAAGGCCTCCGGGCGCAGCTTTATTACCACCGCCGCTGAGGTAGGCTGCCTAAGCCTCACTCTTTTCCGCCTTCGCGGTCTCCGCTTCCCCGGGGCTGCACCAGTTGCCGTTTGTGGCGCTGAGCGAGGCGGCACAGCTGTGCGAATTGACGCAGGTGCCGGGGTAGGCGCAGTCAGCGGGCGGGTTGTCGCCCGAGTGGAGGGATCACCTCTCGCCCTCTTCTTCCTTCCTCCACGGCCCGCCGTTTCCCATCTGGGCTGGGGCGGATCCGATGGAATCGGGGTTGCACTCCGTCTAGGAGTCGGGAGGCGCTCTTCAGGCAAGACGGACGAGGATCGAGAAGGCGTGGCCAGCCTCCGTCCAACAACCCTATCGGGCGCGGGAAGCACCGGGAAGTCATCTCCCCGGTGACCGCGGTCATCCGCACGGGGTGGACGGGCACGCACAGGCGCATCTCGACTCGTCTCGAGTCCGTCAAGGCGGGCGCTAACGGTGGCGTTATTCGCCTCCATGTTGCGTCGCAGCTCCGCAATTGCCGTCAGAACGGCCTGGTCTTGGGACCTGGTGGCAGGACGATGGGGCTGTTCCCGACGGGGGGACCCCAACTCCAACCCAACCTGGTCAACCATAGCCCTCAACGACATGACCTCCCTTCGCAGGGCATGGACCTCCTCTCTCAGTCGGCAGTTTGCCTCTTCAATACGTCGCGACTCGTCCGTTATGGACCGCGACGTAAGGTTGGCCAAACACCTCCGGAACGTCGCCGAGGCGTGGTTCAAGGTGCTCTGGTAGGTGCCCTTGAGGTTCCCGGATGTTCGGGATACCTCCTGCACCGCGAAAGCACACTTGAGGCCTATTTCCTGCACCTCTTCGGCCGTCATGGGGTCGTCCGGACCAGCAACGGGCGGCACCTCAATGCGACAGGCCTCTTCCGCTTCCCTCCTAGCAACTGCCATGTCAGCTTTCGAGGGGTACTGGCGAGGTGTCGGGCGTCCTTTGGACAGCCCCGCTCGCCCAATACCCTCGGGAATGACAACGCCCCTGCTTCGGCGGTCGGCGGTCAACCTCTCGTCCAGCTCCTCGCAGAACTGCTCCTCGTGGTCCAGCAGCTGCTCATACTCGTGCAGGCGCGCACGAGTAAGAGCTGCCCTGGCCGCTCCAAGCCCAATGGACGTGCCGACAGTGGGAGCTCTCCCACGTCGAGCCGTCGAAAACTTCGGCACTGAAGCCGTCGACATCACCGACTCGGCCCCCGAGAGGTCATCGGAGTCGATCTCAACGTCGCGCGGCCTCTTGCGCCGATCGCTGCCTTCGGGTCTCAGGATCACAGAACCAGTGTCCGAATCCGAGCACCCCGCAGCCTCCACTGTCCTCTCCTCTCTGCGCAACACGTTGCCCCCCCCAGAAACGGTGGGCATGCCTGAAGCAAGCGTGCCGGGCGAACCCGACCCGCTGGCCTCAGGGAGGGATTCTCCCGCCTCCCGGCGGGTACCCTCCTGGGGTATAGTGTTCGTTATGCGACTTTTCATGGTGTTTTTAACAATTTGCGGGTTGTCATCCCCCTCCAAACGATGGCAATTCAGGGGCTGCCCTTCCCCGTTGGACCGAAAAGATCACCCACGCGTCGTCCACACGCCGAGGGTGCCCTATATACTACGGAGGACGGGAGGTGTCCGTAGGTTTTTAGCCGGTGTTCTCCGGGGTTTAATGGGTTTTCCTTCCCGCGGCCGGTTGGCCTCCGTTCTGCCCAGTCACAGCGTACCCACGGCGCCAACGGTGGGGTCGTTGCCGCAAAAGGGCAGGTAGCGGCTTCGGGGTTGGCGTATACCCCGGTTGCACCGCTCTCACCGGTGCCCCCTTTCCCCCCGTGCGACCTGAGAACCTTTAAGAGGCGGCCGTCTTTGTGGCACGACGCCCAGAAGGGACGCCGTCAGAACTCCTCTCACTGCTCAGAAGGAGCAAGCGAGTTATGCGACCCAGAGTGGGCCGCGTATGGGAGCTGCAAGGTCCAGAAGGGACCCCGCCTAGTCAGATGTCAGCCGGCTGGGTCCAAGCGTCTACTACACGCCAGAGCGGGAGACTGTTGGAACCAGCCGTTGCCCAGGGTGCACCAACGTGGAGGTCACCTGACTCGCACCCCAACCTAACCTAACCTAACCTAACCTAACCTAACCTTTTTTTTTTTTTTTTTTTTTTTTTTTTTTTTTTTTTTTCCCAGGGGAAACTTGCTGACCAAGTTCCCGTAGGCTGGGGCAACCTACGGGATATGTGGGGTTGGCCTAAAACGCGACCGACCCACTAAAACCCCTGGGGAAACCTCACACCGATAATGTGGTTGGCGCGTTGGCTGTCACTAGGATAATGTCCGCGCCTCCCACCGGCTACGCTGTCAGCGTCCCTCAGCTGACCTATGTGCCCCAGGTCAGCGAGGCCCCCCGGACGTGGGGGGGCCGGTCTTCGGTGTGGGTTTCACTGCGGCTTTTGCAAACCGCCCATCTGGCGCGCGTGGTCTTTCCCACGCGTGAGTGGTGGACCCACTCGGGCCTTCGCCCGGGTCCTCCACCTCTACCACCCTACCGCCTTCCGACCCTGTGTCTCTCTCGAGAGAGACATTGGGGTGGTCGGTCGCAGGGACTTTAGGAGACGAGGGTGGCTCCTCCACCGTCTCCATTTCCTCCGTGCGGTCTAGTGGCAGCTCCAATGAGGGCTCCACTTCAGCCGGCATCTTCTGGGCAGTCGTCCCCGTTTGCATAGGGGGAACAGGGCGGGCCCTGACGGCGGGGGGACTGCAACCCCGGCCTCCCATAATGTGGGCGTGCGGCTTCTTCGCAACAGCGCATACCGCACACCGTGGCTCTTTCGAGCAGCCCCTCGCTTGGTGACCTGGCAGACCACACCGGAAGCAAAGTCCGGTGCGGTCAACGGCGCTGGGACACCTCTGCCTAGTATGGCCCACGCCCATGCAGCGGTAACACCGCATTGGGCGGGGCTCCAAGGCGACCACCTGAGCAAAGTCCCATCCAAGGAGGAACCTGCCAGCCTCTACGAGCGCTTTTGCCACGCGCATGGGGCAGCGCACGATCGTGCTTCCCGCCTGATTTGGGCCCGCACGGATGCGTCCCACCCTCAGGTCCTCCACCGAGCAACCAGCCCTCGCCGCCAATTCAGCGGCAACGTCGTCCGTGGACAATGAACTGTCTAACCCTGATACGCGCGTTTCCGCGTATTTTTCGGGTCGGACGATTGTGGCCACGTCCGACAGCACCAGCTCCAGCCTCTTGGCGAGCTGGTCGGCCTTCACACCGCTCTCCGAGCCCGAGACCTCGATGAGCCGCGCCCCAGTGGCAGCCGTCCTCGACCTCACCTAACCTAACCTAACCTAACCTAACCTAACCTTTTTTTTTTTTTTTTTTTTTTTTTTTTTTTTTTTTTTTTTTTTTTTTTTTTTTTTTTTGACCCAGAGGAATCACTTTAGACTTCCCTCACCCTGAAGGGGCAAGGGGGTATGTGGGGGTCGCCCGTCCGCCTTTCCACACCCACTGACAAGGGGAGAAGCCCCGAGTCAGCTGCCAGGAATAAGTCCCGGCTGGGAGGGCGAGACGGAGGGGAATACCCACTAAACCTCTGGAGGTCCACAATCCGAGTGCAAAGGTAAGGCGACGGCACGGTATCTGTCAAAGATTAAGACCGCGACCGCCACCCTGCGCCCGTGCACCGACCTGCAGCCATCTCCACACACTTACTCCCGTCTGCACGGGAGACGTGTGCTTTGACGGCCACGCGCCGGGGCACGGGCACGTGCTGGTGACACACAGCATTAAACCGAAGCTAAATCGAAAGGAGGCCGCAGCGCCCTTGGGGACACGCAGCAAAATCTAACAATACAAACACATGGACAGCACATGGACAGCACAAGACCCTAGGCCTTCGGGGAGGTATAATACACTTATACCTATGCCGAAGCCCTACCACATATAGCGCCTGCGTAGGCAGGCGATCTCCCCACAACACACACATACAAACACAGCAAAAACTGACCAGGGACCGGCCCGGACCCAGACCCCCATACTAGTCTGACTCCAGCTCGGTTCCTACTCAAACACATTCCCAACATACACTCACCACAAAAAACACAATCACCTCCGCAACTCCGGGTCCCTCATCCCCACTACCGGAGGACAGCACTCCCTACTACCCATGACATGTCCATGGGGTAGCGCCGCCTCGGCACACACCAAACAACGGGGCGGCTTGGTGCATGCTTCCGCCCTGTGGCCGTCCATGCCACAGCGGAAGCAGCACCCCGCTCTATCCTTCTCCGACCGGCACATCGGCCTCGTATGACCCATTCCCATGCACTTGAAGCAGCGCATGGGTCTGGGTCCGACAGCCTCCACTTTGGCCCAACTCCACTCTATCTTGAGTCTCCCCAAGCTGGCGAGCTTCCCCGCCACCCTCACAGGGCACTGGACCATCACCGATGCCGAACCATTAAGGCTCGAACGGATGGTCCTCACCCTGATCCCCTCCCTTGGGCAGTCCCCCTCTGCCGACACAGCATCGGCCACCTTTTCCGTCGAAACGAAGTTTCCGAACCCACTTATGCGGATATCCGCCCGCTTCTCTGGGCGGACAACCGTCACCACGTCAGATGCTACATCCGCAATCCTTGATGCCAGCCTGTCGGCAGCCTCACCACTGTCGGCACCCGGCACCTCGATCAGCATGGCTCCCGACTGGGCCGTCCTAACCTTGACACCGTTGTGGATGCCAAGCTCCTCCAGGCGAATAGCCTTCGTAACCTTCTCGAGGGTCCCCGCATACGTAACTCCTCTGGCAGCCGCCTCCGGCCTAAGCTGAAGGACGACCGCCGCCGACGTAGGCTGCCTCAGGGTCACCCTCCTCTTTGGCACACCCGGTGGCGTCGGTCCTACGTTCGGCACTGTCGGTGCTCCAATGTCCATCTGGCTGGGGCCACCTACCCCTCGCCTTCTCCGTCTGCCGACCCGCGCAGCACGCACCTCAGCCGAGGGAGGACCCTCAGCCTCAGCACTCTGGACCTTAGTCCCTGCGGCCACCGATCCATACGACCTTCTTTCGGGCGTCAGGAGTCTACCTTCCAGCCCGTCCATCCGCTTGTGCACTCCTTCAATTGACTGCTGCAGTGTCGCCAGTGCAGCCAGCACATCAACGGGATCCGGCGCCGGAGGAGAGGTAAGCTTCGCCTCCGCAAAACACCTAGCCTCCTCCACAGCCTCCTCCCTCTTCTCGTGGACCCTTGGCTGGCTCTCTAGCTCCGCGATCCTCTCCTTCATGATCTCGTTGGCCTCGGTCAACTGCTCCACCTGCTTCTCTGCCTTTATGGCCCTTTCCAGGCATAGCTCCACCTGATCCATGAGATGCGCGTTCCGGTCATTCAGGCACCTGAGCTCACTCTCCAGGTCGCCGACCCTCTGTAGCACGGAAGGAGAGGCAGTCCTTTCCTCCGAAAGGCGCCTCGCCTCTTCCGCAATCTCCTTGGCCTCACCGGCCTCTCGGGCCTCTCTCTTGGCATCCGAGGTCTCCTTCCTACTCTTCCTCAGCTGCTCATTGCGCTCCTTCAGCCGTTGCTTGAGCTCAGCCACAGTCTCCTCTGCCTCCTGTCTGGCCTTCTCTTCTTCTTCGAAGTAGTCGTAGTTGCTGGTCGCTATCCTTCCATACTCCGCAACCTCTTCTCGCAGCCGTCGTATCTCGTCGTCCCTCCGTCGAATCTCTTCACTCTCCTCCGCCTCAAACGTTTCTTTGCCCCCCCCAGATACGGTGGGGCGGCCCGGAGCCAGTGAACCAGCTCCGGGGAGGGGTTCTCCCGCCTTACGGCGGGTACCCTCCTGGGGTAGACGTTTTGAAGAAGACGCTTTCATGTCTACAATTTTATGGGTTGTTATCCCCAAAAACCTACAAAAAACAACAAAACACAACACACAACTGCAGGTCCAGAAGGGACACTACCAAAAACTCCCCTCAAAGCCGCTCAGATGGAGCGGCGAGTGTGCGACCCAAAGTGGGCACGCACAGGAGTTGCAGGGCCCAGAGGGGGCTCCCGCCTAGCCAGATGTTAGCCGATTGGGCCCAACTTTCTCCGAACGGAAAATGTTGGGACCACTCGTTGCCCAGGATGCACCACGAGGAGGTCATCTGACTTGCATCCCAACCTAACCTTTTTTTTTTTTTTTTTTTTTTTTTTTTTTTTTCTCGCTGTGGAAACCTTAATAGTACATTATCGGCCCAAAGTGAACCTCAAATCGTCTGGGACTCTTCTAGCTTTCCGTCTCCCTTTCCCTACGCTAAAGCGCCGGGTGAGAGAGAGGGTCAACCAGACATACCCAGCAAAACCACAGCGTACACAGTCGGATCTGTTCTAGGACCTTGCGATACCTGCCGTTGGCTACAAAACGCTTGGCCCTCAGACGTGCGAAACGGCACTCGACTTAGGTGTAGCCGCCCTTAAGGGGCTCCTCCCTTCTTGCTGGCAAACTTGCCATCCGCCGACCTTGTAAAGGAAGGTCGACGCCAAGGCGATACTTGGTCAGCCGCGACAGCGGCTGCTTCGTGCCGCCCTGTCTCCTCTTCTTCACGGAGCGCTTCACGCTCTCTCTCCTCTCGTATCTCGCTACGCGGCAAACCCCTCCGGAGAGAAGATGCGCGTTCGCGCAAGCGCTCACGCTCAAGCACCACAATCGGAATGCGTTCCGGTGTGGGCCTGGGCTTTGAGACTGCGTCCTGCGTCACAGAGATGGTTTTATTAACCGCACCCTGAGGAGTCGGGGGGGGCGCTAGCGGCTCAACGCTCGCCACCTCCTCGACTGTTTCCATCTGCTCGTTGCCGAGCTCCCTCTCAGTAGTCTCTGGGCCAGAGGTAGATGGTATGCCTCTGGTGGCCGGGGGGCTACAACCCCGGCCGCCCATCACATGCTTGTGTGGTACGCCTGCCGCTGCGCAGACAGCGCAGTGCGACTCCTTCTTCGAGCATGTCGCTGCTCGGTGACCTAACTGACCACACCGGAAGCAATTTCCGGTGCGATCGACGTCCGAGGGGCACCTCGGGCGCGTGTGTCCTACTCCCATACATCTAAAGCACCGCATAGGGCGGGGCTCTAGGACAGTCACTTGGGCGGCACTCCAACTGAGGAGTAACCTACCCGCAGCAACAATAGCTCTCGCTGCCTTTGTTGGGCAGCTAACAATTGTTGCACCGGTCTTGTTGGGGCCCATACGAATGTTCCCCACTCGGATGAACTCCCGGGAACATCCTCCCTTCGTCGCAATCGCCTCCAAGAGGGCTTCCTTTGTGACGGACTCGCCTAGATCCGAGATGCGCAGACTCACGCATTTCTCAGTCCGGACGACAGTGGCCACATCGGAGATGACCTCCTTGAGACGATCAGCAAGCAGATCAGCCTTGTCGCGGTTTTGTTGCCCGTAAACCTCCACAAGTCTGGCTCCCGTTGCCGTCATCTTCGTCCTGACCCCAGCAGTGATGCCAAGGTCAGTGAGTGGGACGCTCCTTATCGCCTTCTGTAGCGTCTGGGCGTAAGTAACGCCTCCTTCAATGGCCTCAGGTCGCAACGTGATGATAATCGCTGCGGACCTGGGCGTATTTACGCGCACTGTCTTGCCGCGTGTCCGTCCTTGCACATGGCGGCCTGAAGCCGCTTGGGGACGAGATGGTGTTACCCCCTCAGCAAGCGGTTTTCGCCTCCTCTTACCTCGTCGCCTCCCTTTTTTGCCACGAGTCACTGCCTGCGGCGCCTCCAGTGGAGGCGCAGGGGCAGCCACTGCTGGGCTAACCGTCGGCATAGTAGCACGACGGGCGACTGGTGTTGTTGTCGCAGAGAGACGAGAGGTTTTCTTCGCCGGTGGTCGACTAACCGACGGATTAGTCACAATCGGGGCAGGGAGAGGTGGATATTCCACCAATCGTCTGCGATCGGCCGCTAAAAGCGGTCGGGTCGTCTCGGATCCAGGCAGCCTTGCCTCGATTCCATCAAGGCGAGAACTCAACTCCCCGATGGAAGCGTTCAAGGAGCGCTGAATCACACCATATATGCCAGCGGCATTTTGTTCTGGTTCAGTATTACGAGCAGAAGGGACCTCACTACGGGAAGGAGATTTCTTCCCCTTGCCGACTTCCTTTCGTAGGAGATCAACCTCCGCTCTAAGGGACTGCAGTTCTGACCGCAGTCTCTTGTTGTCCTCTCTGAGGTCGTTGGTCTCAACGCTGAGCGTCCTAGACGACAGGTTAGACATGACCCGAGTCATGGTGCTGGCGGCGTTATTGAGCGTCTTTTGGAGCGTCGACTTGATATTGCCCGACTTCCTAGACACCTCCCTAACGGCTCTAGCACACAGAATCCCTACTTCGTGGACATCTTGTGCTGATGGTCCACCCGGCTCCGCCTCCCAAGGGATGATAATTTGGGTGGCTAGCTCAATTTCTGCTGCAGTGGGGACACTGATGGTATTGTCCCTGGACTGCAAGCGGCTCTTAGCAGGGCCCTTTTTTGGGCCACTCTTCTTTTTCTCCGCTAAGGCCTCCTTCCTCAACTTCTCTCGCTCACTAGCGAGGCTCCTGTCTTCTTTACCACGACCCCGGCTTGTTGAGGGAACCCCCAACAAAGCCGCTGCCTGGTACTCATTCTCGGCCAAAAACTCGTCGTCGTCAGAATCGTATTCCACGACTGGGTGAGCCCGCTTCCTGCTCACACTCTCCAGATCGTGCATCTCGACTGCCTCGTCTGACGAGCAGTACAGCTCGTCTTCTTCTAACACTCCGCCATGCAGGTCTATGCCTCCCCCAGACACGAGAGGCTTGCCCGGGGCCGACAGGTCGAACGCTTTAGCGCCCAGCCTGCCGGTCCCGAGGAGGGGTTCTCCCGCCTTGCGGGTACCCTCCTGGGGTAATAATTTTGTAGGTCTGCTTGTCATGAATGTTTGCCAGCAATTTGCGGGTTGCAATACCCCACCAGTCTTTGCGCACAAACACGCCCGGTGCAGTCTAAAAACCCTTAAGGGGCGACCGTCTTTTTGGTACGACGCCCAGAAGGGACGCCATCAGAACTCCTCTCACTGCTCAGAAGGAACAAGTGAGTTATGCGACCCAGAGTGGGCCGCGTATGGGAGCTGCGAGGTCCAGAAGGGACCCCGCCTAGTCAGATGTCAGCCGGCTGGGTCCAAGCGTCTACTACACGCCAGAGCGGGAGACTGTTGGAACCAGCCGTTGCCCAGGGTGCACCAACGTGGAGGTCACCTGACTCGCACCCCATCCCAACCTAACCTAACCTAACCTAACCTAACCTAACCTTTTTTTTTTTTTTTTTTTTTTTTTTTTTTTTTTTTTTTTGACGTATGAGGAAATCCTGTTTACGGATACCAACGGATCGGGGAAGACCCGTTGGTTATGTGGCGACTCTCCTCCCGACCCCTCCCGCCCTGTCCAGCCCCGAAGAGCTCGGCAGGGCGGGGGGGGAAGGGAGGCATACCCACTAAAACCTCACCGGTGCTCCCTCATCGCACAAGCGGCGCGGTATTGCTTCCCCATTGAGGGATTTGCTTAAGCCGCGCCTAGCGAATGGCCTTTCGGACCCCCTCGCGTTTTGGGGGGGATGTCGGAAGCACCTGACACCCCCTCCAGACGTTGCCCGTTATGCACGCCCCGGTCAGTTTCCCCCTGACAATGGCTGCCGGGCAGGGCGGCGCTTCACCGCTGCCCTCCGTCTACGCATGGTGGCACTGACGTGACACCTTGTGGGAGTATACTCCCCACCTCTGCCACGGTCGCCCACCTGGAGCCTCTCAACGGAGAGGTATAAGGTGGCGGACCGTGGGGAGCAGATGCCTGCCTCAAGGGAGACTGTCAGCTGACAGCCATCCCGAGGTCGAGGGCCTCCTCTTCTCCCACCTGACAGGGGTCAGTCTCGGCAGCCCTGGTTACCAGGCCTTGGGCCCTGGTGGCGGGGGGACTGCAGCCCCTGCCTCCCATCACATGCCCATGGGGCTTGCCGGCGTCGGCACAGACGTCACAACGAGGCACTTTTGCTGTGCACTCCACCATCTTGTGCCCAGCTCGACCACAGCGGAAACAAATTCCACTGCGGTCGGTTTGTGCCGGACATCTTGGCCTGGCATGGCCCACACCCATACATCGGAAGCACCGAAGCGGGCGGGGCTCAAGGGCCACCACCGAGGCAAAGCTCCAGCCTAGGAACAGCCTGCCATCAGTGACCAGCGACTTTGCCGCACGAATGGGGCAACGCAAGATCACCGAACCGGCATAGTTGGGGCCGATTCTGATCGCCCCCACCCTCACGCTCTCAGCGGAGCACCCCGTCTTTAGCACCACTGCCGCGGCGACTTTCTCGGGCGTGGCATACTCGTCCAAACCAGAGATGCGCAGCTCCGCGCTCTTCTCTGGACGGACGATCGTTGCCACGTCCCCCAACTCCTGCTCGAGCCTTATGGCGAGCTTGTCGGCCTTCGCGCCGCTCTCTGCCCCCGGGACCTCGAACAAGCGAGCACCCGTGGCAGACACCCTCGTCCGCACGCCTGCCTCTATGCCGAGTTCGGCGATCGGAATGGCCTGAATGGCCCTCGCGATCACCTGGCTATAGGTCACCCCGTTGGAGATAGCCTCCGGCCTCAGCTGCAGCACGATGGCAGCAGATGTGGGCGGTTTCAGCTTCCCTCCTTTTCCTCCTCGTCTCCTCCTTCGGCTCGGCGTCGCTCGCGGCACCTGCGGTGCAGAGCGGTCACGCACCGTTGCAGGGCGAGCTGCCGAATTCCGTGGTGGGAGAGGTCCCACTGGAGGGGCGCCTGTCGCTGCGGGCACTCCCTGTCCCTTCTTCCTCCTGCCTCGCTTACCCCGGGGCACGTCCACCCACGGCTCGGACTGGGCCGTAGGCGGTAAAGAAGCCCGTCTGGGACCCGGTTGGGACGAAGGTCCGCGAGGGGTCAGTTCTCCGGCTAGGTCGATGGGCTGGTCAACTGGAGTAATTGTCCTGCGCCATCGACGTGGCGACTCCGTTATGGGAGGGAAATCCTCCAGGCTTGGGCGGCTCTCGGACACGAAACCAGGGCGTGTCTCGTGCGCAGCCAGCCTAGCCTCCAGGCCGTCTAGTCTAGTGCCAATGGCACCGACAGAGGCGACGAGGGTACCCTTCAGCTCAGCGCAGATCGCCCGCATCTGCTGCTCCGGCAATGCTGGGGGAGGAGACCTCGTGCGTGAACCCCTGACCTCTGCCAGCTCTTTTTTGAGGGCCTGCACCTCGGCGCTCAACCTTTCCACCTCGTCTCGAAGACGGGTATTCGCTACCTCGGTGCAGCGTGTCTCCGCCGAGGCCGACCTGGATGCCAGGTTCGAGAGGCACCTGCTCAAGGTCTTGGTCGACTCATTGAGCGCCCTCCGCATCCTTCCTTGGAGGTTTCCCGACTTGTGGGATACCTCTGCGATGATGCGAGCACATGCGTCTCCAAGCATCTGCACCTCTATCGCCGTCATGGGGTCATCGGGACCAGACTCCCACCATACCTCTTTAGGAGGGTGTACCGCCTCCTTAGCCATGCTGGCTGCAGACTCCCTAGCGCCCAGAACGAGGTCCAAAGAAATCTCCTCAGACTCCTCCTCGGGCTGAGGAAAGAGTCGCAGGCTTAACGGCCCGGCTGACTTCCCTTTAGGGACGGTTTTGGAACCACGGCCCTTGCTGGTTCCCGTTACTTCCTTAGCGGCAACTACCTCAACCCCTGCCACCGCTTTGGGAGAGCAGTACTGTTTATAGTACTGCTCTAACAGCTCCTCGTACTCGGCCTCCTCTACCGGCAGGAAGAGCCGATCCTCCATTTCGGTCCGCTTCTTCCGCGCCTGCTGCTCGGATAAAACCTCACAACGATTGCGGGTGGCTCGGCCTCTCGCTCCTGACGAAACCTTGGCTCCGGAAGGCCTCGGCTCCATCTCCGACAGAAATTCGTCGGCATCATTTTCGATGTCCGCAACGTCGTATCGCCGTTTCCGGCCGTCGACAGCTGCGTCCATGCCCGTCTCCTCGCCGAATTCATCGTCAGAATCCGGCACCTCAAACGCCTCCAGCACCCTGCTGCGCAGAACTTTGCCCCCCCCAGATACGAGGGGCTTGCCCGGGGCCAACGAGACGGACGACTTTGCGCCCGACTTGCTAGACCCGGGGAGGGGTTCTCCCACCTGTCGGTGGGTACCCTCCTGGGGTAATACGATTTTAGATCTGCTAGACATATTGGGATTTGGCAATTTCCGGGTTGCCATTCCCCCCCTTCACTATGGCACTTTAGGGGCTGCCCTTCCCCGGACCAAAAAAGGTCACCCACGCGCCGTCCACACGCCGAGGGTGCCCTACATACTGTCGGGGGCGGGAGGTACCGACAGGTTTTTAGCCGGTGTTCTCCGGGGTTTTAGTGAGTTTTCCTTCTCTTGGCCGTTTGGCCTCCGGTCTGCCCAAACGCAGCGTACCCACAGCGCCAACGGTGGGGTCGTTGCCGCAAGAGGGCAGATACCGACTTCAGGGCTGGCGTAAACCCCGGTTGCACTGCTCTCACCAGTGCCCCCTTCCCCCCCATGCGACCTGAGAACCTTTAGGAGGCGGCCGTCTTTTTAGTACGACGCCCAGACGGGGCGCCGTCTATAACTCCTCTCACTGCTCAGAAGGAACAAGTGAGTTATGCGACCCAGAGTGGGCCACATATGGGAGCTGCAAGGTCCAGAAGGGACCCCGCCTAGTCAGATGTCAGCCGGCTGGGTCCAAGCGTCTACTACACGCCAGAGCGGGAGACTGTTGGAACCAGCCGTTGCCCAGGGTGCACCAACGTGGAGGTCACCTGACTCGCACCCCAACCTAACCTAACCTAACCTAACCTAACCTAACCTAACCTAACCTAACCTTTTTTTTTTTTTTTTTTTTTTTTTTTTACGCTGGGAAAACTCATCATGAGCTATCCACCCCCCGGGGGAGGGGGTGGGGTGTGTGAGACTCCTACTCACTAAAAACCCAGCGATGTCCTCTCGTCACCTTGGAACCAGCAAACCGGCGATCATCGCGTCGTCCTCATCTGAGGAGGACGCATCGAACGCCGGCATGGTGGAGCCTGACGAGGTCATGGGAACCCTTTCGGACACTTCCACAACCCCGTCGGTGACTGCTCGCCCTATAGATGGGCGAGCCCCTCCTCCGCCCCTGATTGGGGCGGGTGACCGCCCTCGAAAACGATGGGCGGACACACTTGACCCGTCAGTTGAGACGGGTCGCCGACGCGCCGGGACATGCGGGGCGTCGGCCCTCAGTGGGGACCTGTGCAATGCACGGTCGGAGCCCCCCCTAGGGCTCGGACCGCGCTGGTTTCCCACTGGATGGAGAAGGCGTTGATATTGCCGCCTTCTCCGCAGGAGGCGTCTGTGGCGGCACGGATTTGCCAGGGGGTCATCCTCCCTGGCCCGTTCCGCCTCCTCCTTCAGCGTCATGACGTCGACGCAGAAGGAGTTGACCGCCTCCCACGACCCCTCGCTACCGAGCATGGACAGAACCACGGTCGGCAGGGAGAGGTCCGCGCCAATCACAGCGACCAATGCGGAGCGCTGGACATCGAACGCAGAGCACACCATTAGGGTGTGCTGCGCCGTGTCCTCCGCTGCCCCGCAATGGTGGCACTGTGGGGTCGGCTCTCTTCCGATCCGGTGCAAATAACGTCCGAACGAACCATGTCCGGACAGAATTTGCACCAGATGGTATGTGAGCGACCCATGGCGCCGCTCCGCCCATGCTTGGAGGACGGGGCGTAAGGCCTCCAGACTACGCGTTTGCGTAGCCGAGGCCCCCTCGCCCAGGTCCTCGGACCATAGGCGGAACATCTCGTCTCGTGCTCCCTCGAGAGCAGAGCGCCTCTCTTGAGGGGCCAGGCGATCGCCACTGGCCCTCTCCTCTGCTCGCTGCCGATATGCAGCAGCGAGCACCTCCGCCACCAGTTCCCACGGGGGCGTCCCCGCGAGAGCGCACGCTACTTTCCGGGACACCGTTCGGTAGCCCCGGATCGCCCGCAGTGCCATTGCACGCTGGGCCCGCTGGAGAGAGGCGATGGCGTGTGGGCTCAAGCAATCAGCCCACACCGGCGCCCCATACAACGCCATAGAGCGGACGATGCCACCGTAGAGTCGGCGGCACGCCACGCTCGGGCCCCCCACATTGGGCAAGAGACGCCCGAGGGCATCTGCTGCTCCTAGCAGCCGGGGCTCGAGGAGTCGAAAGTGCTCCTCGAAACCCCACCGCCCATCAATCACCAGCCCCAGATATTTCATCTGGGGCTTTAGACCGACCCTCTCGCCCTCCACAACGATCGACGCACCCGCTGACGGCCGTCTCCGAGGCCCATGAAACACCATGGCCTCGGTCTTGTGGAGGGCCACCTCCAAGCCCAACGTCCGTATCCGCCGCACGATATGGCTAACGAACACGGACGCCAGGCGCTGGACATCCTCCAGCAACGTCCCCCGGACGGTGACGAGCGTGTCGTCTGCGTAGCAAAACGACCGCACCATCGGGGGGAGGCCACACCGGAGGACGTAGTCGTAACCGACGTTCCACAACAAGGGGCCGAGGACCGACCCCTGTGGAACGCCGCGGGACACCCTGTGACGGCCAATCTCGCCGCCACGTCCAACGTACGCTACGTCCCGGTCCCTCAAATAGTCTCCCACTATTCGGCGCAGATATGGAGGCATTTGATGAAAGCGAAGCGCCTCCATGATGACGCCGAATGGGAGACTATTAAAGGCGTTGCGGATGTCCAGCGACACCGCCAACACCACCTCCCGTCTCTCAACAGACTCGTTGATGAGAGTCCGGAGATCGGACAGGGCGTCAATTGTTGACCGCCCCGTACGGAAACCGTATTGGGCCTCAGAGAGATTGGGGCCCGTTCCCCCTCCTAGCTGCTGGACTATTCGGGAAGCGATGATCTTCTCGAAGACTTTCCCGATTTCGTCCAGCAGCACAATGGGGCGATATGCCGAGGGGTCGTCCGCCGGACGCCCCGCCTTCGCAATAAGGCACAAGGACCCCTCCTTCCATACTTTTGGAAACTGTGCGAACTTAAGGCAAGCATCGCACAGCTCCCTTGCCCTGGCCCCGAGATGTTGTAGGGCCAGGTCCAACACCCTCTTCGGGACGCCGTCAGGTCCCGGTGCCGTCTTACGCCCTTTAAGACGGGCGACGGCGTCAACCCACTCGTCGTTCTCAATGAGAGGGGGAGCACTTTCTTCCCCCTCGTCAGGAGACGGCGGGGCCATGCGAGGGGGAACAAAACCCTCCTCGGCCGGGGGAAATAATCCCCCGATGACCGACCCCAGGAGGTCGGGATCCATCGTCTCCGTAATGGGCGTGCCGCGCGCTTTCAGCTGGTTACGCGCCAGCTTATACGGACGCCCCCACGGATCCCGATCCAGACCCTGCAACTGCTCTTCTCTGGATACCTCTTTTGAGGAGGCAATCGCAGTCTGCAGGGTCTTTTTTGACTGCCTGTACAGCTCATACAGGCGGTCTTCCTCCTGGGTGTCCCTCACGCGGCGCCGGCGGGCCCTAGTGTAGGCCCGCCTATGGACACTGCAGTCATCTCTCATGACAGCAATGTCCTGGGACCACCAGTGAACTTCACGGCGGTCCCGCGGAGGCTGCGCCCGAGGCATGGAAGCCTCGCACACCTCCGTTAATGCGCCGCGGAGACGGCGAGCTGATTCGTCGACGTCCGGACCGGACATCGGACGCGAGAACCAGTCTTCGAATATCGCCGTCTCGTTCGCCAACTCCGGCTTGAGCCTGCTTAGCGCCCAGCGAAGAGGCCGGTCACAACTTGTGGGCTGTGGGGGCCTTTGGTGCGGGGTGGAGATCTCGAATCGGATGTAACGATGGTCCGAGAGAGTCTCCACGTCCTGCACCACCCTCCAGTCACTGATCGTGCGTGCGAGGGCTGGGGTGGCGAATGAAACGTCCACCACCGAGCCTCCGTTGTGCCGCACGCACGTGTGGACTGCGCCCCTATTAAGGAGCGACAGCCCAGCAGCGGCTGCCCACTGCTCCACAGCCTGGCCCCTCTGGTCGGTCGCTGGACAACCCCAGACCACCGACTTGGCGTTCAGGTCTCCAAGAACGAGAACCTGACGCGGGGCCGCCCTCCTGATGGCTGCGCCGACGACTACGAGGAACGCCTTGAAGTCGGCGAGCGGTCTGTTTGGGGAAAAGTAGACAGACACTACTACCATTTCACCCCAAACGACCGCCGCGTACCCAGCACCCCGCTCATAAATTGAGGGGGGTGTATAACCTGGGGCCGCGCGCACCATCACGGCGACAGAGTCGTTTATGTCCCCGACCCAGTTGGGCTGGTTGGGGACGAAGTACGGCTCCGACACCGCCGCCACGTCCACTGACCACTCCGCCAGGCTCTGGTGTAGCAGATCCTGAGCCCTGGTAGAGTGGTTCAGGTTCACCTGAAGAAAGTTGATATGGGGCCGTCTTAACATTGCTCGACCACCATATCAACCTCTTCTGGCCCCGTTTGGGGCGCCGTCTGTGTGGCGGGGGCGGCCTGGCGTGCAGGACGTGCCGGCAATTTGCCCTTGGCCAGGGGAGGCTTACAACTACGCCCCCCCATAACGTGGCCTGCCGGTCGTTTGGCAGTGGCACACACGGCACAGTGGGGCTTCGCGCTACATTCGTAGCCCCTGTGCCCCTCTTTACCGCACCGGTAGCAAAGGTTGCTCCGGTCGGTTTTTGAAGGGCAGCTCGCTCTGGCGTGCCCCACCTGCATGCACCGGAAGCACCGGTCAGAACGGGCTTCCAGTGCTCTGACGTTGGCCGCACTGAACCCTATCAGCAAGCGGCCGCCGTCTACGACCTTTTTGGCAGCGGCGACCGGGCACGACACCACTGTCATGCCAAAGCCGTCGGTGCCGTAGCGGATGGGGCGAACCTTCACGGCGTCCACGCCACATCCACCCTTGGCCGCGATCTTTGCGGCCAAGTGCGCCTCCATCACCGACTCATCCAGACCACCCACCCTCACTTCTGCTGTCTTGGTGGGCCGGATGACTGTGGCCATGCCCTCAAGGGCTTCCCTCATCTTGCCGGCCAGCTGGTCGGCCTTCTCGGCAGAGGCCTCGCCCGAAATCTCAATGATTTTTGACCCGGTCATGGTGTTTCGACACCGACGGTTTGGGATATCCATCCCGTCGATGTCCACCGAGTCTCGGGCTTTGGCCAGCGCGTCGGCGTAGGTGACTCCCTTCTCGACCGCTTCGGGAGTAAGGGTCACCACAACTGCCGCCGACTTTGGCGCAACCAGCTTGGTCCTTTGACCGGTTTTATTGGCCTTCCTCGCAAGAGCAGTGGCGGGCGGGGCTGAGGTATTATTAGGCCTCCGCCGAGGCGCCTTTTGCTGCTTAGCCGCCGCCGAGTAAGATTGCCGGGGCGGAGCCTGTTCCAGAGGGGCCGATGTTTTGGCCTTCCTCCTCCTTCGGCGCTTTTTGCGCGACTCCTGCGTCATCCATCCTGATGCTGCCTCAACCGGGGGAGGCGCTTTTGCAGCACCCCGGGAGGTGGACGGAACGACCGCAGGAGTTCCGGCTTTCTTGGCCTGCTTTGGCAGGGGATCCGGCTTTTTGGCCGCCGCCTTGCCCTTTTTAGCCGGCATAGATGCTTTGGCCGGCTTGGCTTTCCCCTTCGTAATGGGGGGCATGGGCGCAGCTGCTGCTTTGCGGTCCGCCGCAAGCGGCGGTCGCAGGCTCTTGGCCGGCAGCAGGCGATCCTCCAGACCCTCCAGGCGAGCATTTAGCATGGCCCCGAAAGTTCGGGCCAGCCTTGCTTCAAAAGCCTGGAGGGCGTCCGGCTCCTTGAAGGCAGCCTTGCTTTGGCTGCGGCCAGTCATCTCCCGTTCGTTGACAGTCGGCGAGAGAGGCCTTGGAGGAGGACAGTCCGTCTCCATTGACTCCAGTGAGGGCAGAACCTCAGGAAGAGTGGGGGGAGGGGAGATGCACTTCCTCCCACCCTTAAGGTCCCTCACTTCTGCAGATAAAACTGCTACACTCTTCGTGAGGTCTGCCAGCTTCTGCTGCAGCCTCACGTTCTCCGCCTTCAATATGCGGGTGTCCTCTGAGATATTTTTTGAGGACACCTCGCGGAAACAGTCCATGATGGATTGCGCCGCTTTCTTCAACGCCTTCTGGAAGGGGCCCTGGAGGTGCGAGGACTTCTTTGCTACCTCCACTATAACCGCACAGTCCGCCTTCACCACCTCCTCGATGTCGAGGGTGGTCTTTAGGTCCGGATCTGTGGGTGTAGGGGCCTCATCTTCCGTTCTACCTGCGTAGAACGCCGCCCTGGTCTCGTAGGCGCGGCGCTCCATTTCCGCCACCTCCCGGTCGAGCGCGACCTGCTGCTCCTCGCGGATTGCAGCGGCATGCTCGCGCTTGGCCCGGGCGAGACCAACGTACTCTCCTGTGGTGGGGGGTCTCCCTCGACCACGTTGAGCTGGCTTCTTGGGACCGTCCTCAGACGAATCCGAAAGAGCCTCCGACTGATTGCCCCCCTTAGATGTTTTGGGGGGCCGCTTCCTCTTCAACGAACCAGTTAGCGTGTCAACGCTGATGGAGCTGTCGTCCGAAACATCGCTACACTGGTCGTCTTTCTGTCCTCGCTTGGGATAGGGGGAGGTGCGGGCTAGGCCCTTGCTACGAGTCGACACTGCCGGCGAGCTGGCACGACTCCCCTTTTCCTTCATATACGCCGATTTGGAATTTGCGACGGAGTCAACGGCCGATCTCATAGAGATCGCCGATGAATCGGACTCGACGTCGACATCCTTTTCACTTCTTGTTGCAGACACACTGCGCGATCGCGCGGCGGTCGGCGATGAATTGCCTGCAACTCTGGACGAACTGAAGGTGAGCTTCAGCCCGCCCGTCTCCAACTCAACTCCACCCTTCTCGGGCCTTCCAACCACGTCCTTCCCTTTGGGGTCGGACTCACCATCACTACCCACGACGGATCTGGTACCAGACTCCGCCGACTTCTGCGAAACGTCTTTTAAAAATTTATTGAACAACTTAGGCATTAGTCCCACGAGTAGAGAACAAATAAGTTTCACCCCGTGCAGTGGCCTCATACACGGGGGACCCTACATACTGTCAAGGGCGGGTGATGTTGACAGGTTTTAACGAGGTTTCTCTCGGGTTTTATAGTGTGTCCTTCACGCGGCCGGCCGGTTAAGGCAAGCCCTCGCTCCACCACGGAACCCGCGTACCCCACAACGCCGTGAGTGGGGGTCGTTGCGGAGACCGCAGTGGTTTACGATGATCGGAGGCTGGCGTAGGCCCCCGTTGCACCGCTTTCGCGGTGTTCCCCTTTCCCCCCGTTGCGACCTGAGAACCCTTAAGGGGCGGCCGTCTTTAGTACTCCTCTCAAAGCTGCTCAGAAGGAGCAGCGAGCAGTGCGACCCAAAGTAGGCACGCACATAGGAGTTGCAGGGCCCAGAAGGGGCTCCCGCCTTGCCAGATGTTAGCCGATTGGGCCCAACCTTCTCCGAACGGAGAATGTTGGAGCCACTCGTTGCCCAGGATGCACCACGTGGAGGTCATCTGACTCGCACCCCAACCTAACCTAACCTAACCTTTTTTTTTTTTTTTTTTTTTTTTTTTTTTCCCTGGGAAAATCTGCTCACAGACCGTCTCGACCGGGCTGTTGCAAGCGCCGGGAGGTGTGTGGGGATGGGCGATGGTCTGCCCGACCCACTAAAAACCCAGGGACATCCGTCGGCCGCTGGGCGGGACCCCGAGCACTCGAGGAGTCTTTCACGGCCCGCCGCGGTGGTCCATTAGGACACGCCTTGAGGGTTATCCTCTACTGAGCACTACCTCCCGGATGCGGAAAGGTAGCCTCGACACCTGGAGACTGTCGCGGGGAGTGTGAGGAAGATGGTACCCTCACCCCCGCGTCGGCTAAGACTGGTGCAACTGCCCGTGAAGCCGTCTCCGCCGACCCGTACGCCTACGCCTGTTAGCGTCCGCTAGGGGGTCAGCCTCCCTTTCGCGTTCGGCCTCTTCTTTGCGACGGATGACAGTGTCGCAAAAAGAGGCCACCGCGTCCCACGACCTCGTGGAGGAGACCATGGCGTTTGCCACGGCCTCAAGGGAGAGGTCGGTGCCAATCGCAGCCCGCAGATTTTGGCGCGGCTGCTCCCACTCCTGGCACGTCGCTAGCGTGTGTTCCGCCGTGTCACTGGCGGCACCACACTGGTGACATGCGGCGCTCTGCTCACGTCCGATTCTGCACAGGAAGCTGCCAAAGCAGCCATGGCCGCTGAGAATCTGTGTTAGTTGGAACGTGAGCACGCCCTCCTTGCGGTCGACCCATCTGTCCAAAATGGGCCGAACCGCTCCGATGGTCCAGTGGCCAGCACTTGGATTTTCCAAGCGCTGGTGCCATTGCAGCATGGCTGCACTCTTTGCCTGCTGCCGCCATCTGACCACCTCCTCAGGAGCCGCTTCGTCTCGACTTCGTGCTTCTGCTCTCCGCCTATAGACGGTTGTGAGCACCTCGGCTTCTAGCTCCCAAGGGGGAGTTCCTGCAAGCACACACGCCGCCTCGAACGAGACCGTGCGATAGCCTCTGATTGCCCTAATCGCCATGGCCCGCTGCGGTCGACGCAGCAAGGCCTTGTTTTTGGCGCTTAGGGCATCACTCCACACGGGCGCCCCATAGAGCGCCATCGACCTAACTACGTTTGTGTAGAGTCGTCGGGCGCTTAAACTGGGGCCCCCCAAGTTTGGCAAAAGCCTACCCAACGCCGCAGCTGTCTTCATAAGTTTCGGCGATTGTCGGCGAAAATGCTCCGAAAAATTCCACCGACTGTCGAGGTACAGCCCCAGATACTTCATGTACTGGCTGACCTCGACACGAACACCGTCAATCGCAATATGTGCCCCCGGAGGCGGCTTTTTGCGAGCACCATGGAAGCAAATGGCCTCAGTTTTTTCCACCGCAACCCTTAAGCCCAACATGCCAATGCGCCGAACAACATGGGTCGTACCGACCGAGGCCAACCTGGCCGCGTCGGGGAAATCCTGCGCACGCGCCGTGACGAGAGTATCGTCCGCGTAGCAGACCAGGCTGAGACCCCGTAAAAGGGAACCCCTCAACGCCCAGTCATACCCGATGTTCCACAACAGTGGGCCCAACACCGACCCCTGTGGAACACCGCACGTGACTGATCTGCTACGAAGCCCTCCATCCCTGTCTTGGTAGACTACTTTTCGACCCCTTAAATAGTCATAGATGACCCTACACAAGTACAGGGGCACACCATGGAAAAGCAGTGCTTCACTGATGCATTCAAAGGGGAGGCTGTTGAAGGCGTTGGCAATGTCCAAGGACACCGCCAATACAACCTCACCCTTTGACACTGCCTCCTGAGCCGACTCCTTAACGCTCAATATAGCGTCCACCGTGGACCTACCCTCCCGAAATCCATACTGGCATGAAGCCAGGTCTGGACCAATGGTTTTCAGGTGGTCCACGATGCGATGCGCCAGGACCCGCTCGAACAGTTTCCCGGCTTCATCCAAGAGGACAATGGGCCGGTACGCTGACGGCGAGTCTAATGGGCGCCCATCTTTGACGAGAAGGACCAGCCGGCCTGTCTTCCACTTAGCGGGAAACCTTCCAGTGGTAAGGCAAAGGTCCAAGACACCGCGAAACCTCTCCTCCATCTGTTCCTCAGCCAGCACCCATACACGACCAGGAATTCCATCTGGCCCAGGGGCCGTCTTCTTTGCCCGGAGACGCAGGAACGCTGCTCCCAGTTCCCCAGATGTTATTGGCGGAATCTGGGAAGCAGCTGGTTGTTCAGCCTGCGTCAAGCGGCGGCTCATATTGGGCGGCACGAAAGCGCCGCGCTCCGGGAAAAGAGAGCTAACCACAGACTCCAGAAGCGATGGCTCAAGGGTCTCGGTCAACGGGGGCCCGATGTTTCGGAGTTTGCCCCTGACCGAACGATAGGGGCGCCCCCATGGGTCCCTGTTGAGCTCCTCGAGCATCTCCTCATGAGCCGAGTCCTTAGCCTGACAGATGGCAATCTTCAGGGCTTCTTTGGCCTCCTTATAGGCATTGCGGAGGACCAGCTCGGCAGCCTCATCGCGCCTACGTCGCCTGCGCTGATTGGTGTATGCCCGACGAGCGGCAATACACTCCACGCGAAGGGTAGCCAGGTCTTGAGACCACCAATATACTTCGCGTCTTGGAGGGCGCGGGCCAGCTCTAGGCATGGCCGCATTGCAAACCTCCGTCATGGCCTCCGCAAGCCACTGCGCCCCTTCATCGACATTGGTCGATTGAGACGCAGGCTGAAACCATACTTGAACTATCGCGGCTTCGACGAGCATCCCCTTGTCCAACTTCGTCAAGGCCCATCGCGGGAATGGAGAGGACGCATTTGGCGCCCGACCCACTCTAGAACCCTGAGAGGGGGAGAGGTCGAACCTGATGTAACGGTGGTCCGACAAGGTCTCTACCCCCTCCAGGACAGTCCAACCGGACACTCGCTGGGCAACTGCAGGGGATGCGAACGATAGGTCCACGATCGACCCACCCTGCAGTCTGGCACAGGTGTTGACGTTGCCCCTATTGAGCAGGCATAGTCCAGAGGACACAGCCCACTCATCCACAGCGTCGCCGCGCTGGTCCGAGACCGGAGAGCCCCAAGACGTGGATTTGGCGTTAAAATCCCCGAGAACGACGACTGACGAAGTTGGGACTCGGTTGACAATTGTCCCTAGAAGGTTGATAAACGACTCGAACTCCGCCAGAGTCCTATTCGGGGAAAAGTAAACGCCAACCACAAACACTTCGCCCCACTTCGCAACGACGTAGCCCGCACCGCGCTCATAGAGCGAGATTGGGGGTGACGTCGAAGTACCGCCGACAATTGCGACCGAGTCCTTTGTGTCCGCAACCCAGTTGGAACGGGTTGGTATGTAGTAGGGCTCGGCCGCCACCGCAATGTCTATGGACCACTCTGCCATGGACTGCACGAAGAGGTCCTGTGCGCCGGCAGCGTGGTTCAAGTTCGCCTGTAGGAGATGACGTGTAGGCGAACTAGACATTACCAGTGTCCATTGCGTCTACGCAAGGCGTTTGCTCTATGCCTACTGAAGGTCGGGTCTCGACATTAGTCTTGCCGGCCGCCTTCTTCCTTCGCGGTGGGGAGCAAGATTTACTCCCCACGATGTGGTTCGCAGGGCGCTTCGCCTCCGCACAAAGGGGACAGTGCGGTTTGGCGTGGCAAGACGATGCGATGTGTCCAGCCTTACCGCAGCGATAGCAAAGCTCGCTGCGGTCTATCTGGGCCACACATCGCGCCTGCGTGTGCCCTTTTTCGAGACACCGGAAGCACTTCATAGGCCGTGTTTCTAGCGCTTCTACTGGGGCAAAGCCCCACCCAACCACGATACGGCCTGCGGCGATCACCACCTTAGCGGCAGGAATCGGGCATTGGACAAATAGAGTGTTCATGCCCCCAGGACCCTTCCTAAGGCTGCCAACCTTGATTGAGTCGGCTGGACAGCCTCCCAAGCTCGCCACCGCATTCACTACATGCTCAGGCCGGACCATGTCCCCAAGCATCGTGACCCTCAGGTCTGCGAGCTTGACAGGACGGGCGACTCTAGCAACGTCGCCGACCGCATCTCTGAGCCTGCTGGCCAGTTGGTCGGCCTGCTCATCGGTCGCAGTACTCGGTAGGTGGAGAATACGACCTCCTGTCGCCGACTCCCTGAAGTGGACATATTCAATGCCCAAATCAGCCGGCACTACGCTTTCCTGCGCCTTCAGCAGGATGTCGGCGAACGTTATGCCTCTCTCCGCTGCCTCCGGCTGAATGTTCAAAACTACGGCCGCAGATCTTGGTGGCCGTAGTTTAGGCTTCCTCTTGCGGGCAGGAGCCTGCTGTTTGGCTTGCTTGCCCTGGGAGTTCGGCTGCGGCCTGGTCGGTGCCTTACTCCTGGCCTTACGTCTGGCCTTACGGCCTCCGACCACTGGAGTCCACTCCTCCTCGGCCGTGTGGTTCCTTAAGGAATTCGGCTTCGCCTTAGCCGTCTTGGCGGGGGCAGGCACCGATGCAGCCTTAGCAGCCTTGGCCCCCTTGCTAGGCTTGTTACTTCCCTGAGGTGCTGCCTTAGCAGCGGAAGGCTTCTCCGCACGTCCCGATGAACGGGGAACGATAGCCGGCGACTTGTTAGTCACCGACGCGTACGTCGCCTTTTCAGCAATGGCCTTATTTTTGGCGTCCGCAGCAAGCGGCGGGCGCAGACGCGGCTCAGGAGGCAGCCTTGCTTCGATCGATTCGAGCCGCGTCGACAGCATGAAGCCAACCTGCCGCATGACCTCACCCATTAGGGTTTGGTCGACTTCAGGAAGGGGTGGGGGCTGTTGTTCTGCCCTGACCTTCGCCTTAGGCTTAGGTTTCACCACCTTCGTATTCTTGACCGGATTAGGGACCGAGCTTATAATCGCCGGTGGATCCGGAACCACCTCCATGTCCTCCTCCATGCCCGAGTAAGGCGTTACCACAGGACGGTAACACTTACTGTGGAGGTGCTCCACCGTGGCATTTAAAGTTGCCATGTGCTCTTTCAGGCTCGACACCTCCGCACTAAGGCGTTGGTTCTCGGCCTTAAGAGCCTCGGTCTCCTCGCTGACCGTGCGGAGACGCAACAGGTCAACGTTGGTTTTGTAGGAGGCAGCGACTTCCCGAAGGGCCTTTTGATAGGTCCCTTTCAGGTGACCAGATGTGGCGGCCACATGGAGCAGCAGGGCCACATCGTCCTCCACCTGCCGCACCACGACCTGTGCCTGTGCCTCCTTGTCCTTGTCGAGCCCGCTCACGAGCTCGACTCCGCTGGCTCTGGTCGCATACGTCTTGCGAGCCATTTCAGCACATTCCCTCTCGGCCTGGAGTTCGAGTTCGCGGCGCTGAGCCTCGACAAACTCAGTTTTGGCCTTGGCCCATCCAACGTATTGGCCCGTGGTCGGAGGACGACCACGACCTCTGCGGCCAGACGGACCGGACATCACCTTGGGCGCCGAGCGAACTGAGTCGTTGTCAGACTCAGAAGACAAGTCCGCTCGGGGCCTCTTTGTACCTGTCAGAGTCGACGAAGAGGAATCGGACAGCTGATCGTCCTCTTCCCCTGCCGACAAAAAGACTGTGGCATCCACCTTAGTGCCATCTCGACGGCGGCTGCGACTGCGACTGCGATTTGCAGAACGCATGCTCTCCAAGTCGAGCCGCGTCAGGGAGACACTCAGAGCCTTGCCCTTTCGACTAGGCCCAACTTCCACCTTGCCCTTTATGGGCTTATCAGCGTCCTTTTGGGACGAGACACCTCTGCCCGATCTACTGGGCCTCTTCTCCGACACTATCACGACACCCTCGTCTTTGCCGGAAATAGCGCTTGAAGCGCTGCGTACTTCCACGTCCTTCTCATTGGAGTCGGACACACCGCCACTACCCACGACGGATCTAGTACAAGACTCCGCCGACTTCTCCGAAACGTCAATAAGTTTATTTGTATTCATTCTATAACCTTATCCCACGAGTAGAGAACAAATACAAGTCACCCCGTGCAGTGGCCTCATACACGGGGAACCCTAAATACTGTCAAGGGCGGGTAATATTGACAGGTTTTTACGAGTTTTCTCTCGGGTTTTATAGTGTGTCCTTCACGCGGCCGGCCGGTTAAGGCAAGCCCTCGCTCCACCACGGAATCCGCGTACCCCGCAACGCCGCGAGCGGGGGTCGTTGCAAAGACCGCAGTGGTTTACGACGATCGGGAGCTGGCGTAGGCCCCCGTTGCACCGCTCTCGCGGTGTTCCCCTTTCCCCCCGTTGCGACCTGAGAACCCTTAAGGGGCGGCCGTCTTTGTGGTACTCCTCTCAAAGCTGCTCAGAGGGAGCAGCGAGTCGTGAGGCCCAAAGTAGGCACGCACAGGAGTCCGCCTTGCCAGATGTTAGCCGATTGGGTTCAACTTTCTCCGAACGGAGACTGTTGGAACCACTCGTTGCCCAGGATGCACCACGTGGAGGTCATCTGACTCGCACCCCAACCTAACCTAACCTAACCTAACCTAACCTAACCTAACCTAACCTAACCTAACCTAACCTAACCTAACCTAACCTAACCTAACCTTTTTTTTTTTTTTTTTTTTTTTTGTTTTTTTTTTTGATTTCCCAGGGGAACTCTTTATGAGTACCCGGACCTTGAAGAGGCCCAAGGTTATGTGGAACTCGCCCGTCCGCCTTTCCACTCCCCTGACAAGGCGAGAGGCACCAAGTCAGTTGACGCAGGAGGGCGAGACGGAGGGGAATATCCACTAAACCCCTGGGGGCCACACAATCCGAAGCATAAGGCTGAGGTGGCGGTCACGGGACCTATGCCCCTGGGCTGTACCTCGCGAGGGCCACCCCGTCGCCCGTGTGCCAACCTGTGACCGCAAGCAGTCACGCGCCGACACACGGGCGACATTCGCGCACGGCACATCACAACATCAGCGTGTCCACCCTCCAATGGGCACGCACTCCTTCAAAAAAGACATGAACAGGACAACACAGACAATCACACATTGGTCCTCCGACCTTAGGGCATTTGGGGGGGTATGGTCGGATACCCATGCCAAAGCCCTACTACATACGCCACTTGCATCTGCAATCTGCAAGTGCTCCACAATACGGTCCGGCAAGAGACAGGTCTCTTCGCTCCCCACAGAAAACACATACATCACAAAAACGCGCGGCCTTCCTTCAGCCCGCCTGCCCTTCTTTGGTGACCCGGACCCCGGCTCAGACACCGACTCCAACCAAAAAATCTGCGTCCGACCCGGACTCCGACTCCCACAACAATCACAACTTTCCCTCCCAACTCTCGACACTCGGGACACGAAAGGTCACCGAGGTCTTAGCACACACATAAGAGTGTCATCGTCGGCAAAAATAGCTCTCAACATCCCCGAGAGGCTGTCCGGCGAGTTCTGACGCCGAGGAGCCAACGGCGGTCACCGCCCCCACGGCGACCCCGAAAGCTTAGGCCGACGCCTCAGTTCCCTCGCCAGTGAGCAGCTCAGAGGCTGTCCGGCAAGTTCTGACGCCGAGGAGCCAACGGCGGTCACCGCCCCTGAACGGCGACCCCGAAGGCTTAGGCCGACGCCTCAGTTCCCTTGCCAGTGAACAGCTCGGGGACTCGGGGCCCGGCCGACAACGCCACTCAAAACCCCACAAAGGACGGCGCTCGGAAGGAGCGCCGCCAAGACTCCTCTCAAAGCTGCTCAGAAGGAGCAGCGAGTCGCGCGGCCCAGAGTAGGCACGCACAAGGAGAAGCAGGGCCCCAAAGGGGGGCTCCTGCCTGCCAGATGTTAGCCGACTGGGTCCAACTTTCTCCACCGTTGACCATCCGTCAACCGGAGACCGTTGGAACCACTCGTTGCCCAGGATGCACCACGTGGAGGTCATCTGACTCGCACCCCAACCTAACCTAACCTAACCTAACCTAACCTAACCTAACCATAACATAAAAAAGGGCACGGACACCTAAGTCTGTGGTTTGTAGCATTATATAATAAAAAAAAAAAAAAAAAAAACCTAACCTAACCTAACCTAACCTAACCTAACCTAACCTAACCTAACCTAACCTAACCTAACCTAACCTAACCTTTTTTTTTTTTTTTTTTTTTTTTTTTCCCAGGGGAAGCCATTATGACTACCGGTGCCTGGAAGAGGCACCCGGTTATGTGGGACTCACCCGTCCGCCTTTCCACTCTCGTAAGAGGGCGAGACGGAGGGGGATACCCACTAAACCCCTGGGGGACCACAATCCGATAAGCATAAGGCTAGGTGGCGGTCACGGGACCTAATCCACAAGGGAATTGACCGCGCGAAGGCCACCCTGTCGCCCATGTTCCAACCTGCAGACGCTGAGTTGCACCCATTCGAATGGTGTTTCGAATGTGTGCACGACAGCACCACGCGCCAGAACATGGGCGAAAACGCGCACGCACAAAGACATCGCACCTTTAAAATAGGTGCGATAACCATCAAATTTTAATCCTAACTTACAAAACTAATTACACTAACACTTACACAGTAAGTTGTGCCTAAAGCACTTTATTTGCCAGTGTGGCGTGGTACCTACACATGGTTCTTCGCATAAGGTTTTATTTATTTACAACACCTATCAAAACTGAACTAAATAATTAAAAATTCTCCTACCTAACTTCCTGTATATTATATACATATACATATTACACACATATTTACATTTATTTATTTACACAACATTTTTCTGGGGGACTGGAGGTGTACTTAACCGCCATCCAGTTCCTCCTCCTTCTATTGCCCTTTCTCCTCATGCTCATTGGAGCTTTTGGGGATAGGACATGTACACATATTTATTATACACATTATTAACATATTTTATTTACACATACACATATTTATTTACACACATATATTAATATTTACACCTTCTTAATTATTCCTTTCTTTTTCCAGGATCGTCAGAGGGGCCAGCAGACAGCAACTAGCTACGGCGGATGGAGGTCCGCGTATCGTCGCCGGCGTCTTCCGACTCTCCTTCTCCTCGCCAGGGGGGCGTTGGCGGCCTCTTCGCGAACACGCTCGGCCTCCTCCTTGAGGCTCATGCAGTCCGTTGCGAATTGGCACGCCGCATCCCACGTTTCCTCATCCTCCAACATCGTCTTTACGAGGTTGGGGAGAGAGAGGTCGTCATCTCTCAAGGCGATCTGAAGAGCGCGCCGCTGGGTAGAAAAGGCGCCGCACACTTGAAGTGTGTGCTGCGCAGTGTCCTCCTCTGCGCCGCACTCGTGACAGATTGGGCTTTCTTCTCGCCCAATCCTGAACAGATACTTACCGAAACACCCGTGTCCGGTGAGTATCTGCGTCAGGTGGAACGAGATGCCTCCAAAAGGCCTATTAGTCCACTCCGGTAGTATAGGGCGTATTGCCTCGACGGTGCGGACACCGAATGTGGGGGTCTCCAGCAGTTCCTGCCACCCCCACATCGCCATGTCACACGCCTCCCGTCTTACCGCCTCCAGCTCAGCAAGAGCTGGGCGTTCGCCATTTGCCCTTCTCTCAGCCCTGTACTCGTGCACCTCTGTGAGGACTTTGGCCTCAAGGTCCCAGGGCACCATCCCCGCAATCGCTGTCGCCGCCTCGTACGCTACGGTACGGTATCCCCTTATCGCCCGGATAGCGACCACTTTCTGTGGTCGGCGCAGCAGTGCGACGTTCCTGGGCGTCAGGGAATCCGACCATATCGGGGCTCCGTAGAGCGCCATGCTCCGGAGGACTCCGGCGTATAGCCTGCGGCAACTGTCCCCTGGACCTCCGACGTTGGGAAGCAGGCGGGCAAGAGCCATTCCTGCTTTTACCACCCGTGGGGCCATCTCCTCAAAATGAGGTCTGAAAGACCAGCGACCGTCCAGCACGAGCCCCAGGTATTTAAGCCGGGTTCCAACCTTCACCCGTGCTCCGTCCACATCAATGTGGGCATCTCTAGGGGGGCCGCCCCGAGGACCATGGAACAAAATGGCCTCGGTTTTCGGCAGCGCCACCGAGAGTCCCAATAGTCTGATCCGCGTCACGGTCAGAGTGGCAGCGACAGATGCCAGTCTCGCCGCCTCCTGGTAGTCACCGCCCCTTGCGGTGACTAGGGTGTCATCTGCATAACAGATGACACCCGACCTGGGAAGGGAAACCCCTCTCAGGACCCAGTTGTATCCGAGGTTCCACAGGAGTGGTCCTAGGACCGACCCCTGTGGAACCCCGCACACCATCCTGTGTGCACGAATGTGCGCCCCGCCAGGCTCCAAGAACAAGACAAACCTGTCTTGCAGGTAGTCCATTAGGACCCTGCGCAAATACCAAGGGACTTGGTGGTATTGCAGTGCTTGTATGATGACGCTGAAGGGGAGGGTGTTGAACGCATTGGCTATATCCAATGAAACCGCCAACACCCTTTCCCCTCTTTCTGTCGCATCGTCGGTGACTTTGCGCAAGGTCAAAATCGCGTCGATGGTCGACCTGTCCTTTCTAAACCCAAATTGGGTGTCCTCGAGATTGGGCCCTTCATTGTCCAGGTGGTTGATAATGCGGGCAGCGAGCAATCGCTCGAAGAGCTTGCCCGCTTCATCCAAGAGGACAATTGGGCGATAGGCTGAGGGAGAGTCCAGCGGACGACCATCTTTTTTTAGTAAGACCAGTCGGCCCTGTTTCCAAATTTTCGGGAATTTCCCTTCCCGAAGGCAGGAATCCAGGAGCTCGACCAGTCGTACTCCCATATGGTCCAGGGCTATGGATAGCACCTTGCCCGGCACACCATCAGGTCCTGGGGCCTTTTTCTTGAGGCGGAGGCGGTCTATCACCATCTCCATCTCGTCTTCCGTTACGTGAGGGATGGTCAGGGGATCCACCTCTCCGTCACGTTCCGGGGCATGGAAGGGGACCGCCTCAAACACCCGATTCGGGAAGAGGCCATCGACAATCCGGGTCAGGAGTTCCGGCTGAAAGGATTCCGTAGGGGGCGCCGAACTGCGAAGCCGGTTCCTTACGGAACGGTATGGCCTTCCCCACGGGTCTCGATCCAGATCAGCCAGGAACTCCTCCCAAGCCGCTTTTTTGGCCTGCGCAACTCCCACTTGCAGGGCCTTTCTGCACTCGTTGAGCCGGGCGAGGAGAGCTTCCTCCTCTTCGGGGGGATGGCGTCTACGCCGGCACCTCTGGTAGAGCCTGCGTGCATGTATGGTGTCTTCGCGGAGGGACGCAATTTCCGCCGACCACCAATACACTGCACGCTGCTGAGGGCGATCGCCCACCCTGGGCATGGAGGCGTCACACACCCTGATGAGAGAACTGCGGAACCTTTCCGCCCTCTCATCCACACCGAGGTCCGCTGGAGGAGCGGGGAGCCATCCTTCCATCATGGCCGTCTCCGTGGCAGCCTCCCTGTTGAGGCGCGTCAGGGCCCATCGCCTGAACCTCTCCGATCTGACTCCTTGAGCGGGGTTTCGGGGAGGACTAGACAGCCTGATCCAGATGTACCTATGGTCACTCATGGTCTCGGCGTCCTCCATCACCCTCCACTCCGACACACGCGAGGCTATGGCGGGGGTTGCAAACGTTATGTCCACGATGGATTCCCCCTGCCACCTCACGCATGTGCTCACGTTGCCCCTATTTAACAGCACTAGCCCCGCCTCAATGCTAAATTCGTCGACCGTTTCACCCCTTTGGGTGGTGACGGGAGATCCCCATGATGTCGACTTGGCATTGAGGTCACCTGCTACAATGATTTGTAGGGGGGCTAGGCGTCGCACAACTCCTTGGAGTCTGGCGATGTACGCCTCAAAATCCGAGAAGGTCCGGTTGGGCGAAAAATAGACGCCAACCAGGGCAATGTCCTCTATTGTGACGGCCACAAACCCCGGCCCTCTTTCTCGGAGTGAGATCGGGGCTGCTCGGGGATCTGTCGGGGTCACGATTGCCACACTGGCCACACTTCCACCGGTGTCACCGACCCAATTTGTTCTGGCGGGAACCGTGTATGGTTCTGCCAGGATCGCCACACTTACCCCCCACTCCGCCATATGCTGCACAAGGAGATCTTGTGCAGTGGCGCAGTGGTTGAGGTTCGCCTGGACGATTCGGACGTTATGGCGTCTCGACATTGGGGCCCCGGTCCGCGATCTCCATAGGCGCGCTGGTGGGCGCTACATTTTTGGGGAGGGGCCTCGTCCAAGGGGCCACTTTAGCCTTCATTTTGACAGGGGGGGGGAAGCACTTCCTCCCGCCCATGTAGTGATCCGCGCGAAGTTTGGCCGCAGCACACACGCTGCAATGAGGCTCCTCAGCCACGCAAGTATCAGCTCGGTGCCCTGGGCAGCTGCATCGAAAACACATTTCACTCCTGTTTGTCTCAGCGGTACAGGTGTATCTCGTGTGACCCGTTCCCATGCATTGAAAGCATCTCAATGGAAGCGGGTCCATCACGACGACCTGTACCGTTGACCATCCGACAGGGATGCGTCCCACCAGTGCTAGCGTTTTCGCTGCAGCCACAGGGCACTTGACCAGCATTGAGCTGGAGCCCCATGGACCTGGCCGAATGTCCCCAAAGACAAGCATGTGCTCGGGGCAACCAGCCGAGCGCACAACTGCCTCCCTGATCCACTCTTCCTGGATGGAATCGTCGATCCCGACAAGGCGTATTTGCGCCTTCCGGAAGGGTCGGTTCACTTCTGCGTCATCTCCTATGACCTCCTTCATCCTGGCCGCCAGCGCGTCAGCCTTCTCCCCACTGGTGGATCCGGGGATCTCCAGCTTCCGGCCTCCCGCAGCTGTGGCTCTAACACGGAGCGACACCAACCCAAGGTCCTCCAGCTTGATGGCTTTTATAGCCCTGCCAAGGACGGACGCATAATTTTCCCCCCTTTCCTGGGCCTCCCTCTTGAGCGTCACCGTGATGACAGACGACCTGGGGGTGACAAGCTTTGCAGCTTGTTTCCTTTGGTGGGACTGCGGCGTCGCGCCCTTAGCCACAACCTCCTTGGTTGTATTCCTCGGCCTATCAACCTGAGGGTTGGGGGCTTGCTGCTGCTTCTTCTTTCCCCTTTTCACCACTTGGCTCCACGAGTTAGCTGGGGTGCTGGAAGCAGCAGCCAGTCCCGGGGATGGGGAGCGCTCGCGTGTGTACGCCTTCTTGGCCTGGGGCCTTGCCTGGGGGGGCACGTAGGGGGCACTGGACATGTCAGCTTGTGCCTCTAGGGCAGCAGCATGTGCTGTGAGGGCTCTGCTCCTGTCACTGGCCAGAGACGGTCTCATAATTGGTTTGGGGGGGAGTCTGTCCTCAATGCCGCCAATTCGGGCATCGAGCATTTGCCCCAGCGAGGTGAACATTTCCCCCCTAAACTGTTCCATCATTGCTGCCAACACAGGCAGCAGTTCCTGCTGCAGCGGTGTTGCCGCTGTCCCTGCCACTGGTTTTTTGGTAGGAGGAGTTCCAAGAACAGGGGAAGAAGCTCTCTCTTGCGGGGTCCTCTCACGGTTTGAGAAGTCCCGTCGCATGGCCTTGAGCTCATCCTGTATAAGCTCCATCTGGATCTTCATGCGCGTATTGTCCGCGCGCAGGCGTCGGGCCTCCTCGGTCGGATTGAGCTCCCCTATAGCCTTCATTGCTCGATGGAGGGTCTCTATAGCCTCGTTGAGGTCTCCCCGAACAGTCCCTTTCAAATTTGTGGACTTATTCACCGACGCGGTAATAGCCGATACGCTACTCCACGCCTTCCTCAGCAAGGCATCCTTGGTGGCCTCTGCCTCCTCATATTGGGCCTTGTCCCTTTCCTCCTGATCCTCCATCCTCCTGAGGGATGCAGACCTACTTCGGGATCCACGGCTGGGTTTCCGGAGGTATGCATCCCGCTCCCGTTCCCGTTCCCCCCTCGCCATGTCCTCCGCAGTCCTGGTTCGCAACTCCTCTTTGGCAGCCGCCACACCAATGTAGGTTCCAGTTCTCGCCCTGGTCCCATCCATTTTGCCCCTTCGGGCTACAGACACCTTAGGAGGCGGCGGCATGCGCTCGGCATCGTCATCCGCACTGATGTCACCGGCATCATAAAACCTCGTTGGCTCGACTTCAGCCCTTTTCCGCTTCTCGGCCTTTTCGGCCAGGGTGTTGTTCACCACGCGGGTCGAAATCTCGTCAACGGGGTCCTCACCAGAACAAAAATCATCATCCGAGAGGGACAGTGCACTCTGGGAATGAGATCTGTCATGGTTCGACACTGAGTTAAACTCCGTAAAACTTAGTACTAAACCAGAAGTATTAGTACTCCTTGGGGCCTGGTTGCCCACCCCAAGAAGCATGTCGGACGAGTCCGAAAACAAAGGCGCAGTTTTGCCCCCCCCAGAGACGGTGGGGCAGCCTGAGTCCAGAGAACTGGGCCCAGGGAGGGATTCTCCCGCCTCCCGGCGGGTACCCTCCTGGGGTAATAATTTTTTAATCTGTGCCTTCATTTTTAAATGACATTTTCTGGGATGTCTCCCAAACAATTTTAGGGTTGTAATCCCCTGGCACTTTAAGGGCTGCCATTCCCTGAAGAGGCAACAACCACACCCGTGCGAAGCCCAATCGCTAGGGGCGCCCTACATACCCACGGAGGACGGGAGGTGTCCGCGGGGTTTTACCGACTTTTCCTTGTCATCGCCCAGAAGGGCTGCGGGACTGAACCCATACCACCACGTACCCAGCTTATGCCAGGGCTGGGGTCGTTGTGGCGGCCGGGACAGAACCCGCGACACTGCACCAGCAGTTACGACGGCTGGCATAAGGCCATCGCTACACATCTTTGTGCGCACGGAAGCGCTTGAAAGGTGCCCAGAAGGGGCACCGAACTACCCTTTTTCCCCCCCCTTGTAACGACGCCCAGAAGGGGCGCCGTCAAAACTCCTCTCAAAGCCGCTCAGAAGGAGCGGCGAGTGTGCGACCCAGAATGGGCACGCACATTGGAGGTGCAGGACCCAGAAGGGGCTCCCGCCTGTGTTGGATTGTTAGCCGGCCAGTCTCATAGCAAACTCCTCATTGGAGGAGGATGTTGAAGCTGCCCGTTGCCCAGAGTGTACCACGAGGAGGTCACCCAACACACACCCCAACCTAACCTAACCTAACCTAACCTAACCTAACCTAACCTAACCTAACCTAACCTAACCTAACCTAACCTAACCTAACCTAACCTAACCTAACCTAACCTAACCTAACCTTTTTTTTTTTTTTTTTTTTTTTTTTTTTTTTTTTTTTTTCCCAGGGGAAGCCATTATGACTACCGGTGCCTGGAAGAGGCACCCGGTTATGTGGGACTCACCCGTCCGCCTTTCCACTCCCGTAGGAGGGCGAGGCGGAGGGGGATACCCACTAAACCCCTGGGGGACCACAATCCGATCAGCATAAGGCTAGGTGGCGGTCACGGGACCTGATCCACGAGGGAATTGACCGCGCGAAGGCCACCCTGTCGCCCATGTTCCAACCTGCAGCCACTGAGTTGCACCCACTCGAATAGGGTTTCGAATGTGTGCACAACAGTACCACGCGCCAGAACATGGGCGAAAACGCGCACGCACAAAGACATCGCACCTTTAAAATAGGTGCGATAGACCATCAACAATATATACAAAACCTAAAACTAACATATATGATTTAAGCACTTAATTTCCTGTGTGGCGTGATACCCAACACTAGGCCGACTTTACATAAGGTTAAACAAAATATATTTACAACCTATAACTACAAAATTAATAACTACCAAATGACCAACCATAAATATATACAGTTACACAACACAAGATTTAAAATAAGTATATACAGAAATATACACCTCATAGTTCTGGAGATCTGATGGCGTATAGAAACGCCATCCAGATCTTCCTTCTTCCTTCATCCTTTTCCTCATTAAGCTCAAGTGAGCTGAAGAGGACATGGACACACCAACATTTACACATTTATTTACAATTACACATATATTTACAATAACACATTTATTTACACACATTTATATTTACATCTACTAATTTTCCTATCTTTTTCAGAATCGCCGGAGGTACTACGGCGGATGGAGGTCCGCATATCGCCGTCTACGCCTTCCGACTCTTCTCCTCCTCGCCAGGGGGGCGTTGGTGGCCTCTTCGCGGACGCGTTCAGCCTCCTCTTTGAGGCTGATGCAGTCTGCAGCGAATTGGACCACCGCATCCCACTTCTCCTCATCCTCCAACATCGTCTTTACAACGTTGGGGAGAGAGAGGTCGTCATCTCCTAGGGCAACCTGTAGGGTGCGTCGCTGGGCGGAAAAGGCGCAGCACACTTGCAGTGTGTGCTGCGCAGTGTCCTCCTCCGCGCCGCACTCATGACAAATCGGGCTCTCTTCTCGTCCAATCCTGAACAGATACTCACCAAAGCAACCATGCCCAGTGAGTACCTGCGTCAGGTGGAACGAGATGCCACCAAAAGGCCTGTCAGTCCATTCCGGTATGATTGGGCGGATAGCTTCGACGGTGCGGACACCGAATGTGGGGGACTCCAAGAGTTCCTGCCACCTCCACATCGCCATGTCAAACGCCTCCCGTCTTACCGCCTCCAGCTCAGCAGGAGCCGGGCGTTCGCCATTCGCCCTCCTCTCAGCCCTGTGCTCATACACCTCGGTTAGGACCTTGGCTTCGAGGTCCCAGGGCACCATTCCCGCAATTGCTGTCGCAGCCTCAAACGAAACGGTACGGTATGCTCTTATAGCCCGGACTGCGACCACTTTCTGTGGTCGCCGCAGCAGCGCGACGTTCCTGGGCGTCAGGGCATCCGACCATACCGGGGCTCCGTAGAGCGCCATACTTCGGAGGACTCCAGCGTACAGCCTGCGGCAGCTATCCCCGGGGCCGCCAACGTTGGGAAGCAGGCGGGACAGAGCCATCCCTGCTTTCACCACTCTTGGAGCCATCTCCTCGAGGTGTGGTCTAAAGGACCAGCGGCTGTCCAGTAAGAGCCCCAGGTATTTGAGCCGAGATCCGACTCTCACCTGGACTCCGTCTACATCAATGTGGGCATCTCTGGGGGGGCCGCCCCGAGGACCATGAAACAATATGGCCTCAGTTTTCGGCAGCGCCACCTCCAGTCCCAGTAATCTGATCCTCGAAATGGTCAGGGTGGCAGCAATAGACGCCAGCCGCGCCGCCTCCTGGTAGTCACCGCCCCTTGCAGTGACTAGGGTGTCATCTGCATAACAGATGACACCCGACCTGGGAAGGGAGACCCCTCTCAGGACCCAGTTGTATCCAAGGTTCCACAGGAGTGGTCCAAGAACCGACCCCTGTGGAACCCCGCACACCATGCTATGCGCGCGAATACGCGCCCCGCCAGGTTCCAGGAATAGGACAGACCTATCCCTGAAGTAGTCCATCAGGACTCTGCGCAGGTACCAAGGCACGCGGTGGTACTGCAGTGCCTGCATAACCACACTGAAAGGGAGGGTGTTGAACGCATTGGCTATGTCCAATGAAACCGCCAACACCCTCTCCCCTCTCTCTGCCGCATCGTTGGTGACTTTGCGCAGGGTCAATACTGCGTCTATTGTCGACCTTTCTTTCCTGAACCCGTATTGGGAGTCCTCCAAGTTAGGCCCTTCATTGTCCAGATGATGGATGATGCGGGCGGCGAGCAAACGCTCAAAGAGCTTGCCCGCCTCATCCAAAAGGACAATTGGGCGATATGCGGAGGGGGAGTCCAACGGGCGGCCCTCTTTCTTCAGTAAGACCAGTCGGCCCTGTTTCCAGATTTTCGGGAATCTCCCTTCCCGAAGGCAGGAATCCAGAAGCTCGACTAGTCTTACTCCCATATGGTCAAGGGCTATAGATAGCACCCTACCCGGTACACCGTCAGGTCCTGGGGCCTTTTTCTTTAGGCGGAGGCGGTCGATCACCATCTCCATTTCCTCGTCCGAACCTAACCTAACCTAACCTAACCTAACCTAACCTAACCTAACCTTTTTTTTTTTTTTTTTTTTTTTTTTTTTTTTACCCAGGGGAAGCCGTTAAGACTACCCGACCTTGAGGAGGCCTGACGGTTATGTGGGACTCGCCCGTCTGCCTTTCCACACCCACTGACAAGGAGAGAAGCTCCAAGTCAGCTGCCAGGAACAAGTCCCAGCTGGGAGGGCGAGACAGAGGGGAATACCCACTAACCCCTGGGGGACCAAACTCCGACTGCATAAGGCTGAGTGGCCTGTCACGGGACCTGGCCACTGGGAACTGACCTCGCGGGGGGCCACCCTATCACCCATGTAACAACCCGTAGCACCAACGCGCGTACATTCAGAGGTTACTCTGACTGCAAGCGCGCCAGCACCCCGTGCCAGTACAGGGGTGAAACGCGCACGCAAAGACATCGCACTTTAGTGCGAAAACCCAACACAAAATTCAACGCATTTTGTGCATGAAGCACACACATTATTTTTGACTGCGTAAACACATATTACACATATTACACAATCACCATTAATTCCTTATAATATATATACAAAGTATGTACATATTATGATTTACATTCTATGTTTCTTTTATATACATCGCAATTATAAACTTTGAACAAAGCACACAATTTATAAAATTTACTACCTAGAGTCACCTATATCTATTACTAAAATTACACCTAGATTTCCATCACGCATGACTCGTTGTCACGGACATATTCCTCAATAGCTATGTACATTATATACACATTTTCCACCGACTCGGCTGGGTGCCCGCACAGTGCACACGTGCGCAGGACGATTGCACTATGTGACACCTCCTCCTCACTTCGTCTCATGCTCATTTGAGCATGGATTATGACCCGTCATATTAGCTATATGTACATTATTCATTAACTTAACAGCTACACTTATTTATATACATTTATGACAGAACATATCTGTACACTTATCCTGCTATAACCTATATCTAATCTTTTCCCTTTTTCAGAGACTCCAGAGCATCGTGTCAGCATCAGGGCAGAACCTGATACGGAACAGCAGCAGCGGTAGACGTTTGGCAGCTACGGTGGTTGGAGATCTGCGTAGCGCCTTCTGCGCCTGCCAGTGCGCCTTCTCCTCGCCGGTGGGGCATTAGCAGCCTCCTCGCGGGCGCGCTCGGCCTCCTCCTTGAGGCCCATTACGTCCGAACAGAAGTCGACCACCGCCTCCCAAGAATCCTCATCCTCAAGCATCGCATTGACGACACTGGGTAAGGCCAGGTCAGCACCTCTCAGCGCGGTCACCAGAGCCCGTCGCTGCGAAGAAAACGCGCCGCACACTTCCAGAGTATGTTGCGCGGTGTCCTCAGCAGCTCCGCACTCATGGCAGACCGGACTTTCCTCTCTACCTATCTGATGCAGATACTTACCGAAGCAACCGTGTCCAGTAAGTATTTGCGTCAGATGGTAGGAGATGCCCCCAAAGGGCCTATTTAGCCAATCCTGTAAAACAGGGCGAATTGCGTCGATCGTTCGGACGCCGTATGTCGGGAACGCCATGCGTTCTTTCCACATCCATACCGCCATGTCCCACGCGTCGCGTCTCGCGCCCGCTATCTCAGCCTGAGCCGGTCGCTCGCCGTCAGCCCTTCTTGCCGCCCGAAACTCGTATACTTCAGTCAAGACTTTGGCTTCGAGCTCCCATGGCAGCATACCGGCTATAGCGGTAGCGGCCGCAAACGAGATTGTCCGGTAGCCCCGGACAGCCCTTACTGCAACCACTTTCTGTGGCCGCCGCAGCAGTGCGACGTTTTTGGGCGTCAGGGCATCCGACCATACCGGGGCTCCATAGAGCGCCATGCTCCGGAGGACCCCGGCATATAATCTTCTGCAGCTGTCACCTGGTCCGCCCACATTGGGCAGCAGGCGGGACAAAGACACTCCGGACTTCACCACCCTCGGTGATATTTCCGAGAAGTGGGAAACGAAATTCCATCTGCTGTCGAGTATAAGTCCGAGGTATTTTAACCTAGACCCAACTTTGACAGCAACACCATCCACTTGTATGTGGGCATCTCTGGGGGGGCCACCCCGAGGACCATGAAACAAAATGGCCTCGGTTTTCGGCAGCGCCACCTCCAGTCCCAACAACCGTATCCGCGATATGGTTAAAGTGGCAGCAACGGACGCTAGTCGCGCCGCCTCCTGGTAGTCACCGCCCCTGGCGGTGACTAGGGTATCATCTGCATAGCAAATGAGACCCGACCTGGGAAGGGAGTCCCCTCTCAGGACCCAGTTATAACCAAGGTTCCACAAGAGCGGCCCGAGGACCGACCCTTGTGGAACACCGCACACCATTCTACGCGAGCTTATTCTCGCCCCTCCCGGCTCCAAAAATAGGACTGACCTGTCCACAAAGTAGTCCCGCAGGACTCTTCGGAGGTATCTCGGAACCCTATGGTACTGTAGGGCCTGCATGATCACGCTGAAAGGGAGGGTGTTGAAAGCATTGGCTATGTCCAATGAGACCGCCAACACCCTCTCCCCCCTCTCAATTGCATCTTCGGTCAAATTTTTTAGTGCCAGTATCGCGTCCACTGTGGACCTACCCCTCCTAAAGCCGTATTGCGTGTCTGCAATATTAGGCCCCTCATCGTCCAGATGCCCGATGATGCGGGCAGCGAGCACACGCTCAAACAGCTTGCCCGCCTCATCGAGCAGGACGATTGGGCGATAGGCAGAAGGGGAGTCCAGCGGACGCCCTTCCTTCTTCAAGAGGACTAGTCGGCCCTGTTTCCAGATCTTGGGAAACCTCCCCTGCTGGAGACAGGAGTCCAGGAGCGCGACTAGCCTCCACCCTATATGCTCTAGGGCGATCGCCAGGACCTTTCCTGGGACGCCATCTGGGCCAGGAGCCTTTCTTCTACTACGGAGACGGTCCACGGCCACCTCCATTTCCTCGTCTGTAATGGGCGGGATGTTGGGAACACCCTCATCTGTATCGTGCTCCGGGGCGAAAAAAGGCACCGCTTCAAACACTCTGTTCGGGAAGAGACCCTCCACAACTCGGGTAAGGAGCTCTGGCATGAACGACTCGGTGGGGGGCGCCGAATTGCGAAGCCGATTTCTGATCGCACGGTACGGTCGGCCCCACGGGTCTCGCTCCAAGTCGGCCAGGAACTCCCCCCATGCCGCGGCCTTGGCCTGCATGATCTCAATCTTGAGCTCTTTCCGGGCTTCATTTAGGCTATTGTGGAGGGCCTCCTCCTCCTCCGGTGTGTGCCTCCGACGGCGACACCTCTGATACAGCCTACGCGCGTGAATGCTGCTTTCGCGCAGGGACGAGATTACTGCCGTCCACCAGTACACCGCGCGCTGATGTGGGCGATCTCCAACCCGTGGCATTGAAGCGTCGCAGATCCTGGTAAGGGATCCGCGAAAGCTCACCGCCAAGTCGTCGACGTTTGTGTCAGCTGGGGGAGCTGGTAACCAGCTCTCCACCATAGCCGTTTCGGCAGCCGCTTCTCTGTCGAGGCGAGTCAAGGCCCATCGCCTGAATCTGGCCGTTCTTACACCTACCGAAGGCGAGATGTTAGCCAACGGAGGGCCAGAAATTTCGATCCACACATACCGGTGATCGCTTAGGGTCTCGCGGTTCACCATGACTTTCCAGTCAGTCACGCGCAAAGCGGTGGAGGGGGTTGCAAACGAAAGGTCCACAATGGACTCCCCCTGCCACCTGACGCACGTGCTGACATTTCCCCTATTGAGCAGGATGAGTCCTGCCTCAACGCTAAACTCCTCGACAATATGGCCCCGTCGAGTTGTAGTGGGACACCCCCAGGATGTCGATTTAGCGTTGAGGTCACCCGCAACGATCACCTGCAAGGGAGCCAGTCGGCGAACCACTCCTTGGATTCGGCCAATATAGGCCTCAAACTCATGAATGTCTCGGTTTGGCGAAAAGTAAAGCCCTACAAGGGCAACTTCCCCCAGGGTTACAGCTACATATCCAGAACCCCGCTCTTTTAAAGAAATGGGGGTCATGCGAGAGTCGGTCGGGGAGGTGATGACTACATCATCATCTTCGTCTCCAATCCAGTTCGAGCGAGCCGGGATCGAGTACGGCTCAGCTACAATAGCGGCACTAACCTGCCACTCGGCCATATGCTGTACAAGCAAGTCTTGTGCAGTGGCCGTGTGGTTGAGGTTCGCCTGCAGGATCTTTAAATTAGGTTGTACTGGCATTGGGGTCCCGTATTTCTGTCACCTCCATTGGTGCATTTGTTTTTGCCACTCTAGGGGGAGCGCCCCTTGTCCATGGGGCTGGCTTACTCTTGACTGGGGGAGGAGAACATTTTCTACCCCCCATGTAATGCTCAGATGGGAGCTTTGCAGCTTTGCACACACAGCAAAACGGCACTTCAGCTATGCACACGTCTGCGCGATGACCTGAGCCACTACACCTGAAGCATAATTGACTCCTGTCAACCTCAGCAGTACAACCGTATCTCGTGTGGCCCACGTTCATACAAAGGTAGCACCTAAGAGGGAGAGGGTCCATCACAACGACCTGCGCAGACGACCATCTCACCGGGATGCGGCCTGCTTCCACCAAGACTTTTGCCGTAGCAACCGGACATTTGATCAGAACAGAGCCAGAGCCCCAGGGTCCGATCCTTATTTCGCCAACAAACACCGTTTCAGGAGGGCACTTGGTCAGCTCGACCACCGCTTCTTTGACCATTTCGGTAGTGACGAAGTCGAACAAACCGACCAGTCGAATTTGCGCCTTCTTGTACGGCCTGAGGATCACTGCATCATCAGCAAGAACCTCTCGCAAACGTTCAGCAAGAGCATCCGCTTTTGGCCCACTGGTGGTCCCTGGGATTTCTAATTTGCGGCCGCCAGCAGCCGTGTTCCTCACGCGGAGCGACTCAAGTCCGATGTCTTTAAGCTGAATCGCTTCCATAGCCTTGCCGAGAACAGTGGCGTATGTTTCGCCCCTTTCTAAAGCCTCAGGTTTAAGCGTTACAGTCACCACAGATGATCGTGGAGCTGTAAGCTTTGCCGATTGCTTGCCCTGAGAAGTCTTAGGGGCAGCATTCTTGCCGGACGCTTCGGTTTTGCGTACGTCCTGAGACTTACGCGCAGTCGGCTGGGGTTGGGGCTGAGGCTGAGAAGCCTTTTTCTTCTTCCCCTTCTTTGTAATCTCGACCCATCTATTAGCCGGATTGGCCGATGCGGGAGCCAGATCCGGAGACGCAGAGCGTTCTCTAGCTGGCGTCTTCTTCCTCCTCATTTGGGGGAAACTTGACTCATACTCGCGAGCCGAGTCTCGAGCCATATGCGAGCTGGGCCGCATGTCAGCAGCAGCGGCAAGGGCATCAGCATGAGCCGCCATGGCCCTGCTTCTGTCGCTTGCAAGCGGTGGTCTCATGATAGGTTCAGGGGGGAGACGCTTCTTGACCTCATCAATTCGGTCATTCATCATCTTCCCGAGCGAGGAAAACATTTCCCCTCTGAACTCCTCAAACATTGTTGCGAGTAATGGTAGCAGCTCCTTCTGAAGAGGAGTGCCACCTGGGCAGGATGGTTTTTCTCTATTAGAGAAAGACGTCCTGAGTGCTTTCAGCTCTTCCTTCACATACTGAAGCTCCACCTTCATTCTCTCATTATCCGCTCTAAGGCGGCGGGCCTCTTCAGAAGGAGTTAGTTCCTGAAGAGTCGTCATGCATTGCGACAGGGACTCGACGGCTTCGCCAAGGTCACCCCGGGTTGTACCTTTCAGGTTCGAAGATTTGCGAACCGACTCCTTAATATTCAGGAGATCATCTCGGGCTCTAGCAAGAATGGCATCTTTGCTTGCCATACTCCTCTCGTGTCTGGCCCGATTCTCCTCCTCCTGCTTCTCCATCCGATTCAAGGAAGCAGAGCGACTACGGTTGGAACGGTTAGACACACGATAGTATGAGTCTCTATCCTCGCGCTCGAACTCATTCGCTAAGTCCTCATTCTCCATAGCCCGCAAAGACGCTTTGGCCGCAGCCACACCAATGTAGGTGCCACTTTTAGCACCTCTCTTCTTATAGGTACGCCTGGTAGCCGGCACCTTAAATTGAGATCCTGCAATCTCGATCTCATCGTCGGACACCCCCAAAACCTCAGAATGATCTCTTTTACGCCTCTCAGAAAGTACCTCGTTCACCGTGCGAGTGGAAGACTCATCAATACTTTCATATTCGGAGCAATATTCCTCATCCGAGGTCGGCGCAACACTTTGGGAGCTTGTTTCCTCACGTTTTCCTGACTCCTCCCCCTCCTTCCTCCTTCTTCTAACACTAGGCGTAATCTTGCCCCCCCCAGAGACGGTGGGGCGGCCTGAAACCTGAACTCCGGCCTTAGCCGAAGAACTGGTCTCAGGGAGGGATTCTCCCGCACGGCGGCGGGTACCCTCCTGGGGTAATAATTTTTTAGAGGACGCTTTCATGTTATGACCTGTATGGGGTGTCACCCAGACAATTTTATGGGGTTGTCATCCCCCTGGCAATTTAAGGGCTGCCGTTCCCTTAGTAGGCCAACGTGACTACCCATGCGACGCCCACTCGCCAAGGGCACCCTATATACTGCCGGGGTCGGGCGGTGCCGGCAGGTTTTTACTGGTGCTCTCCAGGGTTTGATGGGTTTTCCTTCCCGCAACCTAACCTAACCTAACCTAACCTAACCTAACCTAACCTAACCTAACCTAACCAGTCTCCCGAGCGCCCCCGGCCCGAACGCCACGATTCTAAGTCGCTCCGCACTGTTTTTACGCAAGTTCAAAGTTTTTTGACACCAATTTTGATAAAAGTGGTACCAATCGACGCGGCTCAACGAGCTCGTCACGCCGGTGTATCACACTTAGTGCCGAAAGTGAAAGTTCAGTGCAAAAAGTGCGAAAAACGAGTTTTTGTGTCCCCATACAACACAAAAGTGCCTTTTTCTCGGAATTTTCAGCGAGAAGTTATGTAACGGGAACTGTGGCAAAGAGCGGGACGGCGAGAAGCACCTTTTCCCAAAATTTGGGATTTTTTGAACCAAACCCGGCTGAGATAGAAGATATTTCACAAAATCCGGAAATTCCGGGTTTTTCCGAAACTGTCTCCGGGACTCCGGAAATCTCATCAGCTGGGAAGAGGACGTCGAGGCGAGCCAGAACCTGTATCCAGACCTCGATTTCCACCACCGGGAGCGGAGCAATCAAGGTCCGTAGTTTTTAAGTTTTTAGTTGACAATTTCCCCTAAGGAAAGTGCATGTAGAAGGAAATCCCGTTAATAATAAAATCTGTAAAAATCTTATCTAGTAAGCACATTTATCTGGCAGCATTAGTGTAAAATTTTGGAATTTTTAATTAAGTAGTTTTTGATTTATTTCAATTTCCGGACCGGCGGTGCGCAGCGGAAACCGCGGCCACCGTTTGTGAAACTGAAATAAATCCCCAGTTTTTGATAGCCCAAAGCTGGAATTCCTTGTACATAGGGTAAACTAGGTGGGCTATCTGGTGAAAGTAGCATTTTAGTAAAATCTTATATAAACAGCGCAAACCAACTTGTTTTGTAGCTGCGTAAATACTTTCTCATTTTTTAAAGGTGTTAATTTATATGAAAATATAAATTAAAAATTCCGTTTTTTTGTAACACCAGAAAGCCCAACTCGTCCCCTCTACTTAGCAATAAGCACGAAAGGGTAGGTGCCCGGAGCTCCGAGCGCCACCCTTCCAAAGCCGAGCGGGGAAATCGACCCGGCCGCATTATAGCTGGTAAATAATTACGCAACTTGAAATTGCACATCTTTGTTTTTGACTTTTTTCAAAATTTTAAAATTTAATTAGAAAGATTGGACCCCGATACGACTTGGCACGGTGCCAGAATTGTAGTGGCCCTGCTCGTTTTTGAGTTACAGGGGTTTAAACTTCAATAATTTTAGGCAATAATTGACAAAATTTTTAAATAGCTTTTAAAAATCTAATATTAGCAAAATAAGTATTTCGAAAGTGCAATTATATCAGCTTTTACTCGGCAATTCTAGTCATTTAAGTTATTTTGATAAGGGTGAATACCACCCCTAATTTCCACGGCCCTTTTGCCAAAAAACTTTTTAACATCTATTTTAACGGTGCAATATCTTGCTTTGAAACGGCTTCAAAAAATCTTTTAATTATATAGACAGAATAAGAATTTCACCGGCTATAAAATAGCAATTTCAGAAACCCAAAGTAGGCAATAGTTTCCGAGCGCGGGCCCCCCAAAGGGAAGCAGGTTGCGCGACCCTCAACGCCGAACGCCGACGCCGTTGGTGTCACCGGCGTGGCACACAAGGTCGTGCAACTTTAAGACATTTTAAATTTCCGCAATAAATTCAACAATTACTCCCTATCTTTGGAGGCTCATATCTCGGAGATCTCTGCTTATTTTTGATTCAAATTTTGGGTTTGGGGTCAGAGCGACCTCCCAAATCGATCCCAATCAAAAAATCCTATCCTTTTTCCCAAATCCCAAGTTCATCCCGGTGGTGTTACGCTTAGCATCTGCTGTATCTTCGATCTCAAAATTCTCAGAAACTATACACTTGACAGGTATAGTTTCTTTTGAGAAAACTCTCAACACCACCCACCCCATCCAATCCTGTAATAAAAACCACCCCCTAAATTCCGAAATTACCTACCCTTTCCACCAAAATCCTCAATTTTCGCCCACTTCCACACGTTTCACACACACACTCCCTTGGGCGAAAATTTTCTCCATCACCAATACTACCCGATCCCGCCAAAAAATCATCCACCCTTTTTCCGATCCTCACCTCGGTGGAAAGCTCAATTTTGTTCTATTTTTGAAATTATCAGAGATAGAACAAAAAAGAGCTTTAATTTGGTAACAGACTGGTGTCTGGAATTGAATCCACCCTACACCCCCCACCCTACTCATTCCCAACCCCCTATTCCCCAACCCCAAAAACCCAAAATTCTGAAAAACTTATTCTGTTTATAATTTGCACTGGTGTACGACCCCTGCGCCTCCTTTGAGGACAGGTATTAGTTTTAAGACTGTAAATAGTAGTTTTCTACTATTTACTTACTTTATTTTTTTTTTATTATTTTTAAACTGTGATATTTTATGCTATTGACCCTGTATCTCTATTGAGAACAGGCACCTTTTTTATTGTTTCTAATTGTATTTGTTTGTATTTGTTGACCCCGCGACTCTTTTGAGTCCGGGAAATAGTTATAGGACTAAAATTTTATTAATTTAATTTATTGATTTTATTGATTATAGATTTTAATGATTATCGCTTTTATTGATTTTATTGTTTTTAATGATTTACTGATTTTATTGACTATATTGATTTTAACGATTTTATCGACGCTAATGATTTATTGATTCTAATGACTTTAATGCTTTTAATGATTTATAGATTTTATTGATTATCGACAAATCCGAAACTACTGCACCGATTTCTACCGGATTTTGACTTTTGTGTTTGTTTTTGGGAGCTCTACCCCTCCCAACCCACTGGTAGAGTCGGTGAGTAGAGTCGGAGACAAAGTTGTCAGGTGCGATTTTTAATTGATCAAATTAGTTTAAGTATATATTAAATTAGGTTAAGGACTATTGGGCAGCTCTATAAAATTTTTATTATCCAAAATTTTTACAATTTTAATCTTAGTTTAGGACATAACCTGTGCCTTTTGGCCAGTTAGGGACATAACCGTGCCTTTGGCCAGTTATTCGGATAACGGACTCTACATAGAGTCAAAATTTTATTTTTACTTAATTAATCTATCGTTTAATTATCGTTTTTATTGACTGGATTGCGCTTTTTGGCCAATCCAATTAGGTTAAGTTGACTCTAGGTAGAGAAAATTTCTAGTCCTATTTTATTATTTCATTTATCGCGCGTGACGGGGCTGTGCTTTTGCTCAACCCAATAAGGATATTTTGAGTAGCAATTTTACCGTTAATTTATTTTATTTTATTTTATTTTATTCTTATACATTTTACTTTTATTTTATTTTATTTACACTCCTTTTGGATTAATCATAATTCAAACTTAATTTAATTTTAATTTAATTGCAATATTCTATTTTATTTGAATTTTAATTTGAGTAAATTTATTTCATTTATAATTTGCACTCTTAAATCCAACTGACGCGCACCTCCAATCTATCAAAATGATGGCCAGGACCCCCGCGAAGAGCGCCAAGGTAGTGAGCCCAGAATCTTCACCGATCGACTTGGTGAGTTTTGACCCCTCTCCACCAAACAAGACGTTCAGCGTGAGAAGGAGTATTGGGGAGATAGAAGAGAAGATGGATAGGCAGCAGGACACAACCGCAGCGGAGGTAGTGAAGAAGACGCAGGCGACCTCGCAGAGAGCGAAGCAGAAGAGTGTCCCCCTAGCTGTGGCGAAGGTATCGACTCGCAGTGCCTCTGTGGATGCTCCGGGAACGCCACCTGAAACAAAAACGTCCAATTTTAAATCCACCGATCGAGTGATCCAGGCCCGTGCCTGGCTTCAGAAAGCCAAGGCACACATGGACGATTCCCGAAATTTGAGGACGGATATAAAGGTCGGGGTCACTCAAGCAGTGGACAACCTCTACCGCCTAGTGAAGGAGGCAGTGGCAGCTTCAATATCCGCACCCGACGCTGTGAAGACGAAGGAGGCGGGGGCAAAGGAAGGTCTCACTGGGAACGATGCGGAGAAAGTTATGAAGATGCTCAAGGAGCAAAGCAGCAAGATTGACTCCACCTTCCGTGAACTTGAGCTACTGAAGACGAAGGTACTCTCACAGCAACAGCCGGCGACAGAACAAGAGAGGACGTACGCAGGAGTAGTATCCGCCAAACGTGCAGAAACGGCCCTGCACTCACTTGTCGTGTCCTCGACCAACGACCAGGACACGGGGGAGGAGGTCCTGGAGAGGTTAAGGCAGGCGGTTAACGCAACCGACGGGTGGGTGAAGGTTGATAGAGTACGGAAGGTGAGAGACCGTAAGATTATAGTAGGATGCAGAACAGAAGAAGCTCGTAGTAAGATTAAAGAGCGACTTATAGGCGCAAAGGACCACCTCACCTTTGAAGAGGTCAAGAACCAGGACCCGCTGGTCGTCCTGAGGGATGTACTGGCCAAGCTCTCGGACGAGGAGGTCATTCGGGCGCTTCGGAACCAGAACAAGGATGTCTTCGCGGATCTCAACAAGGAAGACGACCGGGTTGAGTTCAGGTTCCGAAGGAGAGCCCGAAACCCTCTCATCTCGCACATGGTCCTGAGGGTTTCCCCGCAGATTTACCAGAGGCTGACCAACAGGGGACATGCCCATATCGACCTGCAAAGGGTGAGGGTCGAAGACCAGTCCCCACTCCTGCAGTGCTCTATGTGTTTGGGATATGGGCATGGCCGAAAGTTTTGTAAAGAAGCAGATATAAAATGCAGCCATTGCGCGGGAACCCACACGCGTGACAAGTGCCCAAAATACAGTGCTGGAGCACCCCCAACCTGCTGCAATTGTACTGCAGCCAGCATCGTCCAAGCCGAGCACAATGCATTTGATGCAGAGTGCCCCGTGCGCAGAAGGTGGGAAGCACTGGCAAGAGCCAAAATAGCATATTGCTAAGGTGGTCCTAAGTCGTTCACGGGCAGGCAATCACCCAGCCAGAGGATATGCAGTGGCTCAAGCGAACCTCCAAAGAAAAGAGTTGGCAACGACTGAACTCATGGTGGTAGCCAGCGAACGCAAATTAGCGTTCGCACTGGTTCAGGAACCCTACGTTGGGGGGATTCGGAGGATGAAGGACTACCGTGGCGCGCGTGTCTACCAGTGTGCAACGATAGGAGATGGGACAGTGAAGGCAGCTATTGTCGTATTCGACAACGATCTCAGCGTCACACTGTGCCCGAAACTCACAACCAATAACATCGTGGTAGTGAGGATCCGAACTTGCGACTGGGAGATGACGGCGGTGTCCTTCTATTTTGAGCCCGACCTACCAATTGGGCCTTACCTGGATCGGTTGAGTTTGATCGTAGAGGAGTTGGGCCCAAGAAGACTGCTGATTGCAGGAGACTGCAATGCAAAGAGTACCTGGTGGGGTAGCACCATAGAAGACCTCAGGGGAGCAGAGATGTCCGGGACCCTGGAAGAGTCTGGATTGCAGGTATTAAACAGAGGTGACACTCCAACTTTTGACACCGTGAGAGGTAACAGGGAGTTCACCAGTATAGTCGACATAACGGCGAGCACCGACGACCTGTTGGGGCTTATAGAGAACTGGAGGGTAGACCAGGGTTTGATAAGCTCCGACCATAACACCATTCTCTTCGATGTTAAACTCCGTAAGAGTAAAGGCTTACAGGTCCAGAGAACGACACGTCTATACAACACAAAGAAAGCCAACTGGGATGAATTTATAGACGCATTGGTGCAAGAAAAACAAGAACGCAAAATTAATATAAATAGTATAAAAGCCTTAAACGACAAAAACTCGTTAGAAAAGGCCGTCGTAGAGCTCACGACAGCGATCACTTCAGCTTGCAGGAAATCGATCCCAGCGAAAAAGAGCGTAGAAACCCTCTCCATCCCTTGGTGGAACGAGGAGTTGAGCAAGCTGAAGAAGACGACGGCCACGTATAAACGGAGAATTAGAAATGCTGCGCCACATCGAAGAGAAAAGGTCGTTGAAGAATACCTGCAGAAGAAAGAAAACTATGAGTGTGAAGCCAAGAACGCCCGTATAACGAGCTGGAAAGGGTTCTGCGAGAAGCAGGACAGAGAAGGGGTATGGGAGGGAATATATCGCGTTCTGAGGACGACCGCCAGGAGACAAGAAGACTTGGCCCTAAAAACCGAAGAAGGTACATATCTGGAACCCCAAGAATCAGCGGACTTACTGGCCGATACTTTCTACCCTGCGGACCTGGAAAGCGAAGATGACGAAGACCATCGCCGGGTCAGAGAAACGGCAGAGAGAGTAAACGATCGGACAGATGATGACCATCTGGATCCTCCGTTTACCTCGCTCGAGCTAAAGACCGCGATGGGGAGTTTCAATCCAAAGAAGGCCCCAGGAGCGGATGGCTTTACGGCAGACATCTGCAGCAGAGCCTTGGAGCATAACATCGAAGAGTCGCTTGCCCTATTCAATAAGTGCCTAGAATTAGGACATTTCCCGGACACCTGGAAAGAGGCCACAGTGGTGGTACTCAGAAAACAGGGCAAGGATGACTACACAGTACCGAAGGCATACAGACCCATCGGGCTACTGCCGGTGCTGGGCAAGGTTCTTGAGAAGATGTCGGTAGCACGGATCAAATACCATCTCGTACCGAGGATTAGTACTCGCCAGTACGGATTCATGCCCCAGAGGAGCACCGAGGACGCCCTCTATCATCTAATACACCACATCAGAGGTATGATTGAGCTGAAGAAGCTGGTTACCCTAGTGTCATTGGATATAGAGGGGGCCTTCGACAGCGCGTGGTGGCCAGCCATCAGAATCCGACTGGCTGAGGAAAAGTGTCCGGTAAATATCAGGAAGCTACTCGACAGCTATCTCAGCTGCAGAAAAGTCACAGTAAGATACGCTGGGGAGGTAAGCACGCGAAGCACCAACAAAGGATGCGTGCAAGGGTCAATAGGCGGTCCAATACTCTGGAACCTGCTTCTCGATCCACTATTGAAGGGGCTGAATGGAAGAGGAGAGTACGTGCAAGCTTTTGCGGACGACGTGGTGCTGGTGTTCCACGGTGATGAAGCCGGCGAGATCCAACGACGGGCTAATGCCGCCCTCGACTATGTTCAGCGGTGGGGTGTCCAAAACAAGTTAAGATTCGCGCCGCACAAGACTTGTGCTATGTTACTTACGCGCAAACTGAAATACGACACACCACGGCTGAGCATGGGCGGGATCGGCATAGCAATGTCGAGAGAAATAAAGATTCTGGGGCTCACCATTGACGATCGCCTAACGTTTGGTGCTCACGTTACAAACCAGTGCCGGAAGGCCATTGCTTTTTACAAGCAGCTTTCGAAAGCTGCGAAGGTTAGCTGGGGCTTAGACCCCGAAATAGTTAGGTCTATTTATACCGCGGCGGTAGAGCCCGTAATTTTGTATGCTGCGGCGGCATGGGCGCCGGCGGCGAAGAAGTTGGGAGTCAGGAAACAGCTCAACACTGTTCAGCGGGGGTTCGCACAAAAGCTCTGCAGAGCCTACCGCACAGTCTCTCTACACTCGGCACTGGTGCTTGCGAGGATACTGCCTCTCGACCTCAGGATTGCAGAAGCAGCCGCTCTGTATGAGGCAAAGAGAGGGTCATCCCTGGAAGTGCTGGGAGGAAGAGAGACCGAGAGTGCGGTGGACTTTGCTAGTGCTCCACATCCGGCGGCGCATATGGGTTTGGAGTTCGTGTGCCTGGAAGACCAAAACCTTGTGGACAGGTACAATGTGCAGCAGGTGCGTATATTCACCGACGGCAGCAAGCTTGAGGGGAAGGTTGGAGCAGCACTTTCCATATGGAAAGGTGAGGCCGAGACCCGATCCTTAAAGCTGAGTCTGTCCGCGTACTGCACAGTCTACCAGGCGGAACTTCTAGCGATATGCAAAGCCACGGAGGTGATTGCGCGGGGAAAGGAAGAGAGTTATGGTGTGTACAGCGATTCGAGGGCAGCACTGGAGACGATCGCCAACCATCACTCTCTCCACCCCCTGGCGGTGGAAGCACGGAAGAACCTGCGAGGGGCCTTCATCCAGAACAAAGTTGTATCTTTGTTCTGGATAAAGGCGCACGCGGGACTTCCGGGCAATGAGCGGGCCGACGAACTGGCCAAGACGGCCGCACTGACGCTGAAAAAGAGGCCCGACTACGACGCTTGCCCGGTCTCATACGTAAAGAGACTTATCCGGGAGAAGACGATTGACAGCTGGGACCAACGGTACCGTGAAGGGCATACAGCCAACATTACTAAGATTTTCCTCCCGGACGTGAAAGCCGCGTATAAGGTAGTGAGAAGGATTCATCCCACAAGTACTCTGACCCAGATCTTAACAGGGCACGGAGGGTTTGCCCAGTACTTGAACCGCTTCAAGTGCAGGGAGAATCCTTCGTGCATCTGCGATCCTGCGGTCGAGGAAACTGTCCCCCACTTATTATTGGAGTGCCCCTCTACCGGCGTACATAGGTATAAGCTAGAACAAAAGTTAGGGATTCATCTAGTCACTGGAAACTTGCACAAGCTTCTCTTGTGCAAGAATACATATAAAGATTTTACAGAATACTGCCAAAACATATGTAAACTAGCTATGAGTAGGAACAGGGACACTAATTAAGTCTGCTTCACCTATAACCTTAGCTATAGCGCTGTAAGCAGACAACTAATTTAAGTGTCCCTGTACCTTCGCATAGTTTTAGATTTAATTTTAGTGTTCAATATGTCTTAAATTGTTAAAGTTAAGTTATATGGAAATTTAAATTGTAAAACTTGTAAGTAGTTGAAATTTGTAAAATTGTAAATGTCGTTAAATAGTACTATTAAGATGAAATAAAATGTACGTTTTCCCTCCCTGTTCCCACAAGAAAGAGGACCTAATAAATAAGCAATGTATAAATAATAAGGAATAAAACATAGATAGTAGTGTAGAATAGGAAGCCTGAATAGACGGGTATCCCACCCGTGAAAGTAAAAAAGATGATGTATGAAAGAGTAGTATGAGGTATGAAAGTACGAGAGGTATAAAAGCGAGAACTAGTATGAAAGAGTAAATAGAGCATAAATAGGCTCCGATTATGTTGGAGGTGCTAGAAAAAAAAAAAAAAAAAAAAAAAAAAAAAAAAAAACCTAACCTAACCTAACCTAACCTAACCTAACCTAACCTTTTTTTTTTTTTTTTTTTTTGATACGGAGTGGAAAATCTGCAAACAGACGCATCAGCGGGTTAAAGGGGACCCGCTGGCTGTCCGAGGATGGCCAAGACTCTGTTCCAGGGCTTTGGCCCTAGAAAAAGCGAGTCGAGGCCGACTCGGTAAAAACCACTCCGATGTCCTTTCGTCACCTTGGGACCAGCAAACCGGCGATCATCGCGTCGTCCTCATCTGAGGAGGACGCATCGAACGCCGGCATGGTGGGGCCTGACGAGGTCATGGGAACCCTTTCGGACACTTCCACAACCCCGTCGGTGACTGCTCGCCCTATATGTGGGCGAGCCCCTCCTCCGCCCCTGATTGGGGCGGGTGACCGCCCTCGAAAACGATGGGCGGACACACTTGACCCGTCAGTTAAGACGGGTCGCCGACGCGCCGGGACATGCGGGGCGTCGGCCCTCGGTGGGGACCTGTGCAATGCACGGTCGGAGCCTCCCCTAGGGCTCGGACCGCGCTGGTTTCCCACCGGAAGGAGAAGGCGTTGATATTGTCGCCTTCTCCGCAGGAGGCGTCTGCGGCGGCACGGAATCGCCAGGGGGTCATCCTCCCTGGCCCGCTCCGCCTCCTCCTTCAGCGTCATGACGTCGACGCAGAAGGAGTTGACCGCCTCCCAGGACCTCTCGCTACCTAGCATGGACAGAACCACGGTCGGCAGGGAGAGGTCCGCGCCAATCACAGCGACCAATGCGGAGCGCTGGGAATCGAACTCCGGACACACCGCCAGGGTGTGCTGAGCCGTATCCTCTATCGCCCCGCAATGGTGGCACTGTGGGGTCGGCTCTCTACCGATCCGATGCAGATACCGGCCGAACGAACCGTGTCCGGACAATATCTGCACCAGATGATACGTGAGCGACCCATGGCGCCGCTCCGCCCATGCTTGGAGGACGGGGCGTAGGGCCTCAAGGCTACGCGTTTGCGTAGCCGAGGCCCCATCGCTCAGGTCCTCAGACCAAAGGCGGAACATTTCCTCTCGTGCTCCTTCGAGAGCAGCGCGCCTCTCTGGAGGAGCCAGGCGATTACCACTGGCCCTCTCCTGCGCTCGCTGCCGGTACGCTGCAGCGAGCACCTCTGCCACCAGCTCCCACGGGGGCGTCCCCGCGAGAGCACACGCCACTTTCCGGGACACCGTTCGGTAGCCCCGGATCGCCCGCAGCGCCATTGCGCGCTGGGCCCGCTGGAGAGAGGCAGTCGCGTGTGGGCTTAAACTGTCAGCCCACACCGGCGCCCCATACAGTGCCATGGAGCGCACGATGCCGCCGTATAGTCGGCGGCAGCTGGCGCTAGGGCCTCCCACATTGGGCAGAAGACGGCCCAGCGCGTCCGCCGCTCTTAGCAGCCGAGGCTCGAGGAGCTTAAAATGCTCCTCGAAGCCCCACCGCCCGTCGATCACAAGCCCCAAATATTTCATCTGGGGCCTGAGACCGACCCTCACGCCCTCCACAGAGATCGACGCACCCGATGACGGCCGTCTCCGAGGCCCATGGAACACCATGGCCTCGGTCTTGTGGAGGGCCACCTCTAAGCCCAGCGTCCGTATCCGCCGCACGATGTGGCTGCCGAACACGGACGCCAAGCGCTGGACATCCTCCAGCCGCGTCCCCCGGACGGTGACGAGCGTGTCGTCTGCGTAGCAGAACGACCGCACCATCGGGGGGAGGCCACACCGGAGGACGTAGTCATAGCCGACGTTCCACAACAGGGGGCCGAGGACTGACCCCTGTGGAACGCCGCGGGACACCCTGTGACGGCCAAGCTCGCCGCCACGTCCCACGTATGCTACGTCCCGGTCCCTCAAGTAGTCTCCCACTATTCGGCGCAGATATGGAGGCATCTGATGGTAGTGAAGCGCCTCCATGATGACGCCGAAAGGGAGACTATTAAAGGCATTGGCGATGTCCAAGGACACCGCCAAAACCATTTCCTTTCTCTCGATGGACTCCCCGACCAGAGCCCGTAGATCGGACAGGGCGTCGATCGTCGACCGCCCCGTCCGGAAGCCGTATTGGGCCTCGGAGAGGTCGGGGCCCGTTCCCCCTCCCAGCTGCTGGACTATTCGGGAGGCGATGACGTTCTCAAACACCTTCCCGATTTCGTCCAGCAGCACAATAGGGCGATATGCCGAGGGGTCGTCAGCCGGACGCCCCTCCTTGCGCAACAGGCATAGCGCCCCCTCCTTCCAGGTTTTGGGAAACTGTGCGAAACGAAGACTGGCGTCGCACAGTTCCCTGGCCCTGGCCCCGAGATGTTTAAGGGCCAGGTCCAACACCCGCTTTGGGACGCCGTCAGGTCCCGGTGCCGTCTTACGCCCTTTAAGACGGGCGACGGCGTCAACCCACTCGTCGTCCTCAATGAGAGGGGGAGCACTTTCATCCCCCTCGTCAGGAGACGGCGGGGCCATGCGAGGGGGAACAAAACCCTCCTCGGCCTGGGGAAACAGCCCCTCGACGACCGACCCCAGGAGGTCGGGATCCATTGTTTCCGTGAGGGGCGCGCCGCGCGCTCTGAGCTGGTTGCGCGCCAGCTTATATGGCCGCCCCCACGGATCCCGATCCAGACCCTGCAACTGCTCCTCTCTAGATGCCTCTTTCGAGGAGGCGATCGCAGTGTGCAGGGTCTTCTTCGACTGTCGGTACAGCTCGTACAGTCGGTCCTCCTCCGGTCGGTCCCTCACGCGGCGCCGGCGGGCTCTGGTGTAGGCCCGTCTATGGACGCTACACTCCTCCCTTTTGGCGGCGATGTCCTGGGACCACCAATGGACTTCGCGGCGGTCCCGCGGAGGCTGCGCCCGAGGCATAGAGGCCTCGCACACCTCCGTCAAAGCGCCGCGGAGACGGCGGGCTGACTCATCGATGTCCGGACCAGACATCGGACTTGAGAGCCAGCCCTCGAAAATCGCCGTCTCCTCTGCCAGCTCCGGTTTGAGCCGACTGAGTGCCCAACGAGGAGGCCGTCCTCGACTCGTGAGCAGTGCAGCCCGCTGATGCGAGGTGGAGCTCTCAAACCGGATGTAGCGGTGGTCCGAGAGACTCTCCACACTCTGCACTACCCTCCAGCCGCTAATTGTGCGAGCGAGGGCTGGGGTGGCGAACGATACGTCCACCACCGAGCCGCCGTTGTGCCGCACGCATGTGTGGACTGCGCCCCTGTTCAGGAGCGACAGCCCAGCGGCAGCTGCCCACAGTTCAACTGCCTGGCCCCGCGCGTCGGTCGCTGGATTGCCCCAGACAACCGACTTTGCGTTCAGGTCTCCGAGTACGAGAACCTGACGCGGGGCCGCCCTGCTTATGGCTACGCCGACGACGTCAAGGAAGGACTTGAAATCGGCGAGCGGCCTGTTTGGGGAGAAATAGGTCGAGAAGATGACCATATCCTCCCAAATGACCGCCGCGTACCCAGCACCCCGCTCATAAATTGAGGGGGGTGTGTAACCTGGGGCCGCGCGCACCACCACAGCTGCAGAGTCGCTTGTGTCCCCGACCCAGTTGGGCTGGTTGGGGACAAAGTACGGCTCTGACACCGCTGCCACGTCCACTGACCACTCCGCCAGGCTCTGGTGTAGCAAGTCTTGAGCCCTGGCGGTATTGTTCAGGTTTACCTGTAGGAAGTTGATATGCGGTCGTCCTGACATTACTCGACCGTCATATCAACCTCCTTTTGCCCCGTTTGGGGCGCCGTCTGCGTGGTAGGGGCAGCCTGGCGGGCAGGGCGCGCCGGCAACTTTCCTCTGGCCGAAGGGGGCTTACAGCTACGCCCCCCCATGACATGGTTTGCCGGCCGACGCGCGGCGGCACATACGACACAGTGGGGCTTTGCGCTACACTCGTAGCCCTTGTGTCCCGCCTTACCGCACCGGAAGCATAGGTCGCTCCGGTCGGTGTTCGAGGAGCAGCAAGCCCTCGCATGCCCCACCTGCATGCATCGGAAGCACCGGGCAGAACGGGCTTCCAATGCCTGGACGCTGGCCGCGCTGAAGCATATCAATAGACGGCCAGCGCCAACAACCTTTTTAGCAGCGGCTACCGGGCACGACACAACCGTCGTACCCAAACCGCCGGGGCCGTCCCGGATGGGTCGCACCTTGACGTCTGCGACGCCACATCCGCCCTTGGCCGCAATAGTTGCAGCGAGGTGCGTCTCCGTCACGGACTCGTCTAGCCCGCCCACCCTGATTTCTGCGGACTTCGTGGGCCGGACGACCGTGGCTATCTCCACAAGTGCCTCCCTCATTTTTTCCGCTAAGCGGTCCGCTTTTTCGCTGCTTTCGGCGCCAGAAATTTCTATAATTTTTGACCCCGCGACGGTGTTGCGGCACCGACGGTTAGGGATATCCATCCCGTCGATGTCGACCAGATCCCGGGCCCGAATCAGCGCGTCGGCATATGTGACCCCCTTTTCAACCGCTTCGGGAGTGAGGGTCACCAACACAGCTGCCGATCTCGGCACAACAAGCTTGGCCTTTTGGCTAATTGCGCGGTCCTTCCTGGCAGGAGCAGCGAACGGGGCCTTATTGGGCTCTCGCCGAGGCGCTCTCTGTTGCTTAACCGCCGCCGAATATGCCTGACGGGGCGGGGCCTGCTCCGGAAGGGCGGATGTTTTGCCCTTCCTCGTCCTCTTGCGGCGCTTTTTGCGCGTCTCCTGCGTTGACCATCCCGAGTCTGCCTCAGTCGGGACCTCGACCGGGGGAGGCGCTTTGGCAGCTGCACCCTGGGAGGTGGATGGTACGTTCGCTGGAGATCCAGCTTTCTTGACCCGCTTCGGCGGGGGATCGGGCTTTTTGCCCGCCGCCTTGCCTTTGGCCGGCTTCGTCAGCCCTTTCGGAGCAGGGGGCGTCGAAGCTGCTGCGGCTTTACGGTCCGCCGCGAGTGGTGGTCGCAGCTTCTTTGCCGGAAGCAGGCGATCCTCCAGGCCCTCCAGGCGAGCATTCAGCATGTTCCCGAATGTTCGGGCCAGCCTCGCTTCAAATGCCTGGAGGGCGTCCGGCTCCTCGAAGGCGGCTTTCCTTTTGCCGCGGCCAGCCGTCTCCCGCACGGTGACAGTTGGGGAGAGGGGCCTTGTAGGAGGGCAGTCCATCTCCATGGACAAGGGAACCTCGGGGAGCATAGGGGGAGGGGATCTGGATTTCCTCCCACTCTTGAGGTCCTTGACCTCAGCAGACAGAACTGCTACACTCTTAGTGAGGTCTGCCAGCTGCTGCTGCAGCCTCACGTTCTCCGCCTTTAGAGTGCGAGTGTCCTCCGAGATGGATTTGGAGGACACTTCGCGGAAACAATCTAATATTGATTGGGCTGACTTTTTAAGCGCCTTCTGGAAGGGGCCCTGAAGGTGCGACGACTTCCTCGCAACCTCCACTATGACCGCACAGTCCGCCTTCACCACCTCCTCGATGTCGAGGGCGGTCTTTAGGTCCGGATCTGTGGGTAGGGCCTCATCTTCCGTCCGACTGGCATAGAAAGACGCTCGTGTCTCAATGGCGCGGCGCTCCATGTCGGCCACCTCCCGGTCCAACGCGATCTGCTGCTCCTCACGTTTTGCAGCGTTGAGCTCGCGTTTGGCCTGGGCAAGGCCGACATACTCCCCAGTGGTGGGAGGTCTCCCGCGACCGCGCGGAACCGTCTTTTTAGTCGGACCGTTGTCCGACGAGTCCGAATTGGACTCTCTGCTCTTGTCCCCCTTAAATGTTTTGGGGGGACGCTTTCTCTTTAGGGGACCAGTGAGGGTATCAGTGCTGATGCAGCTGTCATCTGACATCTCGCTGCACTGGTCCTGGTCCCTTCGTTCTCGCATTGGGTAAGGGGAGGAGCGAGATTCGCTTCTGCCGCTGCGAACCGACAATGCCGGTGAGCTGGCACGACTCCCCTTTCGATAAAATCTCGAGTTAGAGACGGAGTCCACGGCTGATCTCATTGAGACCGTTGACGAGTCGGACTCGACGTCTTTTTCGCAATCACTGAGTGTAGCGGGCAGAACCGCCACACTTTCATCTCTCGCTGCGGAAGAGCTGCGCGATCGCGTTGCAGCCGGCGAAGAAACGCCATCCCTCGCAGCCGTGGGCGTCTTAAACGTGAGTTTTAGACCACCCGACTCAACTTCACTCGCTGTTTTCAAGCCCCTAATAGGCTTAACATCCGGCAGTTCTTTGCCCCCCCCAGAAACGGTGGGGCAGCCCGAGGCCGACGCACCGGACGAGACGCCCGGCTTACCAGCCACGGAGAGGGGTTCTCCCGCCTTGCGGGTACCCTCCTGGGGTAATATTGATTTAAGACCTGCTTTCATATTATGTGTGACAATTCCGAGGTTGTCGTCCCTCTCACCCTCTTTCTTACTACGCAAGGTAGCCTTCGCAGCGCTAGGCGCCGCCGCGTACCCTGCACATCTCTCTCGGTCCCCACTGGACAACTCAACCACGAGCTTTCGCCCATGCAACATTACAGGCGGATTCTTGTCTCCCCCAGATACAGGAGACATGCCCGAGGACGGCGAGTCGGACGGCATGTCCGGCTTGTCGGCCTCGGGGAGGGGTTCTCCCACCGTTTGGTGGGTACCCTCCTGGGGTATTAACTCTTTAGAAGCCGCTTTCATGTTGGTGTAGCAACTTATGGGTTGCAATCCCCCTAACAATTTATGCGTTGTCATCCGCAAGGACTGTACGGGACAGAGGTCACCCCGAGACGAAGTCCCCACGACCGAGGAACCCTATATACTGCGGAGGGCGGGAGGTATCCGCAGGATTGGACCAGTTTACTCTGGGGTTTTAGAGAGTTTTCCTTCTCGCGGTCCCAGACCACCCCGGGTCTCCCCGACGCCGCGTACTCGTAATCGCCGAGGACGAGGTCGTTGCAAGCGGCAAAGAGACTTACGGCTGCAGAAAGCCGGCGAAAACTTTCTACCCCTACGCGCATGAAGCGCCGTGCGCACAGAGGCGCTTGAAAGGCGCCCAGAAGGGGCGCCGACCTACCCTTTCCCCCCCGTATAACGACGCCCAGAAGGGACGCCGTCAAAACTCCACTCAAAGCCACTCATAAGGAGCAGCGAGTCGCGCGGCCCAAAGTGGACACGCGCATGGAGTTGCAGGGCCCAGAAGGGGCTCCCGCCTGTGTCGGGTTGTTAGCCGGCCAGTCTCACAGCAGCCTCCTCATTGGAGGAAGATGTTGAGGCTGCCCGTTGCCCAGGGTTTACCACGAGGAGGTCACCCAACACAAACCCCAACCTAACCTAACCTAACCTAACCTTTTTTTTTTTTTTTTTTTTTTTTTGATACGGAGTGGAAAATCTGCTAACAGACGCATCAGCGGGTTACAGGGGACCCGCTGGCTGTCCGAGGATGGCCAAGACTCTGTTCCAGGGCTTTGGCCCTAGAAAAAGCGAGTCGAGGCCGACTCGGTAAAAACCACTCCGATGTCCTTTCGTCACCTTGGGACCAGCAAACCGGCGATCATCGCGTCGTCCTCATCTGAGGAGGACGCATCGAACGCCGGCATGGTGGGGCCTGACGAGGTCATGGGAACCCTTTCGGACACATCCACAACCCCGTCGGTGACTGCTCGCCCTATAGATGGGCGAGCCCCTCCTCCGCCCCTGGTTGGGGCGGGTGACCGCCCTCGAAAACGATGGGCGGACACACTTGACCCGTCAGTTGAGACGGGTCGCCGACGCGCCGGGACATGCGGGGCGTCGGCCCTCGGTGGGGACCTGTGCAATGCACGATCGGAGCCCCCCCTAGGGCTCGGACCGCGCTGGTTTCCCACCGGGTGGAGAAGGCGCTGATATTGTCGCCTTCTCCGCAGGAGGCGTCTGCGGCGGCACGGATTTGCCAGGGGGTCGTCCTCCCTGGCCCGTTCCGCCTCCTCCTTCAGCGTCATGACGTCGACGCAGAAGGAGTTGACCGCCTCCCAGGACCTCTCGCTACCTAGCATGGACAGAACCACGGTCGGCAGGGAGAGGTCCGCGCCAATCACAGCGACCAATGCGGAGCGCTGGACATCGAACGCAGAGCACCCCATTAGGGTGTGTTGCGCCGAGTCCTCCGCTGCCCCGCAATGGTGGCACTGTGGGGTCGGCTCTCTCCCGATCCGGTGCAAATAACGTCCGAACGAGCCATGTCCGGACAGTATTTGCACTAGATGGTATGTGAGCGACCCATGGCGCCGCTCCGCCCATTTCTGGAGGACGGGGCGTAAGGCCTCAAGACTACGCGTTTGCGTAGCCGAGGCCCCATCACTCAGGTCCTCAGACCATAGGCGGAACATCTCCTCACGTGCTCCCTCAAGAGCAGCGCGCCTCTCTGGAGGGGCCAGGCGATTGCCACTGGCCCTCTCCTGCGCTCGCTGCCGGTACGCTGCAGCGAGCACCTCCGCGACCAGCTCCCACGGGGGCGTCCCCGCGAGAGCGCACGCCACTTTCCGGGACACCGTACGGTAGCCCCGGATCGCCCGCAGCGCCATTGCGCGCTGGGCCCGCTGGAGAGCGGCGGTCGCATGTGGGCTTAGGCAGTCAGCCCACACCGGCGCCCCATACAGTGCCATGGAGCGCACGATGCCGCCGTAGAGTCGGCGGCAGCTGGCGCTCGGGCCTCCCACATTGGGCAGAAGACGGCCCAGCGCGTCTGCTGCTTTCAGCAGCCGAGGCTCGAGGAGCTTAAAGTGCTCCTCGAAGCCCCACCGCCCATCGATCACAAGCCCCAAATATTTCATCTGGGGCCTGAGACCGACCCTCACGCCCTCCACAGAGATCGACGCACCCGATGACGGCCGTCTCCGAGGCCCATGGAACACCATGGCCTCGGTCTTGTGAAGGGCCACCTCTAAGCCCAGCGTCCGAATCCGCCGCACGATGTGGCTACCGAACACGGACGCCAAGCGCTGGACATCCTCCAGCCGCGTCCCCCGGACGGTGACGAGCGTGTCGTCTGCGTAGCAGAACGACCGCACCATCGGGGGGAGGCCACACCGGAGGACGTAGTCATAGCCGACGTTCCACAACAGGGGGCCGAGGACTGACCCCTGTGGAACGCCGCGGGACACCCTGTGACGGCCAAGCTCGCCGCCACGTCCCACGTACGCTACGTCCCGGTCCCTCAAGTAGTCTCCCACTATTCGGCGCAGATATGGAGGCATCTGATGATAGTGAAGCGCCTCCATGATGACGCCGAAAGGGAGACTATTAAAGGCATTGGCGATGTCCAAGGACACCGCCAAAACCATTTCCTTTTTCCCGACGGCCTCTTCAACAAGAGCCCGGAGGTCGGACAGGGCGTCGATCGTCGACCGCCCCGTCCGGAAGCCGTATTGGGCCTCGGAAAGGTCGGGGCCCGTTCCCCCTCCCAGCTGCTGGACTATTCGGGAGGCGATGATTTTCTCAAACACCTTCCCGATTTCGTCCAGCAGCACAATAGGGCGATATGCCGAGGGGTCGTCAGCCGGACGCCCCTCCTTGCGCAACAGGCATAGCGCCCCCTCCTTCCATGTTTTGGGAAACTGTGCGAAACGGAGACTGGCATCGCACAGTTCCCTGGCCCTGGCCCCGAGATGTTTAAGGGCCAGGTCCAACACCCGCTTCGGGACGCCGTCAGGTCCCGGTGCCGTCTTACGCCCCTTAAGACGGGCAACGGCGTCGACCCACTCGTCGTCCTCAATGAGAGGGGGAGCGCTTTCATCCCCCTCGTCAGGAGACGGCGGGGCCATGCGAGGGGGGACAAAACCCTCCTCGGCCCGGGGAAACAGCCCCTCGACGACCGACCCCAGGAGGTCGGGATCCATTGTTTCCGTGATGGGCGCGCCGCGCGCTCTGAGCTGGTTGCGCGCCAGCTTATACGGCCGCCCCCACGGATCCCGATCCAGACCCTGCAACTGCTCCTCCCTAGATGCCTCCTTCGAGGAGGCGATCGCAGTGTGCAGGGTCTTCTTCGACTGTCGGTACAGCTCGTACAGTCGGTCCTCCTCCGGTCGGTCCCTCACGCGGCGCCGGCGGGCTCTGGTGTAGGCCCGTCTATGGACGCTACACTCCTCCCTTTTGGCGGCGATGTCCTGGGACCACCAATGGACTTCGCGGCGGTCCCGCGGAGGCTGCGCCCGAGGCATAGAGGCCTCGCACACCTCCGTCAAAGCGCCGCGGAGACGGCGAGCTGACTCATTGATGTCCGGACCGGACATCGGACTTGAGAGCCAGCCCTCGAAAATCGCCGTCTCCTCAACCTAACCTAACCTTTTTTTTTTTTTTTTTTTTTTTTTTTTTTTTAACCAGGGGAAACTTGCTTACCAAGTTCCCGTAGATTGGGAAACCTACGGGATATGTGGGGTTGACCTAAAAACGCGGCCGACCCACTAAAACCCCTGGGCGTTGCCCGCCTTCCGCAACACACTCGTCCCGGGTAATCGCTTCGCGACTCTACCGCAACGAGTGTGACAACGGTTGCCCCGCTGAGGGCTCGCCTCTGCTCCGTTTGGAGCTGGGGACGGTTTGTTGACCGTCCCTGAGGTCATGCAAACCTTGGATCTGCTTACGGAGGGAGAAGTTGGGCAAAACCACGCCTTCTCCGTCCTGTCCGCCGTCGGCGAATGGCTCCAGACTGAGGATCCTCCTCTCTGGCGCGTTCCGCCGCCTCCTTCTGCGACAAGACCTGTTCGCAGAAAGAGAGGACTGCATCCCAAGACCGTTTATCCCCAAGCATGGCCTCAACCACTGCTGGGAGTGAAAGGTCGGGACCCACCACCACCTCTAACTCCGACCGCTCTTGTGCCCAGTTTGGACACTCCGATAGCGTGTGCAGAGCTGTGTCTTCCGGTGCCCCACAATGGTGGCACACCGTAGTCAGCTCTCTTCCGGCGATGTGGCACAGGTACCTCCCGAAGCAGCCATGCCCCGAGAGGACCTGAACCAACCGGAAAGAGAGTGACCCTTCCTCACGCTCAACCCATCTTTTGAGGACGGGCCGAATCGCCGTTATGGTCCAGTGACCGGCTGACGGCTGCTCAAGCCGTCCTATCCATTTGCGCATCGTCACTTTTTGTGCCCGCCTGCGCCAACTGTTCACTTCTTCGGGCATTGGCCTTCCTCCTAGCCCACGAACTCGAGCTGACTGCTCATAAACTGCGGCCAGAACCTCCGCATCTAAGTCCCAGGGTGGGGTTCCTGCCAGCACGCAAGCTGCCTCGTATGCGACCGTGCGGTATGCTCGAACGGCCCTGACTGCTATCACCCGCTGCGGTCTCCGCAGCAGGGTTCTATTTCGAGCATCCAGGGCGTCGACCCACACGGGCGCGCCGTACAGGGCTATAGACCGCACCACCTCTAGGTACAGTTTGCGAACACTTGCGCATGGGCCGCCCAGGTTCGGCAGTAATCTGCCCAGGGCTCCCGCTGCTCCAACCAATCTTGGGGCCAGACTCTCAAAGTGGGCATGAAAATTCCACCTGCTGTCAAGTACTAACCCTAGGTACTTCATATTGGTACCGACGTCTATCCTTACACCCGTTATTGTAAGGTGTGCGTCCACCGGCGGCTTTTTGCGGGGGCCATGAAAGAATATAGCCTCCGTTTTGCTTAGCGCCACCTTCAGACCCAGCAGCTCTATTCGCCGAACCACCTGAGTGACACCGACAGTGCCCAGTTGGGCAGCATCTTTGAACGTGTCTGCGCGGGCTGTGACCAAAGTGTCGTCGGCGTAACACACCACACTCAGGCCACGCAACAGCGCACCGCGCAGCACCCAATCATATCCGATGTTCCACAGAAGTGGTCCGAGAACCGACCCCTGTGGAACACCGCACGTGACGTTTCGACGCCGAACCTCTCCACTTCTATCCACGAACACGACTACTCTATCCCGGAGATAGCTGCCAATAATCCGTTGGAGATATCCCGGTATGTTGTGGTGCCGAAGCGCCTCTTCTATACATGCAAAGGGGAGGGTGTTAAAAGCGTTCGCAATGTCTAATGACACTGCTAGCACCACTCCCCCTCGCGAAACTGTCTCTTCGGACAACGACTTCACACATTTGATGGCATCAACTGTAGATCTCCCCGTCCGAAAGCCGTATTGGCAATCCGCTAGGTCAGGGCCATTGGTGGTAAGGTGCCGTACAATGCGCGATGCCAGGATCCTCTCGAAGAGTTTCCCAGCCTCGTCAAGCAGCACAATTGGCCGGTATGCAGATGGCGAGTCTACCGGCCGCCCTTCCTTCTGTAGCAGGACTAGCTTACCCGTCTTCCAAAGAGATGGGAACTGTCCAGTCTCTAGGCATGCATCCAGCAGTTGCCTGAACCGATCTTCCAGCACCTCGGATGTTAAAACCCACACCCGTCCATGAACGCCGTCGGGGCCCGGAGCGGTGTTTTTGCTCCTGAGCCTTAGAAAGGCGTCGTCCAACTCGTCAGTGGTAATTGACGGCACATGGATTGTGGGCTCAACGACGGCATGGCGTGGTGGGGCCATCGGAGGTGGCACATACTCTGCCCGAATCGGGAAAAGGCTTGCCACAACACTCTCCAGGACTAGAGGCTCCAGGGCTTCCGTAATTGGGGGGCCGAGGCTGCGGAGTTTCCCCCGTGCCGTTTGATACGGGCGCCCCCAAGGGTCTCGGTTAAGTCCCTCGAGCAATTCCTGTCTCGACTGCAATTTGGACCGGCAAATCGCCAGTTGCAGTTCCTTCTTCGCAGCTTTGTACGCGACTTTGAGAGTTTCCTCTAGTTGAAGGTCGCGGATCCTCTTTCTACGCTGCCTTGTGTAGGCCCTCGTTGCCGCGATGGACTCCACGCGGAGATTGGCAATCTCTTGCGACCACCAATATACAGCCTTCCGAGGTGGAGGGCGTTTCACACGCGGCATGGCTGCATCGCATATGCGCGTCATAGCCTCCTTGAACCATGCGGCTTCCTGCTCGACACTTCCAAGCGCTGATTGGGAGAACCACAACTGGACCATTGCGGTCTCCATAAGAAGCTCCCTATCCATTTTCTTAACGGACCAGCGCGGAAATGGCGAAACACCGCCGTTTTGAGGAGGACGCGCATTGGAACTAGGGGAGACCTCAAACCGAATGTATAAGTGGTCTGAGAGTGTCTCAACGTCTTCTTGCACTCCCCAGCACATGACACGCGCTGCGATAGAGGGCGTGGCAAATGTCAGATCGACAATTGAGCCTCCCTGTTGTCGCACGCATGTGTTTGCTGAGCCCTGGTTCAATAAACAGAGACCGGACTCAACTGACCAGTCGAGAACGGCGTCGCCTCGAGGATCGTTAGAAGGAGAGCCCCAAGCCGTGGCCTTTGCGTTGAGGTCGCCGATCACAAACACATGGAGTGGGGACGCCCGTCTTACCACTTCATTGAGGGTCGCTAAGTAGACCTCAAACTCGGTTAGCGTCCTATTGGGCGAAAAATAAACCCCGACGATAACCGTATCCCCCCATTTAGCCGCCACGTATCCGGGGCCAGACTCTTTCACCGAGAGGGGCGGAGACAGAGGTTTAGGTGTGGCCGTGATGACCACCGAGCGCTCTGTGTCAGCGGCCCAGTTGGGCCTAGATGGTATAAAATATGGCTCCGCCGCTACTCCTATATCTACCGACCACTCCGCCATGGATTGCAGGAATAAGTCCTGCGCTCCGGCGCAATGGTTCAAGTTCGCCTGGAGGAAGTAACGAGTTAAGGTTGTACTATCCATTAACGGGTTTCTCAGTTACTCCCTCCGGCGCCTGCTGGACGCTCGACGGTGCTAAGACTGAGTTGTTCTTCCTAGCCACCGTTCCCTTCTTATTGCGCGCAACGCAGAGCCCGCTTCCCACGCTATGCTCGCATGGCCGCTTAGCGTCTGCACAGATTGGACAGTGCGGTCTGTTCACACATGCGGCCGCAAGATGGCCAGCCTTACCGCAGCGGTAGCAGAGCCCGCTGCGGTCAATCTGTGACTTGCATTTTGCGCTTATGTGCCCTCCTTCAAAGCACCGGAAGCACCTCATGGGCCGGGGATCAAGGGCACGAACATGGGCCGAGCTGAACTCCATGTCGAGTCGTCCGATGTCCAGCACCTTTTTGGCGGCTGCAATGGGACATTTGGCCCAAGCCGAACCTACACCGCCAAGCCCGGCGAATGTAATTTCGCCCACCTTGATGGTATCCTCAGAACATCCGGCCGTCCTTGCGATCGCTGTGACAATGTCAGCTTTGACAACAGAGTCGTCCAGTCCGGATATTCTGAGATCCGCGCACTTTGTTGGCCTGCTGACGAAGAACACGTCCGCCATTTTCTCCCTGATCCTCTCAGCGAGAGTGTCGGCATTCTGGTTGCCGGCAGCACCTGCAAGTTCCAGGATGCGGGATCCCGTCACCGTTGCCCGAAACCTAGGCGTTGGAATGTTGAGCTCAGAGAGCTTAACGTTTTCCCTCGCTTTGAGGATGGCTGAGGCGTACGTCATGCCTCTTTGTTGCGCCTCTGGTCGCAGCGTTAAAACAACTGCCGCCGTTCTCGGGGGTCGGAGCTTCCTCTTCGATTCCATCTGAGCCTTGGCAGCAGCAGCCTTGGCCATTGCAGCCTTGGACGTTGCGGCTTTAGACAGTTTTTTCCCAGAAGGGGGGGGAGCTGCGCTAGGAGCTGCTTCCTTCTTCTTCTTCTTCTTGCGCTTCTTGACTTCAATCCATCCCCCTTCGGGTTGATCTGTCACTTGCGCTGGCACCGATGAGGCGGTCTTGGATGGGCCCGACCCAGAGGCGGCGGGTTGGACGTCTGCTGCCTTGGTCGTCTTCCCCTTTTGGGCAGTCCTAGGAGGCGCCTTTTCCCTCTTCTTGGAGGACACGGAGGGCTGTGCCCTCACCTTGGCACGACCAGGACCATCCTTAGAGGGAGCAACCAGCTCCCGAGCTACAGAAGGCTGCGAGAGCTCCGCCTGCGATGCTGTCACGACTGGACCTAGTCGCGCGTCGAGCATCAAGCCCACCTGCCGCAGAACAGTCCGCAGTACGTCCTCGTGAGTGGATGATGGCTTCTGGGGAAGCTGGTCTCCCTTTTCCGATTCCATCGTTCGCCGCCTGGCTGTGACCCGCTGTGGTAGCGGGGACAGCTCGAATGGGGTGTCCGCCACAACGGTCACCTCATGCACCTCTGGAGCATCTGAGGGCAGTCCCCGATCCCTTCGGAAACCAGCAAAAGCAGCCTTGAGCTCGGCCATCTCCTTCTTCAGCTCTTCAACCTCCAAATGCAGGCGAGCGTTGTCCGTTTGCAAACGAGCGTTAGCCTCTAGCAGCCTCCTATTTTCCTCGACAGAGGGGAGATTCCGAAACTCTTCGGCCGCTGCTTTGACAACTTCGGCCGCTTCTTTCAGTTTGTGCTGAAATGTCCCTTTAAGGTTTTTAGACCTACTGGCCACAAAGCTAACAATTTGGCTCGACTCCAGACAGCGCTTGCTGTAGTCGACAGCTGCTAGTTCCTCAGCCTCCGTCGGATTCGTGCAGGTCGTCCTCTCCCTGACGCGAATGGCCCTAAACTCCCGAGCCTGGGACGCCATGCGGGCTACTTCTTCTTCAGCCTCAAGCTCCAGTTCCTCCCTGCGAGCCTGAGCGTATGCAGCCTTAGCCTCGGCAAGGCCAACATACTCGCCCGTTGTTGCGGGGCGCCCTCTCCCCCGGCGTGCCTGAGCACCTACCTTCAGGGTTGCCAGCATATTTTCGGCATCAGAAAAGTGTTCAGAGTCCGAACTGATCTCAGCTAATGGTGGATCCTTGCTACGCTGGCTGACGCTCCTCTGTGAAACAGAGGAGGCGTCACTAACATTCCCTGATTCCTTTTCTTTGGCGCAGATTTTCGCGCCTCTGCGAGTGACCCGTTTGGGCTGCTCGTCTACCTTTTTCGCGATTTTATCGCCGCCTATTACAGGCCTCCCTCCTCCAACTTCCTGCAGTCCTTTGCCCCCCCCAGAAACGAGGGGCTTGCCCGAGGCCGACGTGCCAGGCAGCGTGCCTGACGAGCCAGTCCCGGGGAGGGGTTCTCCCGCCTTGCGGGTACCCTCCTGGGGTAATCCTAATTTAAGAGCTGCTTCCATTGGTTTTGGTTTGACAATTTTGAGGTTGTCATCCCTCTCCACCACAACTTTTTCCACAAGCAGGGTAGCCTTCGCGACTGAAGCCGCCGCATACCCCGTGCAAATCTCCTTGTCCCCACTGGACACCTCGACCACGAGCTTGCGCCCGTGCATCACTAATCGCGGAGCTATGTCTCCCCCAGATACTTGAGACGTGCCCGAGGACGGCGAGTCGGACGGCAGGTCCGGCTTGTCGTCCTTGGGGAGGGGTTCTCCCACCTTTTGGTGGGTACCCTCCTGGGGTAATACTTTTTGTAGAGCCGCTTTCATGATTGTAGACAACTTAAGGGTTGTCATCCCCTCGACAGTTTATGCGTTGTCATCCGCCAGGACTGTACGGAAAAGAGGTCACCCCGAGACGAAGTCCCCACGACCGAGGAACCCTATATACTGCGGAGGGCGGGAGGTGTCCGCAGGATTGGACCAGTTTACTCTGGGGTTTTATAGAGTTTTCCTTCTCGCGGTCCCAGACCACCCCGGGTCTCCCCGACGCCGCGTACTCGTAATCGCCGAGGACGAGGTCGTTGCAAGCGACGAAGAGACTTACGGCTGCAGAAAGCCGGCGAAAACTTCCTACCCCTACGCGCATGAAGCGCCGTGCGCACAGAGGCACTTGAAGGGCGCCCAGAAGGGGCGCCGACCTACCCTATTCCCCCCCCCCGTGTAACGACGCCCAGAAGGGGCGCCGTCAAAACTCCTCTCAAAGCCACTCAGAAGGAGCAGCGAGCTGTGCGGCCCAAAGTGGATACGCACAGGAGTTGCAGGGCCCAGAAGGGGCTCCCGCCTTGCCAGATGTTTGCCGATTGGGCCCAACTTTCTCCGAACGGAGGATGTTGGGACCACTCGTTGCCCAGGATGCACCACGTGGAGGTCATCTGACTCGCACCCCAACCTAACCTTTTTTTTTTTTTTTTTTTTTTTTTTTTTTTTTTTTTTTTTTTTAACGTGTGGAAATCTGCAAACAGACCGTCTCGACCGGGTGTTGCACGACCCGGGAGGTGTGTGGGGATGGGCGATGGTCTGCCCGACCCACTAAAACCACACGGCACCCGTCAACCGCTGGGCGGGACCCCGAGCACTCGTAGAGTCATTCACGGCCCGCCGCGGTGGTTCCTTCGAACCCTCCTGGCGTCTCACCTCCCCCGAGTGCGAGGGAGGGACGCCCAACACCTTGAGGCTATGGCGCGGGGAGTGTGAGGAAGATGGCGACCCCCACCCCCGCGCTGGGCTACGATGGGTGCAACAGCCCATGTAGCCGCCTCCTCCGACCGCCTCTTCTGCGCCTTGTGACGCTTGATGAGGGGTCGTCTTCTCTCTCACGCTCGGCCTCTTCTTTACGACTGATGACAATTTCGCAGAAGGTGGCCATCGCGTCCCACGACCTTTTATTGGAGACCATAGCATTTGCTATGGCCTCAAGTGAGAGGTCGGGCCCAACAACTGCCCTCAGATCTTGGCGGGGCTGTTCAAATTCCGAGCATGTTACCAGCGTGTGAATTGCCGTGTCGTCGGCAGCACCACACTGGTGACATACTGTGGTGGGTTCTCTACCAATCCTGCAAAGGTAATGGCCGAAACAGCCGTGGCTGGTCAGTACCTGTGTTAGGCGGAAAGAGAGCCTCCCCTCCTTGCGATCAACCCATCGCGCCAATATGGGCCGAATCGCTCCGATGGTCCAGTGGCCAGCACTTGGGTGCTCAAGCCGTCGCTCCCAGCGGCGCATTGCCGTTTCCTGGGCGTTGGACCTCCAATCTGCAATTTCTTCGGGCGCAGCCCGCTCGCCTCGTTGCTTCATTGCGGCAACGTTCCTGTATACCTTCGCCAGGACTCTGGCCTCTAAGTCCCACGGGGGAGTGGCTGCGAGTACACAGGCCGCCTCGTAGGATACCGTGCGGTATCCGCGTATTGCCCTAAGTGCCATGACCCGTTGTGGTCTCCGGAGTAAGGCCAGATTTTGGGCACTTAGGGCATCCACCCACACAGGAGCTCCGTAGAGGGCCATGGAGCGTACTACCCCCGTGTATAAACGCCGTGCGCTGGTGTTTGGGTCACCGACGTTAGGCAACAAGCTGCCAAGAGCGGCCGCTGCTTTGACCAGCTTGGAAGACTGGATCCGAAAGTGATCCTGAAAATTCCACTTACTATCCAGGTGAAGCCCGAGGTATTTGATCGTCGGTGTGATCGCGATCTCAACGCCGCCAATGCAAAGATGTAAGTCCGCTGGCGGCCGCCTACGGGCTCCAAAAAAGAATAGGGCCTCGGTCTTTTCTATGGCGACTCTCAGACCGAGCCTCTCAATTCTCCCTACCATGTGGGTGACACCCACTGTAGCCAATCTGGCCGTCGCTTCAAAGTCGGCACCGCGAGCGGTGACCAACGTGTCGTCGGCGTAGCACGTGATGCTAATGCCGCGGAGCTGGGCACCTCTGAGGGCCCAGTCGTAACCGATGTTCCACAGGAGCGGCCCGAGGACCGACCCCTGTGGGACACCGCACGACACTCCTCTGCTGCGAAGATGTCCATCGCGGCCGACATACACTACCTTTCTACCACGCAGGTAGTCGTATAGGATGCGTCGCAGGTAATTGGGAAGCCGATGGTACCTAATTGCCTCATCAATTACTTCAAATGGCAGGCTGTTGAAGGCATTGGCGATGTCAAGTGACACCGCCAAAGCCACCTTGCCCTGCGACACTGCCTGCTGCGTCTCCTCTTTGACGTTTAGAATGGCGTCAATGGTGGAATGCGCGACCCTGAACCCGTACTGACACGGGGATAAGTCAGGACCGTGTGCACCAAGATGGTCGTTGATGCGGGACGCCAAAATGCGTTCAAAGAGTTTACCGGCCTCATCGAGAAGCACGATGGGCCGGTATGCCGACGGGGAATCCGATGACCGTCCCTCCTTCTCAAGGAGGACTAGTCGTCCTGTCTTCCATTTCGATGGAAAGTGACCGGACCGAAGACACGAGTCTAGTAGACCCCGAAACCTTTCCTCGAACAGCTCCTCCACAATAACCCAGGCACGCCCCGGGATTCCATCCGGACCGGGGGCTGTCTTTTTAGCCCTGAGCCGCAAAAAGGCTGCACCCAATTCACCAGTAGTGACTGGTGGCACTTGGGCATCAGCTACAGGCTCAGCTGCTAGTGGGGCCATATGCGGTGGAACGAACGCCGGTCTTGTTGGAAACAACGCTGCAACGACAGACTCCAGGAGTGGAGGCTCGAGGGATTCAACCACTGGAGGGCCGACATTTCGTAGTTTCCCACGAACAGAACGGTATGGGCGCCCCCAGGGATCCCGGTTTAGCCCCTCAAGCAGTTCCTCTCTTGCGCGATCCTTAGATTGGCAGATTGCCACCTTGAGTGCCTCTTTTGCCTCCTTGTAGGCCTCGTGAAGCGGGCCGTCATCCGCGACGTTACGCCTGCGGCGCCTACGGTGGTTGGTGTAGGCCCTGCGGGCTACGATGCAATCCTCTCGGAGGCCCGCGATCTCCTGGTTCCACCAGTAGACCCCGCGTCTCGGTGGTAGACGTCTTACGCGTGGCATGGCTGCGTCACAGACCTCAGTCATTGCGTCAGCCAGCCATTGCGTGCCCTCCTCTACCGATGTGTCCTGTGTGGTAAGTGGTGGTGAGAACCAGGACTGCGCAATTGCAGCCTCTACCAGTAGATCACGGTTCATGCGATTCAGCGCCCATCGCGGAAACGGCGAGCCAGATGTTCTTGGCACGTCGGAACTATAACCTCCTTGAGAGCGGGAGATATCAAACCTGATATATCTGTGGTCCGAAAGAGTCTCTACTCCTTCCAGGACCTTCCATCCCGCGACACGTTGAGCGACTGCCGGTGACGCAAAGGACAGATCCACAATGGATCCGCCCTGCAGCCGGACACAAGTGTTTACTCTGCCCCGGTTGAGCAGAGATAGGCCAGATGAAATGGCCCACTCTTCAACCGCATCGCCGCGCTGGTCTGTGACAGGGGACCCCCAAGCGATTGACTTCGCATTGAAGTCTCCTAGAGCTACAACTGGTAGTGGGGCCGCACGATTTACCGCGGCACCCAGAAGACCCAAGAAGACCTCGAACTCTGCCAATGTTTTATTGGGAGAGAAGTACACTCCTACAAGCGCCACCTCGCCCCACCTTGCAACGACAAATCCCGCACCCCTTTCGATAAACGAAATGGGCGGGGATGTGCTATCCGAGCCACCTACAATTACCACCGACTTATCCGACGCCGCAACCCAGTTGTAACGGTTGGGAATATAATATGGCTCGGCAGCCACCGCAACACCAATGGACCACTCCGCCATTGACTGCACGAATAAGTCCTGTGCGCCGGCAGAGTGGTTTAAGTTCGCCTGAAGAAGATGGTAGTTAGGCGAACTAGACATTATTGGTGTCCATTGCATCAGCTTGAGGCGTCTGCTGTGCGCCTCCTTGGGAACCAGCGGCCGGTGTTTTGGCCGCTGTTCTCTTCCGCCTTGGGGACTGGCACCATTTGCTGCCGATGATGTGTGACGCGGGCCGCTTCGCCTCCGCGCACATCGGGCAGTGTGGTGCCAAAGAGCACGATGCCGCAATATGGCCTGCTTTACCGCAGCGATAGCAGATATCGCTGCGGTCTATCATGGCCGTGCATCGGGCTTTAGTGTGTCCCCTTTCGAGGCAGCGGTAGCACTTAAGCGGCCGCGCCTCCAGAGCCTCTACATGGGCAATGCTCCAGTCGACGTAGATGCGTCTCTCCTTTAGCAGGATTTTGGCCGCAGCGACTGGGCATGATACATAAATTGTATTCATGCCACCAGCACCACGGCGCATCTGCCCGACCCTCACATGTTCCGGCGAGCAGGACCCCACCTTTGCCACCTGTGCAACGACTTGCTCTGGAGAGATGGTGTCGTCCAGGTCGAATATGCGCAAGTCTGCGCATTTCACCGGCCTGGAGACTTTGGCATCGTCGCCTAGGGCGTCCCTGATCTGGCGGGCCAGTTGATCGGCTTGTTCCTCCGTGGCCGTGCTCGGAAGATTGAGGATCCGAGCACCCGTGATCGCCGCTCTGAACCGTACGCCTTCGATCCCCAGGTCGGCAGGATTCACAGACTCCTTCGCCTTAAAGAGGACGTTGGCGTATGTCAGACCTCGTTCTTGCGCCTCCGGCTGCAGTGTAATGACCACGGCCGGCGAACGAGGAGCCCTCAACTTGGGCTTGGGCTTTTGTTTGGCCTTCGGCTTGCGCTGTGATTTAGCCTGCTGTTTGGCTTGGGCCGCCTTCTTCCTACGGGCCTTCCGGCCGTTGGTGACTGGGGTCCACTCTCCCTCAGCCGAGGTAGACGGAGTAGGTGCCGCAGGAGATTTTGTGACCCGTGGAGGATCACCCTTTTTGGGTTTTCCGGAAGACGGGGTCACCACCACCTTGCCCTTATCCTTAGGCGTTCCTACTTTCGCCGCGTTAACGGTAGAGGGCTTCACCTTGCCAGTCTTGGCTGGAAGCGCTGCGACGGGTGCAGATTTAGCGACCGACGCAAACGAAGTTTTCGCCTTATTTTTTGCGTCAGCCGCAAGCGGCGGACGCAGCCTTGGCTCTGGAGGGAGCCTCGCCTCAATGGACTCTAGCCGAGTAGTCAAAAGGAACCCGACTTGGCGCATCACCTCGGCCATGATCGATTGGTCGACCTCTGGTGGAGGAGGGGGCGGCTGCTTAGCTCTAGCCTTTTTCGGCTTAGGTTTGGCTACCGTCGGGTCCTTGCGTAGGGCCTTGGGGAGATCCCGCGGCTCTGACACAATGGGGACCGGTGGAGCCATTTCCTCCTCGTCTACCTCCGAGTAGGGCGTGACGACGGGCGCGTATCGCTGCGCATGCAAGTACTCCACCGTGGCATTGAGCGTAGCCATTTGTTCCTTGAGGCTTTCGACCTCGGAGCTCAGGCGACGATTTTCCGCCCGCAGCGCTTCCGTCTCGTCAGACACCGTATGCATACGCAGCAGGCTGACGTTAGCCTTGTAGGAGGCTGCGATATCCTTTAGGGTCTTGATGTAGGTGCCCTTTAAGTGCTTAGAGGTCAAAGCCACCTTCTCCAGCAGCTGGATATCAGCAGCCGCCTGCTCCGCTACGGCCTCCGCAGTCGTCGCTTGGTCATTGTTGACCCCGACTTCTGTTACCCTCTTGGCCCTCTCAACGCACTGAGTGCGGTTGAACTCGGCCAGCTCCTGTTCAGCCTGGAGCTCCATCGCCTTACGTTCCGCCTCGGCCAGCCGTTCTTTTGCCGCTGCGAGGCCCACGTACTCGCCAGTTGTGGGCGGTCTACCACGCCCACGGCGAGCAGTCGACGTCTTGGACGCCGAAACTTTCGAAGCCGAGCAGATTGAGTCATGGTCCGACTCAGAAGAGGACAAATCCGCTCGGGTTCTCTTGCGACCGCTTTCGGTCGTCACCGTAACTACCGAGGAATCAGACATGGCGTCCTCATCCTCGGCCGACAGATAAACTGTCTCCACCTTTTCTTTAGGAGCCGCCCTGGCCCCGCGTTGGCTGCGGCTGCGCGTACGAACGCCAACCTCATCCAGTCGCGACAACGACACGCTCAACACCTTGCCCCTCCCGGGCCTTCCATCCTTCACTCCCGAACCAACAACATCCTTGCCCGATCTGCTGGGCCTGGTGTTAGAAACACCATCCACCACGGACTCTTTCCGGCTGTCCTTAGCCCCACCACCCACGACGGACCTGGAATCAGGCTCCGCCGACTTCTCCGAAACGTCAGGAAAATTATTAAAACACTTAGACATTAATCCCACGAGTGGAGAGCAAATAAATGTCACCCTGCGCAGTGGCCTCATACGCAGGGAACCCTAACGACTGCCAAGGTCGGGTGGTATTGGCAGGTTTTTACGAGTTTTCTCTCGGGTTTTATAGTGTGTCCTTCACGCGGCCGGCCGGTCAAGGCAAGCCCTCGCTCCACCACGGAACCCGCGTACCCTACAACGCCATAAGTGGGGGTCGTTGCGGAGACCGCAGTGGTTTACGATGATCGGAGGCTGGCGTAGGCCCCCGTTGCACCGCTTTCGCGGTGTTCCCCTTTCCCCCCGTTGCGACCTAAGAACCCTTAAGGGGCGGCCGTCTTTGTGTACTCCTCTCAAAGCTGCTCAGAAGGAGCAGCGAGTTGTGCGGCCCAAAGTAGACACGCACAGGAGTTGCAGGGCCCAGAAGGGGCTCCCGCCTTGCCAGATGTTAGCCGATTGGGCCCAACCTTCTCCGAACGGAGAATGTTGGAGCCACTCGTTGCCCAGGATGCACCACGAGGAGGTCATCTGACTCGCACCCCACCCCAACCTAACCTAACCTAACCTAACCTAACCTAACCTAACCTAACCTAACCTAACCTAACCTAACCTAACCTAACCTAACCTAACCTTTTTTTTTTTTTTTTTTTTTTTTTTTTTTTTTGTCCCAGGGGAAGTCATTACGACTACCGGAGCCTTTAAGAGGCATCCGGTTATGTGGGACTCACCCGTCCGCCTTTCCGCACCCACTGACAAGACGAGAAGCGTCAAGTCAGTTGCCAGGAAGTCCCGGCTGGGAGGGCGAGACGGAGGGGGATACCCACTAAACCCCTGGGGGACCACAATCCGAGCACTAAATAAGGCGACAATCACGGTATACGTCCTGTGAGGGATTAAAGCCGCGAGAGTCACCCTGCGCCCGTGTACCGACCTACGGCCATCTCCGCACACTTATCCCGCGGACGGAAACCATGTACTTTGACAGCCGCGCGCCGGTACACGGGCACGTACTGATAACACAGCATGAGAATTTAAAATCACAACTTTTTGCACAGAGTGCACTACATTTAAAACGCCCTGACTGCCACTGCCAAATATTGGTATGTGGCAAAAAAGGCGCTTCCACCTTTCTCCTCCGCGACTCTTGTTCGGCTCCGAGGAGAGATCTTCATCGCAAACTAAGGTCGTGCCCCAGCCGCGACGCCACTCTCTCCTCCATCATGGGACGTCCCCTTACACCTGCGAGGATGTCTAACTCTTCGAGGCGGCGTAAGAGAAAGCGCGACCACCTCATCGCGCTCAGACTCCCCCCCGTCCGCCCTCAGACATTCCCGTTCCCTCACTACCTCTGCCGCCCCCACGCCCGGGACCCTCCCGGCACCCTTTCCAGGGGAAGAGGTATTTGGGGGGGTATCAGTACCAGGGGGAGGCAAAGGGGGAGGTTTCGGGAGTGAGGCTATAGGAGCCTCGACTCTCGATGGCGACTCCTCAGTCGTCTCCATCACCTCTGGCGCCGCAGTAGCGGGTCTCCTCTCCCTCCCTTCCGGGACCCTCATTTTGATAACAGGGGGGTGACACCCCCCGCTGCCCATAACGTGCCCATTGGGCAATGCCGCCTCTTCACACACCAAGCAGTGCGGCGGCTTGGTGCATGTTTCCGCCTTGTGGCCAAGCATGCCACAGCGGAAACAGCACCCCGTCCTATCCGTGACGGAGGGACACATTGGCCGCGTATGGCCCATCCCCATGCACCTAAAGCAGCGCATGGGTCTGGGTCCGATAGCCTCCACTTTGGCCAAGTTCCACCCGAGCCGGAGCCTTTCAATATTGGCAAGCTTCCTCGCCACCCTCAGAGGGCACCGGACCAGAACCGATGAAGAGCCACTGGGGCCCGACCGGATGATCCCTACCCTAACCCTCTCCTTCGGGCAATCCCCCTGTGCCGACACTGCGGCGGCCACATTCTCCGACGTGACGTAGTCGTCGAAGTCGTAAAGACGGATGTCCGCCCGCTTCTCCGGACGGACGACTATCGCCACGTCCGACACAATACCCTCGATTCTTTGTGCCAGTTTGTCAGCGGCCTCTCCGCTGTCGGCACCAGGCACCTCTATAAGCTTGGCCCCAGTTTGGGCCGTCTTCACTCTGACGCCAGGGATGCCAAGCTCCTCCAAGCAAATGGCCTCCCTGGCTCTGGCGATGGTGTCCGCATACGACACCCCTCGAGCAACAGCCTCCGGCCTGAGCTGCAGGACTATCGCCGTCGATCTGGGCTGTCTCAGGGTAACTTTACCCCTTTGCAGACCCAGTGGCGTTGGCCTAGTATTGGGCACTTTTGTTGCCCCATTGTCCTTCACGGTAGGGTCCCTAGCCCTCTTCCTCTTTCCCCGACTGCGGACGCCGGTGGTACGCTTCTCAGCAGGGGCCAATGGGGCCAGAGCAGGCTGGGCTCTCGACCGCGTCGTCCCTCTTTGGGGCCCAGTGTTTGCGGGGAGGGCGGGAAACCGCTCCGCACCACTGCATGCAGCCACCGAACTGTACCTCGTGCGTTCGGGCCTCTCCAAGCTCTCGAGCTTGGCTTCCAGCCCGTTCAGCCGCCCATTTATACCCTCGACGGAGGCGTCCAGGGTGCGCTGCATGGCCGCCAACGCAGCTATCACGCTCCCATTCGACTCCGTGGCAGGAAGAGGAACGACCTTTGCTTCTGCAAGGCGCCTCGCCTTCTCTTCTCTTTGCCTTGCCTTCTCTGCAGCCTCTTTGGCCTCATTGGCTTCTAAGGCCTCCCTCTTGCGGATCTTCAGCTGGTTCTTAAGTGACTCGACCCGATCACTAAGAACCTTGTTGGCCTCAGCGAGAAGACGATTCTCTTCTCTGAGATCCTCCTCCGCCTCGGATTCAGAGCTCCCCTCCAGCTCCCTCCTAGCAAGCCTGTCCTTCTCAAATTCCTCCACCTCTCGAATGAAACGCGTCATCCGATCCTCCTCCACAAATCTCACTTTCAACCGCTTGTCCTCCTTTGACACCTCTCTTTCCACTTCCTTCCTCTTCACAAACTCCAGCGTGTTCTTGCCCCCCCCAGAAACGGTGGGGCAGCCTGGAATCAGAACTCCGGCCTTGGCCGGCGAGCTGGTCCCAGGGAGGGATTCTCCCGCCTCCCGGCGGGTACCCTCCTGGGGTAGTTGTATTTGAGAAGACGCTTTCATTTTACGACATTGTTGGGGTGTCTCCCAGACAATTTTGAAGGGTTGTCATCCCCCTGGCAATTCAAGGGCTGCCGTTCCCTAAGTAGGCAGTGACGATCACCCATGCGACGCCTACTCGCCAAGGGTGCCCTATATACCCACGGAGGACGGGAGGTATCCGCGGGGTTTTAACGACTTTTCCTTGTCGACACCCAGACGGGCTGCGGGACTGAGCCCAGACCACCACGTACCCAGCTTATGCCAGGGCTGGGGTCGTTGTGGCGGACGGGACAGAACCCGCGACACTTCAGGAAACAACAACAAGAGCTGGCATGAAACCCTCGTTAACCTCAATGTGCGTACAGAAACGCTTGACAGGCACCCAGAAGGAGCGCCGACCTACCCTTTTCCCCCCCGTGTAACGACGTCCAGAAGGGACGCCGTCAAAACTCCTCTCAAAGCCGCTCAGAAGGAGCAGCGAGTGTGCGGTCCAGAGTGGATCCGCACGTGGAGGCGCAGGACCCAGAAGGGGCTCCCGCCAGTGTCGGGTTGTTAGCCGGCCAGTCTCACAGCAAGCTCCTCTCGAGGAGGAGGATGTTGAGGCTGCCCGTTGCCCAGGGTGTACCACGAGGAGGTCACCCAACACACACCCCAACCTAACCTAACCTAACCTAACCTAACCTAACCTAACCTAACCTAACCTTTTTTTTTTTTTTTTTTTTTTTACGTGTGGAAATCTGCAACCAGACCGTCTCGACCGGGTGTTGCACGACCCGGGAGGTGTGTGGGGATGGGCGATGGTCTGCCCGACCCACTAAAACCACACGGCACCCGTCAACCGCTGGGCGGGACCCCGAGCACTCATCGAGTCATTCACGGCCCGCCGCGGTGGTTCCTTCGAACCCTCCTGGCGTCTCTCCTCCCCCGAGTGCGAGGGAGGGGCGCCTTTCACCTTGAGGCTATGGCGCGGGGAGTGTGGGGAAGATGGTGACCCCCACCCCCGCGCTGGGCTACGATGGGTGCAACAGCCCATGCAGCCGCCTCCGACGACCCGTCCGTCTGCGTCGCGACGCGACTGACAGAGGGTCGTCCTCTCTCGCTCTCTCCGCCTCCTCTTTCCGCGAGATGACATCCTCGCAGAAGGAGGCGAAGGCGTCCCACGACCTTCTGCTCGTGACCATGGCATTGGCCACGGCCGTTAGCGTCAGGTCGGGTCCGATGACGGCGAGGAGCGCCTGGCGTTCGCTATCAAACGCCGGGCAGAACGCCAGCGTGTGGGTAGCCGAGTCAGCCCCAGCGCCGCACTCGTGGCACTCCATCGTGGGCTCCCGACCGATCTTGTGCAGGTAGCCACCGAAACATCCATGTCCGGTGAGGACCTGTGTGATACGGAAGGAGAGCCCACCCTCCTTGCGATCGACCCATCGCTCTAGGACAGGCCGAATCGCTCCGATGGTCAAGTGGCCGGCGGTTGGATGCTCCAATCGTTGCCGCCATTTGCGCAGCGCCATCTTTTGGGCATGTTCCCGCCATCGGGACACCTGCTCGGGCATTGCTCTACTGCCCAAGCTGCGGACCTCTGCACTCCGTTCATAAACAGAGGCCAAGACTTCTGCCTCTAGCTCCCAGGGGGGAGTTCCCGCTAGTACGCAGGCCGCCTCAAAAGACACGGTGCGGTAACCGTGTATCACCCTTAGTGCCATGGCCCGTTGGGGCCTTCTAAGAAGGATCTTGTTCTTGGCACTAAGGGCGTCCACCCACACCGGTGCTCCGTATAACGCCATGGAGCGTACGACGCCAGTATAAAGCCGGCGCGCGCCGGAGCTAGGGCCACCAAGATTTGGCAGCAGGTTCCCCAGCGCGTGAGCTGTTTTCACCAGCTTTGGTGACTGGCGTCGGAAATGCTCGTGGAAGAGCCATCTTCCGTCTAGATACAGCCCGAGGTACTTCATACACGGGCTGATATCTACGCGAACGCCGTTTATCCGGATATGAGCGTCCGGAGGCGGTCTCCTGCGAGGGCCGTGGAACAGCAGCGCCTCTGTTTTTTCCAGGGCGACCTTTAATCCCAACTGCTGGATTCGGCCGATCACATGGGATACCCCAACTGTGGCCAACCTGGCCGCCTCGGGGAACCCTTCGGCACGAGCAGTCACTAGCGTGTCGTCCGCGTAACATATTACGCGAAGACCACGCAACATTGCACCTCTTAAGGCCCAATCATAGCCGATGTTCCACAGGAGCGGACCCAGAACCGACCCCTGTGGAACTCCGCACGACACCGATCGGCTTTGCAGCCTGCCACCCTGATCCACGTACACTACTCTCCTACCACGCAGGTAGTTATGAATGATGCGCTGCAGGTATCCGGGTATGCCGTGGTATCTTAGCGCCTCGCCGATGACCTCAAAAGGCAGGCTGTTGAATGCATTGGCGATGTCGAGTGACACCGCCAGCACTACGTCTCCCTGAGCCACAGCCTCCTGAGAGTGCCCCTTCACACTCAGAATGGCATCCACCGTGGACCGCGCCTCCCGAAAGCCGTACTGGCAAGGTGCCAAGTCAGGGCCGATGTTGATCAGGTGGCAGTTGATGCGAAAAGCCAGGACGCGCTCGAATAGCTTCCCGGCTTCGTCCAAGAGGACGATAGGCCGGTAGGCTGATGGTGAGTTGAGGGGTCTGCCCTCTTTCCTGAGCAGTACGAGGCGTCCTGACTTCCACCTTGCGGGAAATTCGCCCGACACGAGGCACGCGTCCAGAAGTGCTCTGAAACGCTCCTCTATCACCTCCTCGGTTAGCACCCAGATCTTGCCTAGGATACCGTCAGGCCCTGGAGCCGTGTTTTTGGCCTTAAGCCGCAGGAAGGCCGCACCCAACTCGCCGGTGGTTATCGGCGGCACGTGGGTGTTTTCCCCGTCTGATGTTGCCGGGGCCATCCGCGGAGGCATAAACTCGCCCCTCTCTGGGAAAAGCGCACGGACAATGGAGTCGAGTAACGCCGGCTCGAGAGACTCAGTCAGAGGGGGGCCTATGTTGCGAAGTTTACCCCGAACTGAGCGGTACGGGCGCCCCCAAGGATCCCGATTGAGACTCTCAAGCATCTCCTCCCTTGCTTGGTCTTTGGCCTGGCATATGGCGACCTTTAAGGCCTCCTTGGCCTCTTTATACGCGGCGTGCAGTACCGCATCGTCTAAGACGTTTCGCCTACGCCGCCTAAGGTGGTTTGTGTAGGCTCTACGCGCAACAATGCAGTCTTCGCGTAGACTAGCCACCTCCTGCGACCACCAATAGACCTCACGTTTGTGAGGACGCCGCCTGACACGGGGCATGGCCGCGTCGCAGACCTCTGCCATGGACTCGGCGAACCAATTTGCCCTTTCATCCGCCTGTACCGACTGAGTGGGAGGGCGGGCAAACCACAACTGAGCGATGGCCGCCTCTATAGCCAGCTCCCGATCCAGCTTAGTGATCGCCCAACGCGGGAACGGCGACGGACCCGTGTTACGCGGTCGGCCAGTGCTAACACCGTTCGAGGGGGCGAGATCGAATCTGATGTAAAGATGATCCGACAATGTCTCGACCCCCTCAACAACCGTCCACCCGGACACACGACGAGCGACGACAGGAGAAGCGAAGGACAGGTCCACGATGGACCCGCCCTGCTGTCGCAGGCACGTATTAGTGCTGCCCTGGTTTAGAAGGAGCAGGCCGGATGATATGGCCCACTCTTCTACAACTTCACCACGTTGACATGTGGCCGGGGAGCCCCAGGTCGTCGATTTGGCGTTAAAGTCGCCGAGGACGATTACTGGCAGGGGCGAGGCACGGTGAACCGCAGCGCCCAGTTGGCCAATAAACGTCTCGAATTCCGCCACGGTCTTATTTGGGGAGAAATATACCCCAATCAGGGCAAATCCTCCCCACTTGACGACGACAAAACCGGCTCCCCGTTCAACGAAAACGAAGGGAGGCACCGCGTCCGACGAACCTCCGACGATTGCCACGAGTTTCGTGGAGTCCACCACCCAATTGCTGCGATCAGGCACATAATACGGCTCTGCCGCAACCGCTATACCTATTGACCACGCTGCCATTGATTGCACAAAAAGGTCTTGTGCCCCAGCAGCGTGGTTAAGGTTCGTCTGGAGAAGGCGTAGTGGGGCCGTGCTAGACATTGCCAATCTCCATCGCATCAGCTTGAGGCGTCTGCTGTGCGCCTCCCTGGGAACCAGCGGCCGGTGTTTTGGCCGCTGTTCTCTTCCGCCTTGGGGACTGGCACCATTTACTACCGATGATATGTGACGCGGGCCGCCTCGCCTCCGCGCACATCGGGCAGTGTGGTGCCGAAGAGCACGATGCCGCAATATGGCCTGCTTTACCGCAGCGATAGCAGATATCGCTGCGGTCTATCATGGCCGTGCATCGGGCTTTGGTATGCCCCCTTTCGAGGCAGCGGTAGCATTTGAGCGGCCGCGCCTCCAGAGCCTCCACATGGGCAATGCTCCAATCGACGTAAATACGTCCCTCCTTCAGCAGGACTTTGGCTGCAGCAATTGGGCATGCCACATAAATTGTGTTCATGCCCCCAGCGCCGCGGCGCATCTGCCCGACCCTCACATGCTCAGGCGAGCATGATCCCACCTTTGCAACCTGTGCAACGACTTGCGCTGGAGTGATGGTGTCGTCCAGGTCGAATATGCGCAGGTCTGCGCATTTTACCGGCCTGGAGACTTTGGCGTCATCGCCTAGAGCGTCTCTGATCTGGCGGGCCAGTTGGTCAGCTTGCTCCTCCGTGGCCGTGCTCGGGAGATTGAGGATCCGAGCACCCGTAATTGCCGCTCTGAACCTTACGCCCTCGATCCCCAAGTCGGCAGGATTCACGGACTCCTTCGCCTTAAGGAGGACGTTGGCGTACGTCAAACCTCGTTCTTGCGCCTCCGGCTGCAGTGTAATAACCACTGCCGGCGAGCGAGGAGCCCTCAACTTGGGCTTGGGCTTCTTTTTGGCCTGCGGCTTGCCCTGCGATTTGGCCTGTTGTTTGGCCTGGGCCGCCTTCTTCCTGCGGGCCTTCCGGCCGTTGGTGACCGGAGTCCACTCTCCCTCAGCCGAGGTAGACGGAGCAGGTGCCGCAGGAGTTTTGGTGGCCCGTGGGGGATTACCCTTTTTGGGTTTTCCAGAAGACGGGCTCACCACCACCTTGCCCTTGTCCTTAGGCGTTGGCGTCGACTTGTCTTTTACGACCGACGCGAAGGTCGCCTTGGCCTTGTTTTTGGCGTCGGCCGCAAGCGGCGGACGCATACGAGGCTCTGGAGGAAGCCTTGCGGCGAGGGAGTCAAGCCTGGTGTTGACCATCAGGCCCACTTGCCGCATCACCTCTGCCATTAGGGTCTGATCCACCTCCGGCTGGGGCGGTTGTGCTGCCTTAGCCTTAGGTTTAGGCTTCGAACTAGGTTTTGCCTGCGGTTCCTTTTGCTGCGCCACGGGGGCGACCAGCGCTTTGAGGGCCGCAGGTGCGACCGGGAGCGGATCATTGGCCATCTCGTCGTCATATTCAGAATATGGTGTAACGACAGGTTGGAAACGCTGTTGGTGGAGGTACTCCACTGTAGCCTTCAACGTCTCCATTTCCTCCTTTAGGGTCGAGATCTCCGCACTTAGGCGAAAGTTCTCGACTTTCAGAGCCTCTGTCTCCTCCGTCACCGTACGGTGGCGTAAGAGGCTGACGTTCTCTTTGTAGGACGCGGCAATCCTCTTAAGGGCTTTGACATAAGTGCCCTTAAGGTGACCGGATGAACTGGCCACATGGACAAGCATCGCCACGTCGTCCTCAACCTGCTGAACCACAACTTCCGCACAGGCTTCAGCGTCCTTGTCTTGGCCGCCCGTTAGGGCAGCTCGTTTGGCCCTGGTGATTCTGCTCTCATGGACCATTTGGGCGAACTCCTTTTCCGCCTGGAGCTCGAGAGCCTCACGCTCGGCCTCGTTGTGCCGCTCTTTTGCAGCAGCAAGGCCTGCGTACTGCCCTGTAGTGGGCGGTCTGCCTCTGCCTCGACGAGAGGTAGGCACTTTCGTCGCCGAACGTACTGAGCGGACCGAGTCGTTGTCCGACTCTGAAGACAGATCCGCTCGAGTTCTCTTGCGAGCACTCGTGACCGTGGTTATTGAGCAGTCGGACATAGCGTCCTCCTCCCCGGCCGACAGGAACACCAAGTTCTCCTCCTCCTTGTTTTTGTCGTCTCTTGCTCGACGACTGCGGCTGCGAGTTCTAGTTGCAGCCGCGTCGAGCCGCGTAAGCGAGACCGACAACACCTTTTTGGGCCTCTCGTCGTCCTTTTGGGACGAGCCCTCTCTGCCCGATCTACTGGGCCTTTTCTCAGATACACCCTTGTCCTTACCGGACCCACTCGCCATAACCTCGCCCTTCACGGGCCTTCGCCTTGAAACTCTTCCAGAAGCATCGTCACACCTTGGGGCCTGGTTGCCTACCCCAGAGGTGGAATCGGAGTTATCCGAAAATGAACGCACAACTTTGCCCCCCCCAGAGACGGTGGGGCAGCCTGGGTCCAGCGAACTGGGCCCAGGGAGGGATTCTCCCGCCTCCCGGCGGGTACCCTCCTGGGGTAATACTATTTTTGATTGTGCTTCCATTTTATGACATTAATGGGTGTCACCCAGACAATTTGGGGGTTGTCATCCCCCTGGCAATTTAAGGGCTGCCGGTCCCTGATGAGGCTGCAACAGTCACCCATGCGTCGCCCACACGCCAAGGGAACCCTATATACGCCGCAGAGGGCGGGAGGTGTCTGCGGGGTTTTTACAAGTTTTCCTTCTTGTCGCCCGAGTGGGCTGCCAGTCTGCCTGGACAGACACGTACCCGGCTACGCCGAGACCGGGGTCGTTGTGCAAGCCAGAACAGAACTGGCGACGACTGCGAGAACATCGCAACAAGGGTTGGCGTGAAGCCCGAGTTGAAAGCACCTTGCGCATGGAAGCGCTTGAAGGGCACCCAGAAGGGGCGCCGAGCTACCCAATTTCCCCCCGTGTAACGACGCCCAGAAGGGACGCCGTCAAGACTCCACTCAAAGCTACTCAGAAGGAGCAGCGAGTCGTACGGCCCAAAGTGGACACGCACATGGAGTTGCAGGGCCCAGAAGGGGCTCCCGCCTGTGTCGGGTTGTTAGCCGGCCAGTCTCACAGCAGCCTCCTCATTGGAGGAGGTGTTGAGGCTGCCCGTTGCCCAGGGTTTACCACGAGGAGGTCACCCAACACAAACCCCAACCTAACCTAACCTAACCTAACCTAACCTAACCTAACCTAACCTAACCTAACCTAACCTAACCTAACCTAACCTAACCTAACCTAACCTTTTTTTTTTTTTTTTTTTTTTTTTTTTTTAACGTGTGGAAATCTGCTACCAGACCGTCTCGACCGGGTGTTGCACGACCCGGGAGGTGTGTGGGGATGGGCGATGGTCTGCCCGACCCACTAAAACCACACGGCACCCGTCAACCGCTGGGCGGGACCCCGAGTACTCATCGAGTCATTCACGGCCCGCCGCGGTGGTTCCTTCGAACCCTCCTGGCGTCTCTCCTCCCCCGAGTGCGAGGGAGGGGCGCCTTCCACCTTGAGGCTATGGCGCGGAGAGTGTGGGGAAGATGGTGACCCCCACCTCCGCGCTGGGCTACGATGGGTGCAACAGCCCATGTAGCCGCCTCCGACGACCCGTTCGTCTGCGTCGCGACGTGACTGACAGTGGGTCATCTTCTCTCGCCCTCTCGGCCTCCTCTTTCCGCGAGATGACATCCTCGCAGAAGGAGGCGAAGGCGTCCCACGACCTTCTGCTCGTGACCATGGCTTTGACCACGGCCGTTAGCGTCAGGTCGGGTCCGATGACGGCGAGTAGCGCCTGGCGTTCACTGTCGAACGCCGGACAGAATGCCAGCGTGTGGGTAGCCGAGTCGGCCCCAGCGCCGCACTCGTGGCACTCTATCGTGGGCTCCCGACCGATCTTATGCAGGTAACCACCAAAACAGCCGTGTCCGGTGAGGACCTGCGTGGTACGGAATGAGAGCCCACCCTCCTTGCGAACGACCCATCGCTCCAGGACGGGCCGAATCGCTCCGATGGTCAAGTGGCCGGCAGATGGATGCTCCAGGCGTAATCGCCATTGTTGCAGAGCCCTCTTTTGAGCGCGCTCCCGCCATCGGGACACCTGTTCAGGCATAGCCCTACTGCCTAGGCTGCGTACTTCAGCGCTCTGCTCGTAGACAGAGGCCAGCACTTCTGCGTCCAGCTCCCATGGGGGAGTCCCTGCCAAAACGCAGGCCGCCTCGAAGGACACGGTGCGGTAACCATGTATTACCCTTAATGCCATAGCCCTTTGGGGCCTCCTGAGAAGGATTTTGTTTTGGGCATTAAGGGCGTCCACCCACACTGGTGCCCCATACAACGCCATGGAGCGTACGACGCCAGTGTAAAGCCGGCGCGCACTGGAACTGGGGCCACCAAGGTTTGGCAGCAAGTTACCCAGCGCGTGAGCTGTTCTCACCAGCTTCAGTGACTGACGCCGGAAGTGCTCCCGAAAACTCCACTTGGCATCGAGATACAGGCCGAGATATTTAATAGAGGCGCTGATCTCAATCTGCACACCATCAATGCGCAGATGTGCGTCTAGAGACGGCCTTCTACGGGGCCCGTAGAAATAGAGCGCTTCGGTCTTCTCCAGCGCAACTTTTAGGCCCAGCAATTGGATTCGCTGGATCATATGCGACACTCCGACGGTTGCGAGAATGGCCGCATCCGAAAACTCCTTGGCTCTGGCAGTCACGAGAGTGTCATCCGCGTAACACACTACGCGGAGTCCACGCAGCATGGCACCTCTTAAGGCCCAGTCATATCCGATATTCCACAGGAGCGGACCCAGAACCGACCCCTGTGGAACACCGCACGACACTGCTCTGTTGCGCATTCTGCCTTGTTGGTCAAGGTACACAACCGACCTATTCCGCAGGTAATTGACAATTATCCTCTGCAGATAGCCAGGTACGCCATGGTATTTCAAAGCCTCCCCGATGCACTCGAAGGGCAGACTGTTGAATGCATTGGCGATGTCGAGCGACACCGCCAACACAACATCTCCCTGTGCAATAGCCTCCTGAGCATGAGCCTTGACATCAAGGATGGCGTCAATAGTTGATCGCGCCTCCCGGAACCCATACTGGCAAGGTGCCAAATCAGGGCCCACATTGCTCAGATGGCTATTTATTCGCCGGGCCAGGACGCGCTCGAAGAGCTTGCCGGCCTCATCCAAAAGAACAATAGGCCGGTAAGCAGATGGTGATTCAAGGGGTCTCCCCTCCTTTCTGAGCAGAACAAGGCGTCCTGTTTTCCACCTAGCAGGGAACTCCCCCGCTGAGAGACAGGCGTCCAGAAGAGACCGGAAGCGCTCCTCTATAATTTCTTCGGCAATCACCCAGACTTTGCCGACGATGCCATCAGGCCCTGGGGCCGTATTCTTGGCCTTGAGCCGCAGGAAGGCTGCGCCCAACTCACCAGTAGTAATTGGCGGTATATGAGCGGCGTCCCCGTTAGCTGTTGCCGGGGCCATCCTCGGCGGCACAAATTCGCCTCGCTCCGGAAACAACGAGCGAACAATGGAGTCGAGTAACTGAGGCTCGAGCGACTCAGTGAGAGGGGGGCCCACGTTGCGCAGCTTGCCCCGCACTGAGCGGTAAGGGCGACCCCAAGGATCTCGATTGAGTCCCTCGAGCATCTCCTCCCTTGCCTGGTCCTTGGCCTGACATATGCCGACTTTCAAGGCCTCCTTGGCTTCTTTATACGCAGTGTGCAGTGCCGCATCGTCTTGCACATTTCGCCTACGCCGCCTAAGATGGTTTGTGTAGGCTCTGCGCGCCACGATGCATTCTTCGCGCAGTGCAGCCACCTCCTGCGACCACCAATAGACTGCTCTTTTGGGAGGACAGCGGCGAACCCGGGGCATGGCCGCATCGCAAACCTCTGTCATGGAGTCTGCAAACCAGTTCGCTCCTTCGTCCACCTGGATCGACTGGGTGGGAGGGCGAGCAAACCATACTTGGGCAATGGCTGCCTCTATAGCCAGCTCCCGATCCAGCTTGGTGACCGCCCAGCGCGGGAACGGTGACGGATCCGTGCTACGCGGCTGGCTGATGACACCGTTCGAGGGGGCGAGGTCGAATCTGATGTAAAGATGATCCGACAATGTCTCAACCCCCTCGACAACCGTCCACCCGGACACGCGACGAGCGACGACAGGAGAAGCGAAGGACAGGTCTACGATAGACCCGCCCTGCTGCCGTACGCACGTATTTGTGCTGCCCTGGTTTAGGAGGAGCAGGCCGGATGTTATGGCCCACTCTTCCACAACTTCACCACGTTGACATGTGGCCGGGGAGCCCCAGGTCGTCGACTTAGCGTTGAAGTCGCCGAGGACGATTACTGGCAGGGGCGAGGCACGGTGAACCGCAGCACCCAGTTGGCCAATAAACGCCTCGAATTCCGCCACGGTCTTATTTGGGGAGAAATATACCCCAATCAGGGCAAATCCTCCCCACTTGACGACAACAAAGCCGGCTCCCCGTTCAAGGAAGACGAACGGAGGGACCACGTCCGACGAACCTCCGACAATCGCCACAAGTTTAGTGGAGTCCGCTACCCAATTATTGCGGTCAGGCACGTAATACGGCTCTGCCGCAACCGCTATACCTATCGACCACGCTGCCATTGATTGCACAAAAAGGTCTTGTGCACCGGCAGCGTGGTTTAGGTTCGTCTGGAGAAGGCGTAGTAGGGCCGTACTAGACATTGCCAATCTCCATTGCATCGGCATGAGGCGTCTGCTGAGCGCCTCCTTGGGTGCCAGCAGCCGATGTTTTGGCCGCTGTCCTCTTCCGCCTTGGGGCTTGGCACGATTTACTGCCGATGATGTGAGACGCGGGCCGCTTCGCCTCCGCGCACATCGGGCAGTGTGGTGCCAAAGAGCACGATGCCGCTATATGGCCTGCTTTACCGCAGCGATAGCAGATATCGCTGCGGTCTATCATGGCCGTGCATCGGGCTTTGGTGTGCCCCCTTTCGAGGCAGCGGTAGCATTTAAGCGGCCGCGCCTCCAGAGCCTCCACATGGGCAATGCTCCAGTCGATGTAGATACATCTCTCCTTTAGCAGGACTTTGGCCGCAGCTACTGGGCATGACACATAAATTGTGTACATGCCACCAGCGCCACGGCGCATCTGCCCAACCCTCACATGCTCCGGCGAGCAGGACCCTACCTTCGCCACCTGTGCAACTACTTGCGCTGGAGAGATGGTGTCGTCCAGGTCGAATATGCGCAGGTCTGCGCATTTTACCGGCCTGGAGACTTTAGCGTCATCACCTAGGGCCTCCTTGATCTGACGGGCCAGTTGGTCAGCTTGCTCCTCCGTGGCCGTGCTCGGGAGATTGAGGATACGAGCACCAGTGACCGCCTCTCTAAATCGTACCCCCACGATTCCCAGGTCGGCAGGATTTACCGACTCCTTTGCCTTCAGGAGGACGTTGGCATAAGTAAGTCCTCGCTCTTTTGCCTCCGGCTGCAGTGTTATGACCACTGCCGGCGAGCGAGGAGTCCTCAACTTGGGCTTGAACCTCCTTTTGGCCTGAGATTTGGCTTGCGGTTTGGCCTGCTCCTTGGCCTTGGCCGCCTTCTTCCTGCGAGCTTTCCGGCCGTTGGTGACCGGGGTCCACTCTCCCTCGGCCGAGGTGGACGGGCCAGGAGCCACAGGGGTCTTTGCAGCCTGGGAGGCATACGAGGTGGTCTTCGCCGCCTTCGCTCCCTTTTTGGGCTTGCCGGTCGCTTTTTGGGGCCCCACAGATGTAGGTAGGGCCGCAGCCTTCTTGCCCTTGGTTTTGGGCGCTGGTGTCGGTGCGCTTTTCGCTGCCAACGCAAAGCTGTTGTTAGCCTTGTTCTTGGCGTCGGCCGCAAGCGGTGGACGCAGACGAGGCTCAGGAGGCAGCCTGGCCTCGATTGATTCCAATCTAGTGGAAACCATGAATCCAACCTGTCTCATAACTTCCGCCAGAACCGATTGGTCAATTACTGGCGGGGGAGGAAGCGGCGGCGGTTGGACTGCCTTCGCTTTCGGCTTCGATTGTGCCATCGGCTCCTTTCGCTGCGCCAAGGGGGCCATCGCTTTAGGAGTCACAGGAGCAACCGGATGAACGTCATCGGACATCTCTCCTTCCCACGCATCTGAAGTGGGTGTAGCCACAGGGACGAACTGCTTTTGGTGGAGATACTCCACCGTGGCATGCAAAGTAGCCATTTCCTCCCTTAGGCTAGACACCTCCGCACTGAGACGGAGGTTCTCAGCCTTTAGGGCTTCGGTTTCTTGCGAAACCGTACGGTATCGCAAGAGTCCTATATTTTCCTTATAGGACTCAGCAATCGCCTTAAGGGACTTAACATATGTACCCTTGAGATGGCCGGACGTGTTGGCCACATGAAGCAGCATTTTGATGTCGTCCTCCACCTCTTGGACGACAACATCTGCACAGGCCTCTTCGTCTTTATCAGAGCCACCCATTAGGACAGCTCTGGATGCCCTAGTGACGCGCCTCTCGTGAGCCATTTCGGCGTACTCTTTCTCGGCCTGGAGCTCAAGAGCCTTACGCTCGGCCTCATAGTGCCGCTCCTTCGCAGCAGCAAGGCCTACGTACTGCCCTGTAGTGGGCGGTCTGCCTCTGCCTCGACGAGAGGTAGGCACTTTCGCCGAACGGAAAGAGCGGACCGAGTCATTGTCCGACTCTGAGGACAGATCCGCTCGAGTCCTTTTGCAACCACTGGTGATTGTGGAAGTCGAGCAGTCGGACATTGCGTCCTCCTCCTCCGAACGAACCACCACGACCTCATTCTCCTTGTCCTGACCGTCTCTGGCTCGACGACTGCGGCTGCGAGTTCTAATGGCCGCGTCGAGTCGCGTCAATGAGACGGACAACACCTTGCCCTTTTTAGGCATTCCTAAGTCCATACCGGACCTAACCTCCTTGCCCCTACTGGGCCGACTACTACCACCGCCCTTCACGGGCTTGACGCCACCAACGTCACCACTTCCACCACTGCCCTTCACGGGCACACACTTCGAGCTTCCAGGAACATAGACACACTCTGAGGCCTGGTCGGCCACCCCAGAGGGACCTTCGGTAGCAAATTTCTCACACGGGGACCCGGTCATCCCCGTGCGCCGGGCGTCAGCCGGAGCGCATGACATACTCGCATTCAAATTACTGGACATTTTCATTACTTTTTACGAAGCAATTTACGGGTTGCAGTCCCCGGATTTGACAACTTTACTGTTGGATGGGTTACGTTTTTACTAACGGGTGTTACCTGTGTTCTCAGGGGTTTTTAAGAGTGTATCCTTCTCTGGAGCTGTCGCTTGTCGCGCCGGGTCGAAGCCCCCACGCCAAGCACGCCCTATATACGCCACAGAGGGCGGGAGGTGTCTGCGGGGTTTTTACAAGTTTTCCTTCTTGTCGCCCGAGTGGGCTGCCAGTCTGCCTGGACAGACACGTACCCGGCTACGCCGAGACCGGGGTCGTTGTGCAAGCCAGAACAGAACTGGCGACGACTGCGAGAACATCGCAACAAGGGTTGGCGTGAAGCCCGAGTTGTAAGCACCTTGCGCATGGAAGCGCTTGAAGGGCGCCCAGAAGGGGCGCCAAACTACCCTATTCCCCCCGTGTAACGACGCCCAGAAGGGGCGCCGTCAAAACTCCACTCAAAGCCACTCAGAAGGAGCAGCGAGTCGCACGGCCCAAAGTGGACACGCACCTGGAGATGCAGGGCCCAGAAGGGGCTCCCGCCTGTGTCGGGTTGTTAGCCGGCCAGTCTCACAGCAGCCTCCTCATTGGAGGAGGATGTTGAGGCTGCCCGTTGCCCAGGGTTTACCACGAGGAGGTCACCCAACACAAACCCCAACCTAACCTAACCTAACCTTTTTTTTTTTTTTTTTTTTTCTTTATACTGGAGGAAATGCATTACGCATACCCGGGGCATGGGGACACCCTAGGTTATGTGGGGCTCTCCCCCCAACTCCCGCCTCCCCGTCCAGGCCCTGCGGCCTCGACGGGGATTCGGGAGGAGGGGGGCCTACCCACTAAAACCTCCAGTACATCCTCTCGCTCGACGAGCGGCTCGGGATTGTGGTCTACACGGCTACCGAGTGCCGCCCGGCGGTTTACCATCAGGGGAGGAGGCGTCCGAGGATGTCTGGACGTCTCCTAACTCTCTCTTGCACTGCCGTGCAATGCGGGCTCGAGGTCCCCACCTCTAACCCGCTGGCTAGTGCTAGGGCGGTAAGTGGCGCACAAATCTACGCCTCCGACCACCCGGCCTTCTTCTTCGGAGTAGGTCCGCGTTCACGTCGGACTCACGTACTCGCTCCGCAGCCTCTTTGTGAGTCATGACCTCCTCAGCGAAGGAGGCCACAGCCGTCCATGACCTCTCATTTGCCAGCATAGCCCTGACTACGCTTGGCAAAGAGAGGTCCCCTCCAATAATCCCCGTCAGGGTGTGACGCTGGGGAGAGAAGGCGCCGCACACTTGCAGAGTGTGCTCTACCGTGTCCTCCACGGCGCCACACTCGTGGCAAACTGCCGTCGGCTCCCTTTTAGCCACACGGTGCAGATACCGACCAAAACAACCATGTCCAGTCAGTACCTGCACCAGGCGGAACGTTAGGGCCCCGTGTTTCCGCCCGCACCATTGCCGCAGCACCGGCCTGATTGCGTCTACGGTCCTAGCCCCGTAGAGCGGAGACTCTAGGCTCGACGCCCATTGCCGCATTAGGGATTCGCGGGCATCCCTCATCGCCCTACCAGATTCTTCTGGAGCTGGGGCCTGTCCCCGCTCCCCAGCCTCACACCTCAGGCGGTAAGACGTCGCCAGGAGTCCCGCCTCAAGCTCCCATGGAGCGGTTCCAGCGAGCGAGCAAGCTGCTGCCCAGGACAAAGTCCTGTATCCTCTAATGGCTCTTACCGCCATGACCCTTTGCGCTTGGCGAAGCAGGGATCGATTTGTGGCGGTAAGAGCCCCGGCCCAAATGGGCGCACCGTACAGTGCCATGCTGGCAACGACACGAGCATAGAGCTTGCGGCATGACGCGCTGGGACCTCCCAGATTCGGGAGGAGTTGGGCCAAGGCTGATGCAGCAGCGACCAATCGTGGGGAGAGCTGCCTGAAGTGCTCCTCAAATTTCCACTTTGAGTCGAGGGTGAGGCCAAGGTACTTCAGAGTACCCTCAACGCGGATCCTGCTCCCGCCCACTAGAACATACGCCCCCCTCGGTGGGCGCCCTCTGCGACCATAAAAGGCAATGGCCTTGGTTTTGTCCAGGGCCACCCTTAAGCCCAAGAGCCTGATGCGGTCCACCACCAGCGAGGCCATCACCGAAACGTTCCTGGCCGCGTCCTTGTACTCCGGACCCCATCCCATCACCAAGGTGTCATCCGCGTAACAGATTACCTCGGTTCGGGGCAATATGGTTCCGTGGAGGATCCAATCGAACCCGAGGTTCCACAGCAGGGGTCCCAAAACTGAACCCTGTGGAACCCCGGACTCCATTCGATGGGCCCGCATCTGGCTCTCGGCGTCCACGTAGAGCACGTCCCTGTCGCGCAGGTACGCTCCAATAACAGCCCTTAAATATGGGGGCACACGATGAGCTCTGAGAGCCTCCTCAATAACGGCATAAGGGAGGGTGCCGAACGCATTCGCAATATCTAGCGAAACGGCTACCATTACCTCCCCTCGCCCAGTCGCATCGTCCGACCGCCTCCTCAATTCCGATATGGCGTCTAGTGTGGAGCGCCCCTTTCGGAAACCGTACTGCCGAGACGAGAAGTTCGGCCCCACTCCCTCTAAGTGCTGGGTAATGCGCGCTGCAATTACCCTTTCCAAGAGCTTAGCCGCCTCGTTCAGCAGCACGATTGGGCGGTATGCCGACGGCTGGTCCAGGGGTCGACCCTCCTTCTGGAGGAGACACAAGCGCCCGTCACGCCAAACCTTGGGGAACTCCCCATTCCTCAGGCACGCAGTAAAAATGTGCCTGAGCCTTTCTCCCAGGTGACCCGCAGCAACATAAAGAACTCGCCCAGGGACCCCATCCGGTCCTGGAGCCTTTTTCTTTCCACGGAGGCGGTCCAGAGCCGTCTCCATCTCGTCCTCGGAGACCTCCGGTACTTCTTCGGGAATGACCACAGGGTCCACGGTCGGAGGAACCATAGAAGGCGGGAAGAAGGATTCCTGGGCAGGGAACAACCCCTCCACCACTCGTCTCAGCAGGTCAGGTGCCATCTTATCCGTGGGGGGAGCCTGATGTCTCATCCTACTGCGCACCATTAAATAGGGCCTCCCCCATGGATCCCTGTCCAGGTCGGCGATAAACTCCTCCCTGGCCTTTTCCTTTGCGGCATAGATTGCCCTCCTAAACGCCTTGCGAGCCTCTCTAAGCGACCTGAAGAGCGTGCTCTCCTCCGCAAGCGTGTGTCGGCGCCTACGGCAACGGACGTATGCTCGTCGGGCCTGGTTGGTGACGGTACGGAGGTTCGCGATCTCCTCCGACCACCAGTATACCCGGTTTCGCCTCCAAGTGTGCTCAGCTCTGCGCATGGAAGCGTCGCACACTGTTGTCATGGCCCTCTGAAATTGTAGGGCCATGGTATTGACGTCTTGGCCATCAGGAGTAGGGACCCAATCCTGCACCATGGCGGCCTCCATAGCCATATCCAAGTTGAGCCGCGTCATGGCCCAACGCGGAAATGTGGACTGGCCACGAGGTCCACCAGGCCCTGGTCGGCCCGTTCCTCTGAGAGGCGAGACCCTGAACGAGATATAGACGTGATCGCTCAAGGTCTCGACGTCCTGTAGAACCTGCCAATCTCGGATGCGCGCCGCTAGGACGGGGGTAGCGAACGTTAAGTCCACTATGGACCCCCCCGTTCTACGCACGCAGGTATTGGCGGTTCCCTGATTGAGTACTACTACTCCGGCCTCGGCTGCCCACTGTTCCACAGCCCGACCCCTGTCATCGGTGCGGGGGCAACCCCAGGCTGTAGACTTGGAGTTGAAGTCCCCCGCCACGATAATTTGCGCCGGCGCAAGACGTCTCACGGATGCGCAGACCTCCCGGAGAAAGTCTTGGAACTCTGTGATGCTCCTGTTGGGGGAAAAATAGACCCCCAAGAGCACTAGGTCACCCCAGGCGCACGCCACATAGCCCGGTCTTTTCTCCTTAACGGAGAGAGGAGGGGAGTGAGTGCCTGTTGGGGTAACTATGGCTACGGTGCCGGACGCATCACCGGCCCAGTTTTGCTGGGGGGGAACGCAATAAGGCTCCGCAATTACGGCTGCGTGAACCTCCCACTCCGCAATGTGCTGCACAAGAAGGTCTTGTGCCGCTGCGGAGCGGTTTAGGTTAGCCTGTAATATGTTGAGAGTCGGTGTCCTTATCATTGAGGGTCCGACATCTCAACCTCCTGGCTCTGTTGAGCAGCCCCCTGCGAAGCGACCCTTGTCCAAGGGGTCGCTTTAGCCTTTACCGTGGGGGGGGAACAACTCCGACCCCCCATCAGATGCACAGCTGGTCTCTTCGCTGCAGTGCAAATAGCGCACTTCAGCCTGTCGGCCGTGCAGGTCACCCCCTTATGGCCCGTCTGACCACACCGGTAGCAGGTGTCAGAGTAGTCCACCTCCGAGGGGCAACGCTGCCGAGTGTGCCCAAATGCCATGCATTTGAAGCATCTCATCGGCAGCGGCTCCAATGAGACCACCCGGGCCACATTCCAGCCGACAAACAGCCTACCCTCGTCTACCACGACCTTAGCCGCCTGCATCGGGCATCGGACCAAGACAGAGCCAATCCTGCTTGGCCCGTAACTGATTTTCCCGGACTTAACCTCGTCCGGGGAACAACAACCTTTGGCCGCAATGGCGGCTACGACGTGCTCGACCTGGACGTCTTCATCCAGGCCGGTGATTTTGAGGTCTGCGCAGCGAGTGGGCCTAACCACTTTAGCGGACCCGGAGAGGACCTCCTTCAACTTAACGGAGAGCGCATCCGCTTTAGGGCCGCTGGAAGCGCCGGGAATCTCTATAATCCTGGCCCCAGTGGCAGACGCCCTGATGCGCAAACCCTCAATGCCAAGCTCAGCGATATTTATGCTGGCTTTGGCCTTTCCGATGACCTCTCCGTAGGTCATCCCATTTTGGACAGCCTCATCCGAGAGGGTGACCACTACAGCAGCAGATTTAGGCGCCTGCAGCTTTCTCGTCTTTGGAACGGGCCTTGGGGCTGGCGCAGCTGGTGTGGCCGGCTGGGGAGCTTTCCGCCTCTTCCTGCCCTTTCGGGTCACCTCTTGCCACTCTGTAGCTGGGGCCTGGCTGGTGCTGGGCAGAGGCTCAGAGGGGGGATTTGGCAATCGCCGTTGTTGGATAGCCAGGGCATGGGGAGCAGCAGCCACTGGCGGACCAGCTGCAGCTCCTGCGTAAGTGGCTTTGGCCGCCCTCTGTTTTTTCAAATCCGCCGCCAGTGGGGGACGCAGATTTCTGGCGGGTAGCAACCGTTCCTGTATGCCCTCCAGACGGGCATTAATCATGTTGCCGAGGGTCCGAACCAATCTCTGCTCCATTGATTCTAGGTCCCTCGACGGTGACGCCCTACGAGGCGGCTGGGGTTGCGGCTTAGGCTTCGGCTGGGGGGGTGGAGGGGGATCCCTTCTGTTCCCCTCTTCGTATGCCCTTCTAAGAGCACTCAGCTCCTTCTCCATCAGCTCCACCTTCTGGTTCAGCCTTTTATTGTCGGCCGCCAACCGAACTGTCTCCTCCGACATGGTAAGAAGGGACATGTCAGCAACCTCTTTGCGGACATTAGCCAGAAATCCATATATGGCTTTCTGACATGTTCCCTTCATATTCTTGCTTTTCTTCACCACACATTCAATTTCCTCGCATCCCTTGAGGAAATTGGAGTGGTGTTCAGCCGCCGATAACAGCCTCCCAGGGCTTTTTGGGGGGGACACTCTCCCCATGGCTTCAGTGGAAGGGGCATTCTTTCTGAACGCAGACGCCCTTGAAGTTTCCGGGTCAGAGGTCACAGAGGCCTCCCTACTTAACCTCGTAAGGTCATCTTCGTCAACGAAGGCACAGAGCCTCATTCGCCTCAATTCTTCTCGGGCCCTTCCCAGGCCTATGGACGTCCCAACTGTAGGAGGTCTACCGCGGCCTCTTCGGGCCGTAGGAACTTTAGGTGCGGCAGGCACATCTGCCTCGGATTCAGAGGACAGCTCTGGCGTACCTCGCGGCCTCTTTCTGCTCTCAACAAGATCAGCAACCTCCATGTGGATCGGGCTACAGAAATCACCGAGTTCCCGATCCTCAGCGGCTCGCCTGCCGACCCACGTGTCCACGTCAAAGGTGCTAATCCTGCCAAACTCCTGGTCGTTAACGGAAACAACTGGGCTTTCCGGTGCACTTTCCCCATGATCACCAGCCCCAACTTGCTCCTGATCCACTTCCAACGGTGTCGACGAGTCCGAGAGACACTCCATCTCGGAGACCGTCCCGGCGTCAGACACCACATCCACATAAATTTGTGGCTCAGAAGGTCCCTCAGCCTTTGAGCCCTTCTTTTTACAGAGACCACGCTTGCCCTTCCTATTAGTGGACTCCTCACCCCGCACTTCCTCAGATCTATGCAATGAGTTGGCAGCACCGCCTTCACCGATGCGCGATAGCACCACTACCGGTATGCCTGAAGCCACAAACTCATTTAACGACAAATTGTCAGGGACCTCCCGACTCCTCTCTCGGCTGTCACCAGCCACCTTATAGCAAGCAAGTTTGGGAACGGTGTTAGTCCCAGATGCTGCTCTCCGCCCAGTACCTGTCAACGGCGGGTTTGAGGTTGTTGATTCATACCCCGAAGGGCCATCGGAATCAACGTTCTCGGTTTGCGACCTCTTCCGGCTGTCGCTAGCCTCCACTTCCACGACGGGCCTAGTACAAGGCCCCGCCTTGGCTTCAGTAGATTTAGATTTTTGGTTTTTAGGATTCATCATATACTGTTCCCACGAGAAGAGAGCAAAAAATCCGTCACCCTGCGCAGTGGCCTCATACGCAGGGAACCCTCATACTGCCGGTGGCGGGTGGTTCCGGCAGGTTTTAACGTGGTTTCTCACGGGATTTTTTAGTGTTACCTTCACGCGGCCGGCCGGTTAAGGCAAGCCCTCGCTCCACCACGGAACCCGCGTACCCCACAACGCCGCGAGTGGGGGTCGTTGCGGAGACCGCAGTGGTTTACGATAATCGGAGGCTGGCGTAGGCCCCCGTTGCACCGCTTTCGCGGTGTTCCCCTTTCCCCCCGTTGCGACCTGATAACCCTTAAGGGGCGGCCGTCTTTAAAACTCCTCTCAAAGCTGCTCAGAAGGAGCAGCGAGCTGTGCGGCCCAAAGTAGGCACGCACGTGGGAGTTGCAGGGCCCAGAAGGGGCTCCCGCCTTGCCAGATGTTAGCCGATTGGGCCCAACTTTCTCCGAACGGAGAATGTTGGAACCACTCGTTGCCCAGGATGCACCACGCGGAGGTCATCTGACTCGCACCCCAACCTAACCTAACCTAACCTTTTTTTTTTTTTTTTTTTTTTTAACGTGTGGAAATCTGCAAACAGACCGTCTCGACCGGGTGTTGCACGACCCGGGAGGTGTGTGGGGATGGGCGATGGTCTGCCCGACCCACTAAAACCACACGGCACTCGTCAACCGCTGGGCGGGACCCCGAGCACTCGTAGAGTCATTCACGGCCCGCCGCGGTGGTTCCTTCGAACCCTCCTGGCGTCTCACCTCCCCCGAGTGCGAGGGAGGGACGCCCAACACCTTGAGGCTATGGCGCGGGGAGTGTGAGGAAGATGGTGACCCCCACCCCCGCGCTGGGCTACGATGGGTGCAACAGCCCATGTAGCCGCCTCCTCCGACCGCCTCTTCTGCGCCTTGTGACGCTTGATGAGGGGTCGTCTTCTCTCTCTCGCTCGGCCTCTTCTTTACGACTGACGACAATTTCGCAGAAGATGGCCATCGCGTCCCACGACCTTTTATTGGAGACCATAGCATTTGCTATGGCCTCAAGTGAGAGGTCGGGCCCAACAACTGCCCTCAGATCTTGGCGGGGCTGTTCAAATTCCGAGCATGTTACCAGCGTGTGAATTGCCGTGTCGTCGGCAGCACCACACTGGTGACATACTGTGGTGGGTTCTCTACCAATCCTGCAAAGGTAATGGCCGAAACAGCCGTGGCTGGTCAGTACCTGTGTTAGGCGGAAAGAGAGCCTCCCCTCCTTGCGATCGACCCATCGCGCCAATATGGGCCGAATCGCTCCGATGGTCCAGTGGCCAGCACTTGGGTGCTCAAGCCGTCGCTCCCAGCGGCGCATTGCCGTTTCCTGGGCGTGGGACCTCCAATCTGCAATTTCTTCGGGCGCAGCCCGCTCGCCTCGTTGCTTCATTGCGGCAACGTTCCTGTATACCTTCGCCAGGACTCTGGCCTCTAAGTCCCACGGGGGAGTGACTGCGAGTACACAGGCCGCCTCGTAGGATACCGTGCGGTATCCGCGTATTGCCCTAAGTGCCATGACCCGTTGGGGTCTCCGGAGTAAGGCCAGATTTTGGGCACTTAGGGCATCCACCCACACAGGAGCTCCGTAGAGGGCCATGGAGCGTACAACCCCCGTGTATAAACGCCGTGCGCTGGTGTTTGGGTCACCGACGTTAGGCAACAAGCTGCCAAGAGCGGCCGCTGCTTTGACCAGCTTGGAAGACTGGATCCGAAAGTGATCCTGAAAATTCCACTTACTATCCAGGTGAAGCCCGAGGTATTTGATCGTCGGTGTGATCGCGATCTCAACGCCGCCAATGCAAAGATGTAAGTCCGCTGGCGGCCGCCTACGGGCTCCAAAAAAGAATAGGGCCTCGGTCTTTTCTATGGCGACTCTCAGACCGAGCCTCTCAATTCTCCCCACCATGTGGGTGACACCCACTGTAGCCAATCTGGCCGTCGCCTCAAAGTCGGCACCGCGAGCGGTGACCAACGTGTCGTCGGCGTAGCACGTGATGCTAATGCCGCGGAGCTGGGCACCTCTGAGGGCCCAGTCGTAACCGATGTTCCACAGGAGCGGCCCGAGGACCGACCCCTGTGGGACACCGCACGACACTCCTCTGCTGCGAAGATGTCCATCGCGGCCGACATACACTACCTTTCTACCACGCAGGTAGTCGTGTAGGATGCGTCGCAGGTAATTGGGAAGCCGATGGTACCTAATTGCCTCATCAATTACTTCAAATGGCAGGCTGTTGAAGGCATTGGTGATGTCAAGTGACACCGCCAAAGCCACCTTGCCCTGCGACACTGCCTGCTGCGTCTCCTCTTTGACGCTTAGAATGGCGTCAATGGTGGAATGCGCGACCCTGAACCCGTACTGACACGGGGATAAGTCAGGACCGTGCGCACCAAGATGTTCGTTGATGCGGGACGCCAAAATGCGTTCAAAGAGTTTACCGGCCTCATCGAGAAGCACGATGGGCCGATATGCCGACGGGGAATCCAATGACCGTCCCTCCTTCTCAAGGAGGACTAGTCGTCCTGTCTTCCATTTCGATGGAAAGTGACCGGACCGAAGACACGAGTCTAGTAGACCCCGAAACCTTTCCTCGAACAGCTCCTCCACAATAACCCAGGCACGCCCTGGGATTCCATCCGGACCGGGGGCTGTCTTTTTAGCCCTGAGCCGCAAAAAGGCTGCACCCAATTCACCAGTAGTGACTGGTGGCACTTGGGCATCAGCTACAGGCTCAGCTGCTAGCGGGGCCATATGCGGTGGAACGAACGCCGGTCTTGTTGGAAACAACGCTGCCACGACAGACTCCAGGAGTGGAGGCTCGAGGGATTCAACCACTGGAGGGCCGACATTTCGTAGTTTCCCACGAACAGAACGGTATGGGCGCCCCCAGGGATCCCGGTTTAGCCCCTCAAGCAGTTCCTCTCTTGCGCGATCCTTAGATTGGCAGATTGCCACCTTGAGTGCCTCTTTTGCCTCCTTGTAGGCCTCGTGAAGCGGGCCGTCATCCGCGACGTTACGCCTGCGGCGCCTACGGTGGTTGGTGTAGGCCCTGCGGGCTACGATGCAATCCTCTCGGAGGCCCGCGATCTCCTGGTTCCACCAGTAGACCCCGCGTCTCGGTGGTAGACGTCTTACACGTGGCATGGCTGCGTCACAGACCTCAGTCATTGCGTCAGCCAGCCATTGCGTGCCCTCCTCTACCGATGTGTCCTGTGTGGTAAGTGGTGGTGAGAACCAGGACTGCGCAATTGCAGCCTCTACCAGTAGATCACGGTTCATGCGATTCAGCGCCCATCGCGGAAACGGCGAGCCAGATGTTCTTGGCACGTCGGAACTATAACCTCCTTGAGAGCGGGAGATATCAAACCTGATATATCTGTGGTCCGAAAGAGTCTCTACTCCTTCCAGGACCTTCCATCCCGCGACACGTTGAGCGACTGCCGGTGACGCAAAGGACAGATCCACAATGGATCCGCCCTGCAGCCGGACACAAGTGTTTACTCTGCCCCGGTTGAGCAGAGATAGGCCAGATGAAATGGCCCACTCTTCAACCGCATCGCCGCGCTGGTCTGCGACAGGGGACCCCCAAGCGATTGACTTCGCATTGAAGTCTCCTAGAGCTACAACTGGTAGTGGGGCCGCACGATTTACCGCGGCACCCAGTAGACCCAAGAAGACCTCGAACTCTGCCAATGTTTTATTGGGAGAGAAGTACACTCCTACAAGCGCCACCTCGCCCCACCTTGCAACGACAAATCCCGCACCCCTTTCGATAAACGAAATGGGCGGGGATGTGCTATCCGAGCCACCTACAATTACCACCGACTTATCCGACGCCGCAACCCAGTTGTAACGGTTGGGAATATAATATGGCTCGGCAGCCACCGCAACACCAATAGACCACTCCGCCATTGACTGCACGAATAAGTCCTGTGCGCCGGCAGAATGGTTTAAGTTCGCCTGAAGAAGATGGTAGTTAGGCGAACTAGACATTATTGGTGTCCATTGCATCAGCTTGAGGCGTCTGCTGTGCGCCTCCTTGGGAACCAGCGACCGGTGTTTTGGCCGCTGTTCTCTTCCGCCTTGGGGACTGGCACCATTTGCTGCCGATGATGTGTGACGCGGGCCGCTTCGCCTCCGCGCACATCGGGCAGTGTGGTGCCAAAGAGCACGATGCCGCAATATGGCCTGCTTTACCGCAGCGATAGCAGATATCGCTGCGGTCTATCATGGCCGTGCATCGGGCTTTAGTGTGTCCCCTTTCGAGGCAGCGGTAGCACTTAAGCGGCCGCGCCTCCAGAGCCTCTACATGGGCAATGCTCCAGTCGACGTAGATGCGTCTCTCCTTTAGCAGGATTTTGGCCGCAGCGACTGGGCATGATACATAAATTGTATTCATGCCACCAGCACCACGGCGCATCTGCCCGACCCTCACATGTTCCGGCGAGCAGGACCCCACCTTTGCCACCTGTGCAACGACTTGCTCTGGAGAGATGGTGTCGTCCAGGTCGAATATGCGCAAGTCTGCGCATTTCACCGGCCTGGAGACTTTGGCATCATCGCCTAGGGCGTCCCTGATCTGGCGGGCCAGTTGATCGGCTTGTTCCTCCGTGGCCGTGCTCGGAAGATTGAGGATCCGAGCACCCGTGATCGCCGCTCTGAACCGTACGCCTTCGATCCCCAGGTCGGCAGGATTCACAGACTCCTTCGCCTTAAGGAGGACGTTGGCGTATGTCAAACCTCGTTCTTGCGCCTCCGGCTGCAGTGTAATGACCACGGCCGGCGAACGAGGAGCCCTCAACTTGGGCTTGGGCTTCTGTTTGGCCTGCAGCTTGCCCTGTGATTTAGCCTGCTGTTTGGCTTGGGCCGCCTTCTTCCTACGGGCCTTCCGGCCGTTGGTGACCGGGGTCCACTCTCCCTCAGCCGAGGTAGACGGAGTAGGTGCCGCAGGAGATTTTGTGACCCGTGGAGGATTACCCTTTTTGGGTTTTCCGGAAGACGGGGTCACCACCACCTTGCCCTTGTCCTTAGGCGTTCCTACTTTCGCCGCGTTAACGGTAGAGGGCTTCACCTTGCCAGTTTTGGCTGGAAGCGCTGCGACGGGTGCAGATTTAGCGACCGACGCAAACGAAGTTTTCGCCTTATTTTTAGCGTCAGCCGCAAGCGGCGGACGCAGCCTTGGCTCTGGAGGGAGCCTCGCCTCAATGGACTCTAGCCGAGTAGTCAAAAGGAACCCGACTTGGCGCATCACCTCGGCCATGATCGATTGGTCGACCTCTGGTGGAGGAGGGGGCGGCTGCTTAGCTCTAGCCTTTTTCGGCTTAGGTTTGGCTACCGTCGGGTCCTTACGTAGGGCCTTGGGGAGATCCCGCGGCTCTGACACAATGGGGATCGGTGGAGCCATTTCCTCCTCGTCTACCTCCGAGTAGGGCGTGACGACGGGCGCGTATCGCTGCGCATGCAAGTACTCCACCGTGGCATTGAGCGTAGCCATTTGTTCCTTGAGGCTTTCGACCTCGGAGCTCAAGCGACGATTTTCCGCCCGCAGCGCTTCCGTCTCGTCAGACACCGTATGCATACGCAGCAGGCTGACGTTAGCCTTGTAGGAGGCTGCGATATCCTTTAGGGTCTTGATGTAGGTGCCCTTTAAGTGCTTAGAGGTCAAAGCCACCTTCTCCAGCAGCTGGATATCAGCAGCCGCCTGCTCCGCTACGGCCTCCGCAGTCGTCGCTTGGTCATTGTTGACCCCGACTTCTGTTACCCTCTTGGCCCTCTCAACGCACTGAGTGCGGTTGAACTCGGCCAGCTCCTGTTCAGCCTGGAGCTCCATCGCCTTACGTTCCGCCTCGGCCAGCCGTTCTTTTGCCGCTGCGAGGCCCACGTATTCGCCAGTTGTGGGCGGTCTACCACGCCCACGGCGAGCAGTCGACGTCTTGGACGCCGAAACTTTCGAAGCCGAGCAGATTGAGTCATGGTCCGACTCAGAAGAGGACAAATCCGCCCGGGTTCTCTTGCGACCGCTTTCGGTCGTCACCGTAACTACCGAGGAATCAGACATGGCGTCCTCATCCTCGGCCGACAGATAAACTGTCTCCACCTTCTCTTTAGGAGCCGCCCTGGCCCCGCGTTGGCTGCGGCTGCGCGTACGAACGCCAACCTCATCCAGTCGCGACAGCGACACACTCAACACCTTGCCCCTCCCGGGCCTTCCATCCTTCACTCCCGAACCAACAACATCCTTGCCCGATCTGCTGGGCCTGGTGTTAGAAACACCATCCACCACGGACTCTTTCCGGCTGTCCTTAGCCCCACCACCCACGACGGACCTGGAATCAGGCTCCGCCGACTTCTCCGAAACGTCAGGAAAATTATTAAAACACTTAGACATTAATCCCACGAGTGGAGAGCAAATAAATGTCACCCTGCGCAGTGGCCTCATACGCAGGGAACCCTAACGACTGCCAAGGTCGGGTGGTATTGGCAGGTTTTTACGAGTTTTCTCTCGGGTTTTATAGTGTGTCCTTCACGCGGCCGGCCGGTCAAGGCAAGCCCTCGCTCCACCACGGAACCCGCGTACCCTACAACGCCATGAGTGGGGGTCGTTGCGGAGACCGCAGTGGTTTACGATGATCGGAGGCTGGCGTAGGCCCCCGTTGCACCGCTTTCGCGGTGTTCCCCTTTCCCCCCGTTGCGACCTAAGAACCCTTAAGGGGCGGCCGTCTTTGTGTACTCCTCTCAAAGCTGCTCAGAAGGAGCAGCGAGTAGTGCGACCCAAAGTAGGCACGCACATAGGAGTTGCAGGGCCCAGAAGGGGCTCCCGCCTTGCCAGATGTTAGCCGATTGGGCCCAACCTTCTCCGAAAGGAGAATGTTGGAACCACTCGTTGCCCAGGATGCACCACGTGGAGGTCATCTGACTCGCACCCCAACCTAACCTAACCTAACCTAACCTAACCTAACCTAACCTTTTTTTTTTTTTTTTTTTTTTTGTTTTTTTTTTTTTTTTGTTGACCCGGTGGAAATCTGCGTCCAGATCATCCCACGGGGAGCAATAGCTGTCGGCTCGACCCGTTTTCGGGGTATGTGGGGATGGGCGATGTTCTGCCCGACCCACTAAAACCACCGGGGATTCAGTCAGCCTGTTTTATGGGCAGGTCGGCTCCTTGAGAATTCAGTCCGACAATTACTGCCCACCAGTGTGCATTGCAGCACCAACCAAATCGCGCCCTCTTCGGACAACCTCGACCAAGCGTCTATTTCCGCGGCTTAGGAGCAAACCTGCCGTCCTTTTGCCGCGGGCGACTCCACGCCGGAGATCGGGCGCGCCCCTCAGGGCGGACCTCTTCTCGTGGCGGTTCACCATTCCCGGTGTCTCTCATTTGAGAGGTGGCCGGTTGTGGGTCCGCTGGGGACTCAGTGCGGTGTGCAGAGAGAGCCGGAAACGTCAGCACCAGCCCTGAGGGCTGACTTGACTTGACCGCCTCCACCATCTCCGCCTCTGTTGCAGGCCCTTCTTCGGGCGCCGTCTGGGCAATCCTGTTGCCAGAACCTTTGGCTCTGGTGGTAGGGGGACTGCAGGCCCTACCGCCCATCACATGGCCATGAGGCCGCTTCGCTTCTGCGCACACCGCACAGAAGGGCTCCTTGACGGAGCAGTCCGTTGCTTTGTGCCCTATTTGGCCGCACCGGTAGCAAACACCGGTTCGGTCAACTGATGAGGGACACATTGGTCTAGTATGGCCCACGCCCATGCACCGAAAACAGCGCAATGGGCGGGGCTCCAATGCTTCCACCCGAGCCACGCTCCAGCGGACCAGAAGTTTTCCGGCTGAAGCCAGCTTCTTGGCTGCTGCTGCAGGGCAGTTGGCGATCGTGGCCCCTACACGATTGGGGCCCACTTTCACTTTGCCCACCTTCACCTGATGCGGGGAGCAACCCACAGCCCCAGCGATCGCCGCAGCAATGTCCTGCTGAGTAGTGGCTTCATTCAGACCAGCGATGCGCACGTCAGCGCTCTTCACTGGTCGAGTGATGGTCGCTATGTCGCTGATGGACTCTTGCAGCAGCTCCGCAAGGACATCCGCCTTCTTCGCGGTCTCGGCACCGCCAGACACCTCCATCAGTCTGGCACCAGTGGCTGACGCCCGAATCCGGACGCCGGACATTATGCCGATCTCCTCGAGGTTTATGTCCTCAAACGCCCTGAGGAGAGCCTTCTGGTACGTGACCCCTTTCTCGATCGCATCGGGACGCAACTGGATCACAATGGCGTGCGAGCGGGGGGTACGGACTCGGATCCGCTCTCTCTTTCTGAGAGGTTGCTTTGGCGCTGTTGGCGCCTGGTCTGTCGTCGGTTGGGGGCGAGCTGATGAGGCCCCCACAAGCGGCCCTTGGCGCTTGTCACGCTTTGAGCGTTTTCCCCTCTTCGCAACATCTGTCCAAGCGTCAGTCTGAGGCATTGGAACCGATGCCCGACTGGTCGATGGTCGGGGCGAATTGATGCGAGGGGCACCGTCTATCTCCTCAATTATGGGCTCAGTCATTGGCGACCGTGGGTGGTGGCTCAGCGGCGTGGACTCCACGTTGGTCGTGGGAAGAGGAGGAAACTCCACTCTTCTGCCACGAGCCGGCACCGCACGCGGGCGCGCCTGGGTTCTCTCGGAACCGGGCCTATCCAGCCCATCGAGGCGGGTGTTAATCGCCCCGATGGAGGTATTCAGAGAGCGTCTTAACTCTTCGAAAGCGCTCATCATCTGCTGGTCCCTATTGGTCGAGACCTCGGTGGTTGAACACCTCCTTCCCACCGTTTTGCGGAGGGCGTCAACTTCCGCCCTCAGTACAGTCATCTCCTTCTGCAGCCGATCATTGTCGGCTTGCAGTTTATGGGTCTCTGACGTCACTGTCCTTGACGTCAGATTGCACATGACCCGCTGCATCGTCATGGCCGCATTGTTGAGCGTCCCTTTCAAAGTCCCCTTGATGTTGGAGGACTTGCGCGACACCTCTCTGATGGCCTCTGCACAGAGTAAGCCAACTTGGTGGCATTCCTCCGCAGAAGGACCACCCAGCGAAGAGTCCCAGGGGACCCTGACCCGCGTAGCCTTCTCGATCTCCTCTTCGGAAGGTCCCTCACGCACTGGAGCCCGATCTTTCTTTGCCTGCCTTGGTGGCAAAGATAATGACACTGGGAATGGGGAGCCCGGGGGCAACTCATTGCCAGCCGTCTCCATGTCCCTTTGCCTCCTCCTCTCACGAAGTGCTGCGCCAGCCGGACTGGTCCGCATCTCCTCCTCACACTGACGCTCAAAAGCAGTCAGGTTCTCCCAATTAAGCTCACAATGAGCTGCCGCGAAAGCGATAGAAGTTCCGCTAACAACACGGCCCTGCGGGGAGTTCACAGTCTTCTGCCTTGATGCAGAAGACACAAATGAGCCACACTCGGACTGATCGTCGTCCGAGTCCACTTCCACTGTTCGCGATCTCTTGCGAGTATCGCTCACCGCATCCTGCAATATGACTGACCCTACCTCCAATCCAGGATCAGCCACCAAGTCCACGATGTCGTCAGCGGCGGTAACGCCACGATCATCCCTACTGCGCAGTTCCTTGCCCCCCCCAGAAACGGTGGGGCAGCCTGAGACCAATTCCCCGGCGTTGGCCAGCAAACTGATCTCAGGGAGGGATTCTCCCGATAAACGGGTACCCTCCTGGGGTAATATGTGTTCGGTCCTGCTATTCATAGTTTGTTGGTAATTACGGGTCCAAACGATCCCCTCCAAACGATGGCAATTTCAGGGCTGCCCTTCCCTATTGGGACAAAGAAAATCGCCTATGCGCCGTCCACACGCCAAAGGAACCCTACATACTGCCAGGGTCGGGCGGTACTGACAGGGTTTTACTGGTGTTCTCCAGGGTTTTATAGAGTTTTCCTTCTCGCAACCTTTTTTTTTTTTTTTTTTTTTTTGACCCGGGGGAAACTTGCAACCAAGTCATCCCACGGGGAGCACTAAAGGCTCAACCCGTTGTCGGGGTATGTGGGGTTGGGCGATGGTCTGCCCGACCCACTAAAACCCCCGGGACCTGCAGTCAGCCTGATTTTGTGGTTGGCGCGGGATCTGTTATGTATAGTGAACCGCGCCTCCCACCAGCAGCACGTTGGTGCTCTTCCGCTGTGTGGCCTGCTAAGAGGCCACACACACCCTTTGCAGGATTTTCCGATCATGGTCTAGTGGGGGGTTTTTTGATAAACCGCCCATCCGGCGCTCTCAGCGGCTTAGGCTTAGGCCGAGAAGGAGAGGTGGACCTCGGACTTGCGTCCTGCACCTCCTCCTCTACCTCCCTAATGCTCTCCGACCCAACTCCTCTCAAGGGAGAGGTACGTGGGTGGTCGGCGATAGGGTCAATGGGCAGGGGTGACGGCAGCTCTTCCGTCGCCTCCATTTCCAGCACTGGCGGAGAGGGCTCCACCATAGGCTCCGTTGGAGCGAGCTCCCTCATGGTAGTCTCCGCCCCCGTTGCGGGGGGATCAGGGCAGCCCCTGACGGTAGGGGGACTACAACCCCTACCTCCCATCAGGTGGTGGTGCGGTTTTTTTGCCGCGAGGCAAACCGCGCACTTGGGCTCGCAAGAGCACTCCCTCATTTGGTGCCCAGGCAGTCCGCACCGGAAACAGAGTCCGGAACGATCGACCGCGCTGGGGCACCTCTGCCGCGTATGGCCCACGCCCATGCAGCGGTAACACCGCATTGGGCGGGGCTGAAGGGCGACCGCCTGGGCCATGCTCCACCCGAGGAGGAATTGGCCCTGACTTACGAGCGCTCTTGCCGCTCGAAGGGGGCAGCGCACGATAGTGCTCCCGGCGAAATTGGGACCCATCCTAATGCGTCCCACCCTCAAAGCCCCAATTGGGCAACCAGCTCTCGCCGCAAGTCCCGCGGCGACGTCTTCGGTGGTTGAAGACGTGCCCAGCCCTGACACGCGGATATCCGCGTGCTTTTCAGGCCGGGCGACCGTGGCCACCTCCGACAAAACCTGCTCCAGCCTGCTGGCGAGCAGATCGGCCTTCGCGCCGCTCTCAGATCCGGGGACCTCAAATAACCGCGCTCCGGTGGCGGCCGTCCTCGACCTGAGCGCCTCGATACCGAGGTCGGGCAGGGAGATGGCCTGCTGGGCCTTTTTGATGGCGTCAGCATATGTGACGCCCATCGCCAAGGCCTCCGGGCGCAGCTTTATTACCACCGCCGCTGAAGTAGGCTGCCTAAGCCTCACTCTTTTCCGCCTTCGCGGTCTCCGCTTCCCCGGGGCTGCACCAGTTGCCGTTTGTGGCGCTGAGCGAGGCGGCACAGCTGTGCGAATTGACGCAGGTGCCGGGGTAGGCGCAGTCAGCGGGCGGGTTGTCGCCCGAGTGGAGGGATCACCTCTCGCCCTCTTCTTCCTTCCTCCACGGCCCGCCGTTTCCCATCTGGGCTGGGGCGGATCCGATGGAATCAGGGTTGCACTCCGTCTAGGAGTCGGGAGGCGCTCTTCAGGCAAGACGGACGAGGAACGAGAAGGCGTGGCCAGCCTCCGTCCAACAACCCTATCGGGCGCGGGAAGCACCGGGAAGTCATCTCCCCGGTGACCGCGGTCATCCGCACGGGGTGGACGGGCACGCACAGGCGCACCTCGACTCGTCTCGAGTCCGTCAAGGCGGGCGCTAACGGTGGCGTTATTCGCCTCCATGTTGCGTCGCAGCTCCGCAATTGCCGTCAGAACGGCCTGGTCTTGGGACCTGGTGGCAGGACGATGGGGCTGTTCCCGACGGGGGGACCCCAACTCCAACCCAACCTGGTCAACCATAGCCCTCAACGACGTGACCTCCCTTCGCAGGGCATGGACCTCCTCTCTCAGTCGGCAGTTTGCCTCTTCAATACGTCGCGACTCGTCCGTTATGGACCGCGACGTAAGGTTGGCCAAACACCTCCGGAACGTCGCCGAGGCGTGGTTCAAGGTGCTCTGGTAGGTGCCCTTGAGGTTCCCGGATGTTCGGGATACCTCCTGCACCGCGAAAGCACACTTGAGGCCTATTTCCTGCACCTCTTCGGCCGTCATGGGGTCGTCCGGACCAGCAACAGGCGGCACCTCAATGCGACAAGCCTCTTCCGCTTCCCTCCTAGCAACTGCCATGTCAGCTTTCGAGGGGTACTGGCGAGGTGTCGGGCGTCCTTTGGACAGCCCCGCTCGCCCAATACCCTCGGGAATGACAACGCCCCTGCTTCGGCGGTCGGCGGTCAACCTCTCGTCCAGCTCCTCGCAGAACTGCTCCTCGTGGTCCAGCAGCTGCTCATACTCGTGCAGGCGCGCACGAGTAAGAGCTGCCCTGGCCGCTCCAAGCCCAATGGACGTGCCGACAGTGGGAGCTCTCCCACGTCGAGCCGTCGAAAACTTCGGCACTGAAGCCGTCGACATCACCGACTCGGCCCCCGAGAGGTCATCGGAGTCGATCTCAACGTCGCGCGGCCTCTTGCGCCGATCGCTGCCTTCGGGTCTCAGGATCACAGAACCAGTGTCCGAATCCGAGCACCCCACAGCCTCCACACTTCTCCCCTCTCTGCGCATTACATTGCCCCCCCCAGACACGGTGGGCATGCCTGAAACCAGCGTGCCGGGCGTACCCGATCCGCTGGTCCCAGGGAGGGGTTCTCCCGTCTTTCGACGGGTACCCTCCTGGGGTATGATATTTGTATTGCGACTTTCCATTAAAGTTTTGACAATTTGCGGGTTGTCATCCCCCTCCAAACGATGGCAATTCAGGGGCTGCCCTTCCCCGTTGGACCAAAAAGGTCACCCACGCGTCGTCCACACGCCGAGGGTGCCCTACATACTACGGAGGACGGGAGGTGTCCGTAGGTTTTTAGCCGGTGTTCTCCGGGGTTTGATGGGTTTTCCTTCCCGCGGCCGTTTGGCCTCCGGTCTGCCCAATCGCAGCGTACCCACAGCGCCAACGGTGGGGTCGTTGCCGCAAAAGGGCAGATAACGACTTCGGGGTTGGCGTAAACCCCGGTTGCACTGCTCTCACCAGTGCCCCCTTTCCCCCCGTGCGACCTGAGAACCTTTAAGAGGCGGTCGTCTTTGTGGTGCGACGCCCAGAAGGGGCGCCGTCAATAACTCCTCTCACTGTTCAAAGGGAAAAGTGAGTTATGTGACTCAGAGTGAGCCACATATGGGAGCTGCAAGGTCCAGAAGGGACCTCGCCTAGTCAGATGTCTGCCGGCTGGGTCCAAGCGTCTACTACACGCCGGAGCGGGAGACTGTTGGAACCAACCGTTGCCCAGGGTGCACCAACGTGGAGGTCACCTGACTCGCACCCCAACCTAACCTAACCTAACCTAACCTAACCTAACCTAACCTAACCTAACCTAACCTAACCTAACCTAACCTAACCTAACCTAACCTAACCTTTTTTTTTTTTTTTTTTTTTTTTACGTGTGGAAATCTGCAAACAGACCGTCTCGACCGGGTGTTGCATAACCCGGGAGGTGTGTGGGGATGGGCGATGGTCTGCCCGACCCACTAAAACCACACGGCACCCGTCAACCGCTGGGCGGGACCCCGAGCACTCATCGAGTCATTCACGGCCCGCCGCGGTGGTTCCTTTGAACCCTCCTTGCGTCTCACCTCCCCCGAGTGCGAGGGAGGGACGCCTGACACCGTGAGGAGCTTTGCGGGGAGTGTGGGAAGATGGTGTTTCCCACCCCCGCGTGCGGCTACGATGGGTGCAACAGCCCATGTAGCCGCCTCCTCCGACCACCCCTCCTACGCCTTATGGCGCTTGATAAGGGGTCGTCTTCCCTCTCACGCTCGGCCTCTTCTTTGCGACCCATGACGGTGTCGCAGAATGAAGCCACAGCGTCCCACGACCTCGTGGAAGAGACCATGGCTTTTGCCACAGCCCCGAGGGAGAGGTCGGCGCCAATCGCAGCCCGCAAGTCCTGGCGCGGCTGCTCCCACTCCTGGCATACCTCCAAAGTGTGCAGAGCCGTGTCGTTAACGGCCCCGCACTGGTGGCATGCGGTGGTCTCCTCTCGTCCGATCCTCGACAGGTAACTGCCGAAGCAGCCGTGCCCTGTCATGATTTGAGTGACTCGGAACGAGAGGGTCCCCTCCTTGCGGAAGACCCATTCTTGCATAATGGGTCTAACCGCTCCGATGGTCCAGTGGCCAGCATCGGGCTGCTCTAGGCGATCTCGCCAGCAGAGCATAGTCTGCTCTTGGGCATCCTCCCGCCATCGCCTGATTTGCTCCGGCATTGGCCTGCCGCCTTGACTTCGGATGTCCGCCCCCTGCCTATACACCTCGGCCAAGACTTTTGCCTCCAGATCCCATGGAGGAGTACCCGCCAACAGGCAAGCAGCCTCATATGAGACCGTGCGGTAGCCTCTAATAGCTCTGATAGCCATTGCCCTTTGAGGCCTTCGCAGCAGCATCTTATTCTTACGGTCCAGTGCGTCAATCCACACTGGAGCTCCATAAAGCGCCATTGAGCGCACGACCCCTGTGTACAGTTTCCGAGCACTTATGCTAGGGCCACCGAGATTTGGTAGTAGCCTGCACAGCGCATTGGCTGTTTTAACCAATTTCGGCGACTGACGAGCAAAGTGCTCGTGAAATTTCCACTTCGCATCCAGGTACAGCCCGAGGTACTTCATGACTGAAGTAACCTCGATGCGAACCCCATTGAGACAGAGATGTGCGTCTGGGGGGGGTCTCCTGCGTGCACCGAAGAAAAAGAGCGCCTCCGTTTTTTCCAAGGCCACCTTTAGGCCCAACGCTTCAATTCGCCGGATGACCTGCCTGACCCCGACAGTGGCCAATGTAGTCGCTCCGGCGAAATCTGCCGCACGAGCGGTCACCAATGTGTCGTCTGCATAGCAGACGACGTTGAGGCCCCTGAGTAGTGCTCCTCTGAGCGTCCAGTCATAACCGATGTTCCACAGGAGTGGACCCAACACCGACCCCTGCGGAACACCACACGTTACCGCACGGCTACGGACATTCCCGTCGCGGTCCTGGAAGACCACCGTTCTGCCCCTGAGGTAGTTGTTCAAAATGCGCAGTAGGTAGGGGGGCACTCCGTGAAAGCGAAGCGCCTCGCCTATGCTCTCAAAGGGCAGGCTGTTGAACGCGTTAGCGATGTCCAGGGACACCGCCAACACAACGTCTCCTTGTAATGCAGCTTCTTTGGTGAGGTCTTTAACTTGAAGTATCGCGTCGATGGTCGACCGCGCTACTCTAAAGCCGTATTGATTGGGCGACAGATCAGGCCCCACATTACCGAGGTGCTCGTTGATACGAGCAGCTAAGACGCGCTCGAAGAGCTTACCGGCCTCATCCAAGAGGACTATGGGCCGGTAAGCTGAAGGAGAGTCTTCAGGCCGTCCCTCTTTGCGGAGCAATACCAGGCGTCCACTCTTCCACCTGGAGGGGAAGTGGCCAGACAAAAGGCAGGCATCCAGTAGCGCACGGAAGCGCTCCTCAAAAATCTCCTCCGTTAAAACCCAGGCTTTGCCAGGTACGCCGTCTGGTCCAGGAGCCGTATTTTTTGCCCTCAGCCGCAGGAAGGCTGCTCCCAGCTCACCGGTAGTGACCGGTGGCACTTGGGTAATAGCGCCCTCAGATGGTATCTGCGGTGGGGCCATACGAGGAGGCTCGAATCCAGCTCGCACAGGGAAGAGGGAGTTGATGATCGACTCCAACAACGGTAGCTCTAAAGACTCAGTGACCGGGGGGCCCATATTTCGCAATTTACCGCGAACATTGCGGTATGGGCGACCCCACGGATCACGATTCAGTTGTTCCAGCATCTCTTCCCGCGCATCATCTTTTGCCTGACATATGGCTACCTTCAATGCCTCTTTGGCCTCTTTGTACGCCATTTGTAATTCGCGATTTGCGACCTCATCCACGGTTCGGCGCCTGCGCTGGTTCGTATAAGCGCGCCGGGCGACGATGCAGTTCTCACGGCAGGCCGCAATGCGTTGGGACCACCAATATACCGCCCGCTTTGGCGGGAGGCGCCTTACCCTGGGCATAGCCGCATCGCACACCTGCGTCATCGCGTCCGAGAACCATTTGGCTCCGTCCTCCACGTGAACCAGCTGTTCACCGGCCTGGACAAACCACGACTGCACGATGGCCGCTTCAATAAGCAGCTCCCGATCCATTCTTCCCAAAGCCCAACGAGGGAAAGATGGTCTACCTCTATTGCTGGCTTGACCCGCTCTGTTGCTGCTGTACGAGGGGGAGACCAGAACAAACCTAATGTATAGGTGATCGGAAAGCGTCTCAACATCCTCCAGAACAGCCCAACCGTCTACTCTAGAGGCGATGGCAGAAGTCGCAAAGGACAGGTCGACAATGGACCCGCCTTGCTGCCTGACACAGGTGTTCGTGTTTCCTCTATTGAGTAGACACAGGCCCGTGGATATCGCCCAATCCTCGACCGCGTCGCCGCGCAGATCATTAGCGGGAGAGCCCCAGTTAACCGATTTGGCGTTGAAGTCACCTATTACTAGGACCGCCGAAGATGTTGCCCGGTTAACCGCGGCACCCACATTGCCAAGGAATACCTTGTACTCCGCCAAGGTTCTATTGGGGGAGAAGTACACCCCGATCAGGGTTACCTCGCCCCACTTGACCACGACATAGCCGGGACCTCGTTCGCGGAACGAGAACGTTGAGCCTATGGTCGTATTTCCACCCACAATAGCAACCGTTTTACTAGAATCCACGGCCCAGTTGGTACGGGCCGGGATGTAGTACGGTTCAGATGCCACCGCGATGTTAATGGACCACTCCGCCATCGACTGCACAAAAAGATCTTGTGCGCCAGCGGAGTGGTTCAAATTCGCCTGCAGGACATGTAGTGCGGCGTTAGACATTGGAGGTGTCCATTTGCACCGCACTTGGCGCCTGCTGAGCGCTCGCAGAAGAGGGGGCCTTGGGATTTAAGGCCGCCTTTCTCCTCCTAGGGGGATTGCATGACCTGCTCCCGACAATGTGGTCAGCAGGTCTTTTGGCGTCAGCGCACAGAGGACAGTGCGTCTTGGCCGAGCAGGAGGCAGCGATATGACCAGCCTTACCGCAGCGATAGCAGAGCTCGCTGCGGTCAATCTGGCCCGTGCATCTTGCGCGGGTATGCCCTTTCTCTAAACACCTAAAGCATCTTAGTGGACGCGGCTCAAGAGCACGAACCTGTGCACCGCCCGCCAATCCAACCAAGAGTAGACCGGCGTCCACTAAAACCTTTGCAGCAGCTACAGGGCACTGAACGTACACAGTGCCCATGCCGCCTGGACCATGGCGAATTTCGCCAACTCTTAACGAGTCTGCTGAACAGCCTCCTTGCCTGGCGACCGCTGCGCGAACGTCCGCCTGGACGACTGAATCGTCCAAGCCAGAAATTCTGAGGTCGGCGCATTTAGTTGGTCGAGTGACCTTTACCACGTCCCCTATTGCACCCCTGAGTTTATCAGCCAGTTGGTCGGCCTGTTCAGGGGAAGCGGTGCTCGGGAGATGCAAGATCCGAGCACCGGTAGCTGACTGCCGGAAGCGGATGTACTCCACCCCCATCTCAGCAGGGACCACACTCTCTCGGGCCTTGAGGAGCACATTCGCGTACGTGATCCCCCTCTCCTGCGCCTCCGGCTGCAAGGTGATCACGACTGCCGAAGTGCGAGGGACACGCATCTTCACCTTCCTGTTCCTCGCCCTCGGCTTGGCCTGCTCCTTGGCTTTGGCCTTCCTCCTTGCCTTGCGGCCTCCAACCACAGGAGTCCATTCCTCCTCGGCCGTAAAATTCCTTGTGGAATTTGGCTTCCCCTTAGCCGTCTTAGAAGGGGCAGGTGCCGATGCGGCCTTGGCAGCCTTGACCCCCTTGCTAGGCTTGTTGCCTTCCTGAGGCGCTGCCTTAGCAGCGGAAGGCTTTCCTGTATTTCCCGTTGAACGGGGAGCGGTAGCAGACGAGTTACTTGTCGCCAACGCGTATGTCGCCTTTGCAGCACTGGCCTTGTTTTTAGCATCCGCCGCAAGCGGTGGGCGCAAACGCGGCACAGGAGGCAGCCTTGCCTCGATTGACTCAAGCCGTGTCGACAGCATAAAGCCAACCTGCCGCATGACCTCACCCATGAGGGTTTGGTCGACTTCAGGAAGGGGTGGGGGCTGTTGTTCTGCCCCAACCTTCGCCTTGGGCTTGGATTTCACCGCCTTAGGCTTCGGTTTCACCGCTTTTACGTTCCTGGCCGAATTGGAAGCCGAGCTTACAATCGCCGGTGGGTCTGGAACCACCTCCATAGCCTCCGTGTCCGAGTAAGGCGTTACTACCGGACGGTAGCACTTACTGTGGAGGTGTTCCACCGTGGCATCCAGAGTTGCCAAATGCTCCTTAAGGCTCGATACCTCCGCACTTAGGCGTTGGTTTTCTGCCTTAAGGGCCTCAGTTTCCTCACTGACCGTGCGGAGACGCAGCAAGTCAACATTCTGCTTATAGGAGGCAGCTACTTCTCGAAGGGCCTTTTGGTAGGTCCCTTTCAGGTGACCAGACGTAGCGGCCACGTGGAGCAACAGGGCCACATCGTCCTCTACCTGCCGCACCACAACCTGAGCCTGTGCCTCCTTATCCTTGTCGCTGTCAAGCCCGCTCACGAGCTTGACTCCGCTGGCCCTGGTCGCATAGGTCTTGCGAGCCATCTCAGCGCATTCCTTCTCGGCCTGGAGTTCGAGTTCAAGGCGCTGAGCCTCGACATACTCGTTCTTGGCCTTGGCCCATCCAACGTATTGGCCAGTGGTCGGAGGACGACCACGACCTCTGCGCCCAGACGGACCAGACAAAACCTTAGGCGCCGAGCGAACTGAATCGTTGTCAGACTCAGAAGACAAGTCCGCTCGGGGCCTCTTTTTCCCTGTCAAAGTCGATGAGGAGGAATCAGACAGCTGTTCGTCCTCTTCCCCCGCCGACAAAAAGACACTGGCATCCACCTTAGGAGTGTCACCACGACGGCGGCTGCGACTGCGACTGCGATTGGCAGAACGCATGCGATCTAAATCGAGCCGCGTCAGGGAAACGCTTAGGACTTTGCCCCTGCGACTAAGCCTAGCGTCCTTTTCAACCTTGCCCATTGTGGGCCTGACATCGTCCTTTTGAGACGAGTCACCCTTGCCCGATCTACTGGGCCTCATCTGTACACCACCATCACCATTCGGCCGCCTCGCGGCTTGAGAGCTTTCGCCCTCAGGACAGTTTTTGCCCCCCCCAGAATACGAGGGGCAGACCGGGCTAGGCCCGGTGAGGGATTCTCCGACATCGGAGATGCCGGTACCCTCCTGGGGTAAATTCTCTTTAAACTGACCTTCCATTATTTTATCTCAATTTTTTAAGGGGGTGAGCTCCCCTGCCTCTAACGATTGAGTTCCCCTCAACCATACATCCCATCACCGAGTGCTAAGCTTGGGATTTGGGTAATTTTAGAGAGGTTTTCTTCCTCGCGGCCCCTACCGAGTAGCGGCCCTCACCCCTGACCCCACGGGTCGGGGAGCGAGTCGGCCGACGGTGGCCTAAGCCATGCTGCCTGTCTCGCGACCGACAGCCCGTCGCCCCCACCTCAATCAACCCTCATGGGTTTTTCCCACCCTGGTCCCATCCATTGTGCCCTCTGCTAAATCAGAGGACACGCGGAGAGACACCACCCTTGTGCCGCTCTTAGTCTGGCCCCTCACTCCAAACCTGTCCGTTATGGGTAGCCCTGTACGGCATAGCCTTGAAGATCCTTGGGACACGCAAGCCCCCCCACCACGACAAGGTGGCAGCACGATCGGGGGGGAACCTAACCTAACCTAACCTAACCTAACCTAACCTAACCTAACCTAACCTAACCTAACCTAACCTAACCTAACCTAACCTAACCTAACCTAACTTTTTTTTTTTTTTTTTTTTTTTTTTTTTTTGACGAATGAGGAAATCCTATTACGGATACCAACGGGTTGGGGAAAACCCGTTGGTTATGTGGCGACTCTCCTCCCGACCCCTCCCGCCCTGTCCAGCCCCGAAGAGCTCGGCAGGGCGGGGGGGGAAAGGAGGCATACCCACTAAAACCTCACCGGTGCTCCCTCATCGCACAAGCGGCGCGGTATTGCTTCCCCGTGAGGGATTTGCTTAAGCCGCGCCTAGCGAATGGCCTTTCGGACCCCGTCGCGTTTTAGGGGGGGATGTCGGATGCACCTAACACCCCCTCCAGACGTTGCCCGTTATGCACGCCAAGGTCAGCATTCCCCCTGACAATGGCTGCCGGGCAGGGCGGTGTTTTACCGCCGCCCTCCGTCTACGCATGGTGGCACTGGTGTGTCACCCTGTGGGAGTACACTCCCCATCTCCGCCACGGTGGCCCACCTGGAACCTCTCGAAGGAGAGGTATTAGGTGGCGGACCGTGGGGAGCACATGCCTGCCTGGGATGGCTGTCAGCTGACAGCCATCCCGAGGTCGTGGGCCTCCTCTTCTCCCTCTTGTCGGGGGTCACTCTCGGCAGTCCTGGTTACCAGGCCTTGGGCCCTGGTGGCGGGGGGACTGCAGCCCCTGCCGCCCATCACATGCCCATGGGGCTTGCCAGCGTCGGCACAGACGTCACAGCGAGGCACTTTGGCTGTGCACTCCACCATCTTGTGCCCAGCGCGACCACAGCGGAAACAAAGTCCACTGCGATCGGTTTGCGCCGGACATCTTGGCCTGGCATGACCCACACCCATGCATCGGAAGCACCGAAGCGGGCGGGGCTCAAGGGCCACCACCGAGGCAAAGCTCCAACCAAGGAACAGCCTGCCATCGGTAACCAGCGATTTTGCCGCGCGAATGGGGCAACGCAGAATCACCGAACCAGCATAGTTGGGGCCGTCTCTAATCGCCCCCACCCTCACGCTCTCAACGGAGCACCCCGTCTTCAGCGCCACTGCCGCGGCGACTTTCTCGGGCGTGGCATATTCGTCCAATCCAGAGATGCGCAGCTCCGCGCTCTTCTCTGGACGAACGATCGTTGCCACCTCCCCCAACTCCTGCTCGAGCCTTATGGCGAGCTGGTCGGCCTTCGCGCCGCTCTCTGCTCCCGGGACCTCGAACAATCGAGCACCCGTAGCAGATACCCTCGTCCGCACGCCTGCCTCTATGCCAAGTTCGGCGATCGGAATGGCCTGAATGGCCCTGGCGATCACCTGGCTATAGGTAACCCCGTTGGAGATGGCCTCCGGCTTCAGCTGCAGCACGATGGCAGCAGATGTGGGCGGTTTTAACCTCCCTCCTCCTCCTCCTCGTTTCCTCTTTCGGCTCGGCGTCGCTCGCGGCACCTGCGGTGCAGAGCGGTCACGCACCGTTGCAGGGCGAGCTGCCGAATTCCGTGGTGGGAGAGGTCCCACTGGAGGGGCGCCTGTCGCTGCGGGCACTCCCTGTCCCCTCTTCCTCCTGCCTCGCTTACCCTGGGGCACGTCCACCCACGGCTCGGGCAGGGCCGTTGGCGGTATGGAAGCCCTATTAGGACCCGGATGGGACGAAGGTCCGCGAGGGGTCGGTTCTCCGGCTGAGGCGATGGGCAGGTCAACCGGAGTAATTGTCCTGCGCCATCGACGTGGTGACTCCATTATGGGAGGGAAATCCTCTAGGCTTGGGCGGCTTTCCGACACAAAACCCGGGCGTGTCTCGTGCGCAGCCAACCTAGCCTCCAAGCCGTCGAGTCTTGTGCCAATGGCACCGACAGAGGCGACCAGGGTACCCTTCAGCTCGGCGCAGATAGCCCGCATCTGCTGTTCCGGCAATTCTGGGGGAGGAGACCTCGTGCGAGAGCCCCTGACCTCTGCCAGCTCTTTTTTGAGCGCCTGCACCTCGGCGCTCAATCTCCCCACTTCGTCTCGAAGACGAGTATTTGCCACCTCGGTGCAACGCGTCTCCGCCGAAGCCGACCTGGATGCCAGGTTCGACAGGCACCTGCTCAACGTCTTGGTTGACTCGTTTAGCGCCCTCCGCATCCGCCCCTGGAGGTTTCCCGACTTGTGGGACACCTCCGATATTATGCGAGCACATGCGTCTCCGAGCATCTGCACCTCCAGTGCTGTCATGGGGTCATCGGGTCCAGACTCCCACAACACCTCTTTAGGAGGGTGTACCGCCTCCTTAGCCACTCTGGCTGCAGACTCTTCAGTGCCCGGGACGAGGTCCAAAGAAGTTTCCTCGGACTCCTCCCCAGGCAAAGGAAAGAGTCGCAGGCTTAACGGCCCGGCTGACCTCCCTTTAGGGACAGCTTTCGAACCACGGCCCTTGCTGGTTCCAGTTCCATCCTTAGCGGCTTCCTTTAGGGCAACCACCTCCACCCCTGCCACCGCTTTGGGAGAGCAGTACTGTCGATAGTACTGCTCTAATAGCTCCTCATACTCGGCCTCCTCTACCGGCAGGAAAAGCCGATCTTCCATTTCGGCCCGCTTCTTCCGCGCCTGCTGCTCGGACAGCACCTCGCAGCGATTGCGGATAGCTCGGCCCCTCGCTCCAGACGAAACCTTGGCTCCGGAAGGCCTCGGTTCCACCTCCGACAAGATATCGCCGCCATCACATTCGATGTCCGCAACGTCGTATCGCCGTTTCCGGCCGTCGACAGCTGCGTCCATACCTGTCTCCTCCCCGAATTCATCATCAGAATCCGGCACCTCCACCGCCTCTAACACCCTACTGCGCAGAACTTTGCCCCCCCCAGATACGAGGGGCATGCCCGGGGCCAACGAGACGGACGACTTAGCGCCCGACTTGCTAGTCCCGGGGAGGGGTTCTCCCACCTGTCGGTGGGTACCCTCCTGGGGTATTACGTTCTTAGGTCTGCTCGACATTATGGGTTAGGCAATTTCCGGGTTGCCATTCCCCCCCTCACTATGGCACTTTAGGGGCTGCCCTTCCCCGGACCAACAGGTCACCCACGCGCCGTCCACACGCCGAGGGCGCCCTACATACTGTCGGGGGCGGGAGGTACCGACAGGTTTTTAGCCGGTGCTCTCCGGGGTTTTAGTGAGTTTTCCTTCTCTTGGCCGTTTGGCCTCCGGTCTGCCCAAACGCAGCGTACCCACAGCGCCAACGGTGGGGTCGTTGCCGCAAGAGGGCAGATACCGACTTCGGGGCTGGCGTAAACCCCGGTTGCACTGCTCTCACCAGTGCCCCCTTCCCCCCCATGCGACCTGAGAACCTTTAGGAGGCGGCCGTCTTTTTGGTACGACGCCCAGACGGGGCGCCGTCTATAACTCCTCTCACTGGTCTGAGGGACTAGTGAGTTATGTGACCCAGAGTGGGCCACATATGGGAGCTGCGAGGCCCAGAGGGGACCTCGCCTAGTCAGATGTCAGCCGGCTGTGTCCAAGCGTCTACTACACGCAGAGCGGGAGACTGTTGGAAACAGCCGTTGCCCAGGGTGCACCAACGTGGAGGTCACCTGACTCGCACCCCAACCTAACCTAACCTAACCTAACCTAACCTAACCTAACCTAACCTAACCTAACCTAACCTAACCTAACCTAACCTAACCTAACCTAACCTAACCTAACCTAACCTAACCTAACCTAACCTTTTTTTTTTTTTTTTTTTTTTTTTTTTTTTTTTTTTTTTTACGCTGGGAAAACTCATCATGAGCTATCCACCCCCCGGGGGAGGGGGTGGGGTGTGTGAGACTCCTACTCACTAAAAACCCAGCGATGTCCTCTCGTCACCTCGGAACCAGCAAACCGGCGATCATCGCGTCGTCCTCATCTGAAGAGGACGCATCGAACGCCGGCATGGTGGAGCCTGACGAGGTCATGGGAACCCTTTCGGACACTTCCACAACCCCGTCGGTGACTGCTCGCCCTATAGATGGGCGAGCCCCTCCTCCGCCCCTGATTGGGGCGGGTGACCGCCCTCGTAAACGATGAGCGGACACACTTGACCCGTCAGTTGAGACGGGTCGCCGACGCGCCGGGACATGCGGGGCGTCGGCCCTCAGTGGGGACCTGTGCAATGCACGGTCGGAGCCCCCCCTAGGGCTCGGACCGCGCTGGTTTCCCACTGGATGGAGAAGGCGTTGATATTGCCGCCTTCTCCGTAGGAGGCGTCTGTGACGGCACGGATTTGCCAGGGGGTCATCCTCCCTGGCCCGTTCCGCCTCCTCCTTCAGCGTCATGACGTCGACGCAGAAGGAGTTGACCGCCTCCCACGACCCCTCGCTACCGAGCATGGACAGAACCACGGTCGGCAGGGAGAGGTCCGCGCCAATCACAGCGACCAATGCGGAGCGCCGGACATCGAACGCAGAACACACCATTAGGGTGTGCTGCGCCGTGTCCTCCGCTGCCCCGCAATGGTGGCACTGTGGGGTCGGCTCTCTTCCGATCCGGTGCAAATAACGTCCGAACGAACCATGTCCGGACAGAATTTGCACCAGATGGTATGTGAGCGACCCATGGCGCCGCTCCGCCCATGCTTGGAGGACGGGGCGTAGGGCCTCCAGGCTACGCGTTTGCGTAGCCGAGGCCCCTTCGCCCAGGTCCTCGGACCATAGGCGGAACATCTCATCTCTTGCTCCCTCGAGAGCAGAGCGCCTCTCTTGAGGGGCCAGGCGATCGCCACTGGCCCTCTCCTCCGCTCGCTGCCGGTATGCTGCAGCGAGCACCTCCGCCACCAGCTCCCACGGGGGCGTCCCCGCGAGAGCGCACGCCACTTTCCGGGACACCGTTCGGTAGCCCCGGATCGCCCGCAGTGCCATTGCACGCTGGGCCCGCTGGAGAGAGGCGATGGCGTGTGGGCTCAAGCAGTCCGCCCACACCGGCGCCCCATACAACGCCATTGAGCGTACGATGCCGCCATAGAGTCGGCGGCACGCGACGCTCGGGCCCCCCACATTAGGCAAGAGACGCCCGAGGGCATCTGCTGCTCCCAGCAGCCGGGGCTCGAGGAGACGGAAATGTTCCTCGAAACCCCACCGCCCATCAATCACCAGCCCCAGATACTTCATCTGGGGCTTCAGACCGACCCTCTCGCCCTCCACAACGATCGACGCACCCGCTGACGGCCGTCTCCGAGGCCCATGGAACACCATGGCCTCGGTCTTGTGGAGGGCCACCTCCAAGCCCAACGTCCGTATCCGCCGAACGATATGGCTGACGAACACGGACGCCAGGCGCTGGACATCCTCCAGCAACGTCCCCCGGACGGTGACAAGCGTGTCGTCTGCGTAGCAAAACGACCGCACCATCGGGGGGAGGCCACACCGGAGGACGTAGTCGTAACCGACGTTCCACAACAAGGGGCCGAGGACTGACCCCTGTGGAACGCCGCGGGACACCCTGTGACGGCCAATCTCGCCGCCACGTCCCACGTACGCTACGTCCCGGTCCCTCAAATAGTCCCCCACTATTCGGCGCAGATATGGAGGCATTTTGTGGTAGCGAAGCGCCTCCATGATGACGCCGAACGGGAGACTATTGAAGGCGTTGCGGATGTCCAGCGACACCGCCAACACCACCTCCCGCCTCTCGACGGACTCTGATACGAGTGTCCGGAGATCGGACAGGGCGTCGATCGTCGACCGCCCCGTCCGGAACCCGTATTGGGCCTCAGAGAGGTCGGGGCCCGTTCCCCCTCCCAGCTGCTGGACTATTCGGGAAGCGATAATCTTTTCGAAGACCTTCCCGATTTCGTCCAGCAGCACAATGGGGCGATATGCCGAGGGGTCGTCCGCCGGACGCCCCTCTTTGCGAAGTAGGCATAGCGCCCCCTCCTTCCAAACTTTTGGGAACTGTGCGAACTTCAAACTAGCGTCGCACAGCTCCCTTGCCCTGGCCCCGAGATGTTGTAGGGCCAGGTCTAACACCCGCTTCGGGACGCCGTCAGGTCCCGGTGCCGTCTTACGCCCCTTAAGACGAGCGACGGCGTCCTTCCACTCCTCCTCATCAATAAGAGGAGGAGGATCGCTTTCTCCCTCCTCGTCCGGAGCTGGCGGGGCCATCCGAGGGGGAACAAAACCCTCCTCGGCCGGGGGAAACAGTCCCCCGATGACCGACCCCAGGAGGTCGGGATCCATCGTCTCCGTGATGGGCGTGCCGCGAGCTTTCAGCTGGTTGCGCGCCAGCTTATACGGCCGCCCCCACGGATCCCGATCTAGACCCTGCAACTGCTCTTCTCTGGATACCTCCTTTGAGGAGGCAATCGCAGTCTGCAGGGTCTTTTTTGACTGCCTGTACAGCTCATACAGGCGGTCTTCCTCCCGGGTGTCCCTCACGCGGCGCCGGCGGGCCCTAGTGTAGGCCCGCCTTTGGACACTGCAGTCCTCCCTCATGACTGCTATGTCCTGGGACCACCAGTGAACTTCACGGCGGTCCCGCGGAGGCTGCGCCCGAGGCATGGAAGCCTCGCACACCTCCGTTAAAGCGCCGCGGAGACGGCGAGCTGATTCGTCGACGTCCGGACCGGACATCGGACGCGAGAACCAGTCTTCGAAGATCGCCGTCTCATTCGCCAACTCCGGCTTGAGCCTGCTAAGTGCCCAGCGAGGAGGCCGGTCACTACTTGTGGGCTGTGGGGGCCTTTGGTGCGGGGTGGAGATCTCGAATCGGATGTATCGGTGGTCCGAGAGAGTCTCTACGTCCTGCACCACCCTCCAGTCGCTGATCGTGCGTGCGAGGACTGGGGTAGCGAAAGAAACGTCCACCACCGAGCCTCCGTTGTGCCGCACGCACGTGTGGACTGCGCCCCTATTAAGGAGCGACAGCCCAGCAGCGGCTGCCCACTGCTCCACAGCCTGGCCCCTCTGGTCGGTCGCTGGACAACCCCAGACAACCGACTTGGCGTTCAGGTCTCCAAGAAGGAGAACCTGACGCGGGGCCGCCCTCCTGATGGCTGCGCCGACGACTACGAGGAACGCCTTGAAGTCGGCGAGCGGTCTGTTTGGGGAGAAATAGGTCGAGAAGATGACCATATCCTCCCAAACGACCGCCGCGTACCCAGCACCCCGCTCATAAATTGAGGGGGGTGTATAACCTGGGGCCGCGCGCACCATCACAGCGACAGAGTCGCTTGTGTCCCCGACCCAGTTGGGCTGGTTGGGGATGAAGTACGGCTCTGACACCGCCGCCACGTCCACTGACCACTCTGCCAGGCTCTGGTGTAGCAGATCCTGAGCCCTGGTAGAGTGGTTCAGGTTCACCTGCAGAAAGTTGATATGGGGCCGTCTTAACATTGCTCGACCACCATATCAACCTCCTCAAGCCCCGTTTGGGGCACCGTCTGTGTGGCAGGGGCAGCCTGGCGAACAGGACGCGCCGGCAATTTGCCCTTGGCCAGGGGAGGCTTACAACTACGCCCCCCCATAACGTGGCCTGCCGGTCGTTTGGCAGTGGCACACACGGCACAGTGGGGCTTCGCGCTACATTCGTAGCCCCTGTGCCCCTCCTTACCACACCGGTAGCAGAGGTTGCTCCGGTCGGTTTTTGAGGGGCAACTTGCTCTGGCGTGCCCCACCTGCATGCACCGGAAGCACCGGTCGGAACGGGCTTCCAGTGCTCTGACATTGGCCGCACTGAACCCTATCAGCAAGCGGCCGGCGTCCACAACCTTCTTGGCAGCGGCGACCGGACACGACACTACTGTCGAGCCAAAGCCGTCAGAGCCGTAGCGGATGGGGCGAACCTTCACGGCGTCCACACCACATCCACCCTTGGCCGCGATCTTAGCGGCCAAGTGCGCCTCCATCACCGACTCGTCCAGACCGCCCACCCTCACTTCTGCTGTCTTGGTGGGCCGGATGACCGTGGCCATACCCTCAAGGGCCTCTCTCATCTTGCCGGCCAGCTGGTCGGCCTTCTCGGCAGAGGCCTCGCCCGAAATCTCAATGATTTTTGACCCGGTCATAGTGTTTCGACACCGACGGCTTGGGATATCCATCCCGTCGATATCCACCGAGTCTCGGGCTTTGGCCAGCGCGTCGGCGTAGGTGACTCCCTTCTCGACCGCTTCGGGAGTAAGGGTCACCACAACTGCCGCCGACTTTGGCGCAACCAGCTTTATTTTTTGGCCAGTTTTTCGGGCCTTCCTCGCAGGAGCAGTGGCGGGCGGGGCTGAGGTATTATTAGGCCTCCGCCGAGGCGCCTTCTGCTGCTTCGCCGCCGCCGAGTAAGATTGGCGAGGCAGAGTTTTTTCCGGAGGGGCCGATGTTTTGGCCTTCCTCCTCCTTCGGCGCTTTTTGCGCGACTCCTGCGTCGTCCATTCCTGTTCAGCCTCAACCGGGGAAGACGCTTTTGCAGCACCCCGGGAGGTGGATGGAACGACGGCAGGAGGATCTGCTTTCTTCGCCTTCTTTGGCGGAAGATCCGGCTTTTTGGCCGCCGCCTTGCCCTTTTTAGCCGGCATAGATGGTTTGGCCGGCTTGTCTTTCCCCTTCGTAATGGGGGGCGTAGGCGCAGCTGCCGCTTTGCGGTCCGCCGCAAGCGGCGGTCGCATGCTCTTGGCTGGCAGCAGGCGATCCTCCAGACCCTCCAGGCGAGCATTCAGCATGGCCCCGAAAGTTCGAGCCAGCCTTGCTTCAAAAGCCTGGAGGGCGTCCGGCTCCTTGAAGGCAGCCTTGTTTTGGCTGCGGCCAGTCGTCTCCTGCACGACGACGGTCGGCGAGAGAGGCCTTGGAGGAGGGCAGTCCGTCTCCATACAGTCCACCGAGGGCAGAACCTCGGGGAGAGTGAGGGGAGGGGAGATGCACTTCCTTCCACCCTTTAGGTCTTTCACCTCTGCAGACAAAGCTGCAACACTCTTCGTGAGGTCTACCAGCTGCTGCTGCAGCCTCACGTTTTCCGCCTTCAGGATGCGGGTGTCCTCTGTGATGTTATGTGAGGACACCTCGCGGAAACAATCCATTATAGACTGGGCTGCTTTCTTCAAAGCCTTCTGGAAGGGGCCCTGGAGGTGTGAGGACTTTTTAGCCACCTCCACTATAACCGCACAGTCCGCCTTCACCACCTCCTCGATGTCGAGGGTGGTCTTTAGGTCCGGATCTGAGGGCATAGGGGCCTCATCTTCCGTTCTACTTGCGTAGAACGCAGCCCTGGTCTCGTAGGCGCGGCGCTCCATTTCCGCCACCTCCCGGTCGAGCGCGACCTGCTGCTCCTCGCGGATTGCAGCGGCATGTTCGCGCTTTGCCCGGGCGAGACCAACGTACTCGCCTGTGGTGGGGGGTCTCCCTCGACCACGTTGGGCTGGCTTCTTCGGATCGTCCTCAGACGAGTCCGAGAGAGCCTCCGACTTTTTGCCCCCCTTAGATTTTTTGGGGGAACGTTTTCTCTTCAACGAACCAGTGAGCGTGTCGACACTGATGGTGCTGTCATCTGACACATCGCTGCACTGGTCGTTTTTCTGTCCTCGTCTGGGATAAGGGGAGGTGCGGGCTAGGCCCTTGCTGCGAGTCGACACTGCCGGCGAGCTGGCACGACTCCCCTTTTTCTTCATGAAAGAAGATTTGGGACTAGCGACGGAGTCAACGGCCGATTTCATAGAAACCGCCGATGAATCGGACTCGACGTCGACGTCCCGTTCCCGAATCCTTGCTGCAGACACGCTGCGCGATCGCGCAGCGGTTGGCGATGAACTGCCAGCAGCCCTGGACGATCTGAAAGTGAGCTTCAGCGCGCCCGTCTCAATTTCAACTCCGCCCTTCTCGGGCCTAGCCAAAAGGCTTCCATCCACGTCCTTCCCTTTGGGGTCGGACACTCCACTACTACCCACGACGGACCTGGAATCAGGCTCCGCCGACTTCACCGAAACGTCAGAAAAATTTTTGGAACAACTAGACATTAATCCCACGAGTAGAGACCATCAGGTGCTCCTCCCCCGCAGTGGGCTCATACGCGGGAGGCCCTGTATACTAACCGGTGGCGGGTGGTGCCGGCAGGTTTTAACGAGGTTTCTCTCGGGTTTTATAGTGTGTCCTTCACGCGGCCGGCCGGTTAAGGCAAGCCCTCGCTCCACCACGGAACCCACGTACCCCACAACGCCGTGAGTGGGGGTCGTTGTAGAGACCGCAGTGGTTTACGATGATCGGGGGCTGGCGTAGGCCCCCGTTGCACCGCTTTCGCGGTGTTCCCCTTTCCCCCCGTTGCGACCTGAGAACCCTTAAGGGGCGGCCGTCTTTAGTACTCCTCTCAAAGCTGCTCAGAAGGAGCAGCGAGTAGTGCGGCCCAAAGTAGGCACGCACATAGGAGTTGCAGGGCCCAGAAGGGGCTCCCGCCTTGCCAGATGTTAGCCGATTGGGCCCAACCTTCTCCGAACGGAGAATGTTGGAGCCACTCGTTGCCCAGGATGCACCACGTGGAGGTCATCTGACTCGCACCCCAACCTAACCTAACCTAACCTAACCTAACCTAACCTAACCTAACCTAACCTAACCTAACCTAACCTAACCTAACCTAACCTAACCTAACCTTTTTTTTTTTTTTTTTTTTTGTTTTCCCAGGGGAACTCTTTATGAGTACCCGGGCCTTGAAGAGGCCCAAGGTTATGTGGAACTCGCCCGTCCGCCTTTCCACACCCACTGACAAGGAGAGAGGCTCCGAGTCAGTTGCCGGGACTAAGTCCCAGCGGGGAGGGCGAGACGGAGGGGAATATCCACTAAACCCCTGGGGGCCTACAATCCGAAGCTTAAGGCTTGGGGTGGCGGTCGCGGGACCTATGCCACTAGGGCCGTACCTCGCGAGGGCCGCCCCGTCGCCCGTGTGCCGACCTGTGACCGCAAGCGGTCACGCGCCGACACACGGGCGACCTACGCGCACGGCACAACACAAACAGCATGCCCGCCTCAATGGGCATGCAATCCCACAAAACAAACACGACAAAAACACGACAACACACGACAAACACACAACGGTCCACCGAACCCAGGGCATTTGGGGGGGTATGGTCAAATACCCCGCCAAAAAACCCCAACACGCACACCACTTGCCTCAGCAAGTGCCCCACTTTTCTGGCCAGCAGGAGACAGGTCTCCGCACTTTCCACAAAAAACACATAAAACAAAACGCGCGGCCTTCCACCGGCCCGCCAGCCCTTCTTTGGTGGCCAGGACCCGACCCGGACTCAGACCCTGGCCACAGGTCTGACTCCGGCTCGGTTCCCACTCCAACACATACACCTTCACACAAAACAAAGCACACAACATGCACACAAACCCTTTAGCGTCGCGCTTCCGGGTCCCCTGGTTTCTCTGCCGGGGGGCTGCATTCCCTACTCCCCATGACGTGCTCATGGGGGAGCGCCGCCTCGGCACAGACCAGACAGTGCATCGGCCCGGTGCACTCCCTCGCTTGGTGGCCCATCATGCCACAACGGTAGCAGTGTCCCGCTCTATCCTCTTTTGAAGGGCACCTCAACCGCGTGTGGCCCATCCCCATGCACTTGTAACAGCGCATGGGTCTGGGTCCAACTATCTCCACTATGGCTATGCTCCAGCCCACCCGCAGTTTCCCTATATTGGCAAGCCTCACCGCTACCTTTACAGGGCACTGCACCACCACTGACGATGAGCGATTGGGGGCCGACCACATGGTCCCCACCTTCACTTTCTCCACCGTGCAACCTCCCTCCTTGGAAACAGCGACAGCTACTTTGTCCGAAGAGACAAGGCTGTCGAGACCATTGAGGCGGATGTTCGCCCTCTTCTCTGGGCGGGTGACCGTCGCCACGTCCGACACCACGCCCTCCAACCTCAACGCCAGCTTGTCGGCAGCCTCACCGCTGTCAACGCCCGGCACCTCAATTAGCATGGCCCCAGACAAGGCCGTCCTGATCCTGACCCCTGGGATCCCAAGCTCCTCCAATCTAATGGCCGCCTCGGCTCTCTCAATAGTGCCCGCATATGTTACTCCATCGGCAACCGCCTCCGGCCTGAGCCGGAGGGCAATCGCCGCGGAGCTGGGCTGCCTAAGGATTCTCTTCCCTTTCGGCGCACCCGATGGCATCGGCCCTACTTTAGGCGCTGGCAGCGCCCCAACATCTTTCTGGGCGGGGCCACTAATCCCCGGCCTCCTCCGTCTGCCGACCCGCATAGCGCGTACCTCAGCTGGGGGAGAGCTCTCAACCTCAGCACTCAGGACCTTAGGCTCTGCAGCCACCGATCCATATGTCCTACTTTTGGGCGTCGGGAGTCTGTCTTCCAGCCCGTCCATCCGTCTGTGTACACCTTCAATCGACTGCTGTAGTGTCGCCAGCACAGCCAACACATCGACGGAGTCCGGCGTAGGAGGAGAGGCGGGCTTCGCCTCCGCAAGGCACCAAACCTCCTCCGCAGCCTTCATAGTCCCTTCCGTTAGCTGGCTCTCCAGCTCCGCAATCTTCTTCAGCATGACCTTATTGGTCTCGGTCAGCTGCTCCATCTGCTTTTCTGCCCTTATGGCCCTATCCGTACATCCCTCTAGCTGGTCCATGAGGTCCGCGTTACGGTCCCTCAAGCACCTGAGGTCACTCTCCAGGTCGAAGACTCTCTGCAGCGTGGAAGGAGAGGCAGTCCTTTCCTCCGAAAGGCGCCTCGCTTCTTCCGCAGCCTCCTTGGCCTCGCCGGCCTCTTTGGCCTCTTTTCTGGCATCCAGAGTCTCCTTCCTGCTCTTCCTCAGAAGCTTGTTGAGCTCCTTCAGCTGCTCTCTGAGCTCACTACAGGTATCCGCAGCCGTATAAAGCTCCTCAATGTCCTCCTTTGCGCTTTTCAAATCAGTCTTCAGTCTTCGGTTCTCCTTGGTGAGCCGCTCACACACCTCCGACCACTCCCTCTCCTCTGTCGCAGACACCTTCTCTGCATCTATCTTCCTCCTTCTTCCTGGCGTTTCTTTGCCCCCCCCAGATACGGTGGGGCTGCCTGGGTCCAGCGAACTGGGCCCAGGGAGGGGTTCTCCCGCCTTACGGCGGGTACCCTCCTGGGGTAAACGTTTTTCAGAAGACGCACTCATCGTCGACATTTGTGGGATGCCACCCAGACAATTCACGGGTTGTCGTCCCCAACCTACAACAAAAACAAGACACGACAAACAACTGCAGGTCCAGAAGGGACACTACCAAAGACTCCCCCTCAAAGCCGCTCAGAAGGAGCAGCGAGTAGTGCGGCCTGAAGTAGACACGCACACAGGAGTTGCAGGGCCCAGAAGGGGCTCCCGCCTAGCCAGATGTTAGCCGATTGGGCCCAACTTTCTCCGAACGGAGAATGTTGGGACCACTCGTTGCCCAGAATGCACCACGTGGAGGTCATCTGACTCGCACCCCGACCTAACCTAACCTAACCTAACCTAACCTAACCTAACCTAACCTAACCTAAACCTTTTTTTTTTTTTTTTTTGACCCAGAGGAATCACTTTAGACTTCCCCGCCCTGAAGGGGCTAAGGGGGTATGTGGGGGTCGCCCGTCCGCCTTTCCACACCCACTGACAAGGAGAGAAGCCCCGAGTCAGCTGCCAGGGAGATCCCAGCTGGGAGGGCGAGACGGAGGGGAATACCCACTAAACCTCTGGAGGTCCAAGATCCGAGTACAAAGTAAGGCGACGGCACGGTATTTGTCAGATGATTCAGACCGCGACCGCCGCCCTGCGCCCCTGCACCGACCCGCAGCTCATCTCCACACACTACTCCCGCGTTTGCACGGGAAGCGTGTGCTTTGACGGCCGTGCGCCGGGGCAAGGGCACGTACTGATAACACAGCATTGAACAGAAGTTAAATCAAAGAAGACCGTACGCACCCCGAGTGGCAGGGTGCAGTGCGGTTACCTCAAAAAGGGGGAGCCGCAGTGTCCTTGAGGACACGCAGCCAAAAACTTGACCTGTGCACGACAGGGTTGCGGCACATACGGGCGGTTCGGTTTTAATCCGACACCGGCCTTCACCGCGTCAATCCGGGGTTTTTACGGAGGGCGAAGATCCGCACCTCGTCTCCTCCTTCTCCTTCTCCGCCTTCGGGAGGGGGCGGCGTCAACTGCGTCCTCACGCTGTCGTTCCGCCGTCTCCTTTAGGCCCATCACCTCGGCGCTGAATCGCGCCACCGCGCACCAGTTAGCCTCGCTCTCCAGCATTGCGGCTACAATGTCCGGCAGAGCGAGACTCCCCCGTCCGCCCAGCTCCATTTCCAGAGTCCGTCGCTGCGAGGAAAAAGCGCAACACACCTGGAGAGTGTGCTGCGCAGTGTCCTCTGCAGCTCCGCACTCATGGCAAACGGAGCTCTCCTCTCTCCCCAACCGACAGAGGTACTTCCCGAAGCACCCATGGTCTGTCAGCACCTGCGTCAGGTGGTAAGACAGGGCGCCATGGGTTCGGTGGATCCACTCCGGGAGTACAGGCCTGATGGCATCTATGGTGCGCGAACCGGCAACTGGGGACTCAAGGTCGCGCTCCCATTGCCATATCGCCATCTCTGTCGCCTCTCTTCGCGCCGCCTGGATCTCCTCCAGTGCAGGGCGCTCTCCTCTCGCCAACCTCTCCGTGCGGAGCTCGTACACCTCAGTCAAGACCTTGGCTTCGAGCTCCCACGGGATCATCCTGGCTAAGGCCGTCGCTGCCGTCCACGACACCGTCCGGTAGGCTCGTACTGCTCTCACCGCTGCCACTCTCTGCGGTCTCCGCAGGAGGGCGGTGGTTCGGCGGGAGAGCGAGTCCGACCAGACAGGTGCGCCGTAGAGCGCCATGCTGCGCAGCACCCCGGCGTACAGCTTGCGACAGCTAGAGCCGGGCCCACCAATATTGGGCAAGACACGTCCGAGGGCCATTGCTGCCCCCACTATCCGAGGCGCCATCTCGGAAAAGTGGGGCAGGAAGCTCCACCTACTATCCAGCGTAAGTCCCAGATACCGCATCTGGGACCTAACCGGAATTCTCACCCCGTCGACCACGACATGGTGGTAGTGGGGGGGTTTCTTACGTGGGCCATGAAAAATCATGGCTTCCGTCTTGGGGAGAGAGACCTCCATCCCCAGAAGACGAATTCTCGATATGGTCATGGTGGCGGCCACCGACGCGAGGCGCAGCGCATGCTGGTAGTCACTGCTCCGTACAGTGACTAGGGTGTCATCCGCGTAGCAGATGACGCCCGCCCTGGGGAGACAAGTCCCCCGCAGGACCCAGTTGTATCCGATGTTCCACAGGAGTGGTCCTAGGACCGACCCCTGCGGAACACCGCACACCATACGCCGAGATGTTATACGCCCCGCGCCCTTCTCCAGGTACAGGATGAACCTGTCCTGGAGGTAGTCCCTGAGGACACGACAGATGTACCAGGGCACGCGATGGTACAGCAGTGCCTGGTGGATGCAACTGTAGGGGAGGGTGTTGAACGCGTTCGCGATGTCAAGAGACACCGCTAACACCCGTTCCCCCCTTGCAATCGCTTCTTCGGTAGTACGCCTTAGGGTAAGTACCGCGTCGACGGTGGATCTGCCCCGGCGGAACCCGAATTGAGAATCCTCAATATTGGGCCCGTCGGCGTCCAAGTGCTCCACGATGCGGGCTGCGAGCAAACGCTCAAACAGCTTTCCCGCTTCGTCGAGCAGGACGATCGGCCTGTAGGCCGACGGCTCGTCCACCGGGCGTTCGCCTTTTCTCAGGAGCACCAACCGGCCTTCCTTCCACACTTTGGGAAACTTCCCCTGGTGCAGGCAGGAGTTGAGGAGGCCGGTTAGTCTCCCTCTTAAATGCGTCAGCGTCAAGTCCAAAACCTTGCTATGGACGCCGTCCGGCCCAGGTGCCTTTCGTTTAAGGCGGAGGCGGTCGATAGCAAGATCCATCTCACCATCAGTGATGGGAGGAACAAGGGTCAAATCAGGGGAAGGGGTCTGTTCCGGGGGCTCATACGGCACTGCCGTGAATACACGCGTCGGAAACAGACCAGTCACAATCCGGTTGAGGAGTCCCGGCTCGAATGACTCTGTTGGGGGGGCCGGGTTGCGGAACCTATTCCGCACGACGCGGTACGGCCGCCCCCAAGGGTCTCTGTCGAGATCGGCCAGGAACTCGTTCCAGCAGGCCGTCTTCGCGTCCAAAACCTGAACCTGTAGCGCCTTTCTGGCCGCTCTGAAGAGGGCGTACAGGTTTTCCTCCTCGGCTTGAGTGTGGCGTCTCCTTCGGCAGTGCTGGTATTCGCGCCTCGCCAAGATGCTGGCGGTACGCAGGTCGGCAATCTCCTGCGACCACCAATACACCGCCCGTTGGTGGGGACGATCCCCGACCTTGGGCATGCTGGCATTGGAGACGCGAACCAGGGAACGCCGGAATCTCTCCGCCTGGAGGTCCACGGACATCGTGGGGGGAGGGTCGCGGCACCAGCTCTCTGCGAGAGCTACCTCATCGGCCACCTCCCGATTCAGCCGGGATAGAGCCCACCTCTGGAAGTGCGCTGTGCGGACTCCTGCGTTGGGCTGGAGGCTTGTCAGGAGGGGAGTAGGGGAGACCTTCATCCATATGTACATATGGTCGGAGAGGGTCTCCGCGTCCTCCATCACTCTCCAGTCCGCAACGCGACGCGCAGTGGCGGGGGATGCGAGGGAGATGTCGACGATCGACTCCCCCTGCCACCGGACACAGGTGCTGGTATCACCTCTGTTTAGGAGGACAAGGCCGCTCTCCACTATAAAGTCCTCAACCTCAGAACCCCTGTGGTCCGTTCGAGGGCAGCCCCACGTGGTGGACTTTGCGTTCAAGTCACCCGCTAAGATGATTTGTAGCGGGGACAAACGCCGCACCACACCCAGGAGCCGCACCAAGAAGGACCGGAAGTCCCGCAGGGGTTTGTTCGGGGAGAAATACACGGCAACCAGAGCTACATCGCCCCAAGTCACAGCAACATAGCCCTGGCCTCTCTCCTTCAACGATATAGGCACCGCACTGTTGTTCGAGGGGGTGGTGACGAGTACAAGCCCCTCTGTGTCCCCAATCCAGTTTGGCCTAGAAGGCACGGAATGCGGTTCCGACACCAGCGCCACACCGACATCCCACTCCGCCATCTGCTGCACCAGCAGGTTTTGTGCTGCAACAGAGTGGTTAATGTTCGCCTGCAGGATGGTCTTGCTAGGCTGTGCTGGCATCGGGTCCCGTGGTTGTGCACTCCATCGGCTCATGCGCTACCTCTGGGACGACCACCTTCCAGAGGGGGGTCGTGCTATTCGTGGGGGGTGGGCGGCAGGCCCTGCTCCCCATCGCATGGTTGGCCGGCTGTTTGGCAGCGTGGCATACGTGGCAGTGGGCCTCCTTGGCCGTGCACTCTTCTGCCTTGTGCCCCTCCTTCCCGCACCGGAAGCAGAGGGCACTTCGGTCTATTGTGGCTGGGCACGAATAGCGCGTGTGGCCAGTTCCGAGGCACTTGAAGCACCGTGTTGGGGAGGCCTCCAAGACGGTGAGGTGCACTTCAGACCAGCCGATCTTAACAGAGCCCTTTTCGGCGAGGACTTTGGCCACAGGGATTGGGCACCTGACTAAGGTGTACTTAGCCCCCCATCCCAACCCCTGCCTAATCGGAGCCACTGTGACGTCGCTTACAGAGCAACCACCTTGTTGTGCAGTGGCTGCCGCAATCATTTCCAGCGACATGTAGTCATTCAGGCCCGTGAGCTTAAACTCCGCTCTTTTCGTGGGCCGGTTGACATACACGTCGCCGCCGGTGACCTCCTTGATTTTGGCAGCCAAGAGGTCCGCCTTCGGCCCACTGGTGGTGCCGGAAATTTCCAATTTACGACCACCGCTAGCCGTGTTTCGGACCTTTAGCGCCTCAAGGCCGAAATCTTCAAGCTTTATGGTCCCGACAAGTTTGGTCATCACCGCGGCGTATGTGACGCCTTTGGCGATGGCCTCCTTGCTCAGGGTCATCGTCACGCAGGATGAGCGGGGAACCACTAGCTTTACCTGTGCTTTTGCCGGGGTGGCGACAGTCTCATTGGGGGCAGTAGGGTTGGCCTTCTTGGCCGCCCTCCTTTTCCTCTTACGGCTTCCCGTCTTCTTCCAATCGTTGACAGGAGTCGTGCCCGCGGCGTCAAGAGCCGGTTCATGAGCGGAAGACAGGGTGGGAGCAGGCGGAGCAGCAGCAGGCGGAGCAGCGGCACCAGGAGCATCCGGGGCAGGAGCCCGTCGCAGAGGAGCAGCAGGGTAAGTACTACGACCACTACCACTAATCTTTTCTTTTCCCTTTTCAGGTACTTCGACGGGGGCCCAGGAGGGACCGGCAACGGCACCATTATCAGCACCGGGGGCAGCGCGGGCTGCGGGAGCGGCACGAGCAGCGGGAGCGGCGGATGCAGCAGTGGCGGCGGCAGCGTAGGACGGAGCTACGGCGGCGGCAGCAGCAGCGGCGGCGGCCTTCTTCTTATCCCCAGCCAGGGGGGGTCTGAGCCGGGGCTCAGGCCCAAGTCTGAGATCGATGCCGCTCTTGACGGCATCGATCATGTTCTGCATGCAGGTCTTGGTCTCGGCCTGCCTGCACTCTATCTCTCTGGTGAGCTTTGCGAGTAAATCCTCTCCCAAGGCCCTCACCAAATAGTCCACATTCGCCCCCTCTACGACGATAGGGGGCGACGGGGTCCTCAACTGGTTGTTGGCCTTGTTCGAGGCCTCGTATCCATCTTGGAGAGCTCGCACGTTCTCTTGCAGTTGGGCGATCTTTTCGGCCATGAGCTCGTTGCGCTTCTGAAGACGGCGGATTTCTTCGTCGCGCGACAAGCGCTTGAAGGCACCGACCATCCTGGCCAGGTAGATAGAGGCAGCGTTGATGCGCCCATGGACCTCTCCCTTGAGGTTCCCGGACTTCCTGGCCGCATCGTATATCGCCATTATGGCCCCCTCTGCCTCCTCGAGGAGGTCGGACCTCGTGGCGTCCTCGTCGTCCGCGACAGTGAGGAGCCTCTTGCCCTTCTTCCTGCGGATGTCCTCGATGTCGACGACGGAGTCGTCCGACTTCGACGCATTGCTCTGACTCCGCAAGTAGAGCGTGCGTCCGGGCTCGTCGATCTCCTCCAGGTCCGACGGCGGGGGAAAGGGAGACTCCGCGTATGCACCAACCTCTTTGGTTGCGGTTCTCCTGCTCTCCCTCCTTGTGGCTGGGTCCTTATTTGCCATTATGCCAAGCAAAGACTCGCCCTCGAGGGCCACCATCTCCTCGAAGTCGTCAACGCTGAGGCTCTGCAACTTTCTCTTGCCCGCAGCCACGCCAATGTAGATCCCGGAGCGGGTAAAGCCCCTCCCGCCCTTGCCTTTCCCCCTCTGGGAAGTGCCGCATTTGGACGGGTGGGCTTCCTCGGCCCGCCTCTCTTCATCAGGGTCGACGTCACGGACCCTTTTGCCTCCCAAAGGGGCAGCAGCGTCCTCCATGTCCATTTCCGATTCCGAGTCCGGTGCCGGCTCCAAATCCGGTACCGGTACCAAAACTTTCAGCGTCGATTTCTTCTTGCGCCCAATGACAAGTTTTAGCCTTGGCCTTAGGGTCCTTGGCTGAGACGGAGACGGAGACGGGATGGGACCTCCCTTTCTCGCCTTCGCTTTACGGGCGACTTTTTTCTTTCCAGGGGCATTACTGCTCCTTGGGGCCTGGTTGCCTACCCCAAGAAGAGTGTCGGACGAGTCCGATAATGTTGGCGCAGAGTTGCCCCCCCCAGAGACGGTGGGGCAGCCTGGGTCCAGAGAACTGGGCCCAGAGAGGGATTCTCCCGCCTCCCGGCGGGTACCCTCCTGGGGTAGTATTATTTTATTCTGTGCTTCCATTATTTCGACATTTTATGGGATGTCTCCCAAACAATTTTAGGGTTGTAATCCCCTGGCACTTTAAGGGCTGCCGATCCCTGAAGAGGCAACAACCAACACCCGTGCGAAGCCCAATCGCTAGGGGCGCCCTACATACCCACGGAGGACGGGAGGTGTCCGCGGGGTTTTACCGACTTTTCCTTGTCATCGCCCACAAGGGCTGCGGGACTGAACCCAGACCACCACGTACCCAGCTTATGCCAGGGCTGGGGTCGTTGTGGCGGCCGGGACAGAACCCGCGACACTGCGACAGCAGCTACGACAGCCGGCATGAAGCCATCGCTCGCACCTCTTTGTGCGCACAGAAGCGCTTGAAAGGTGCCCAGAAGGGGCACCGAACTACCCTTTTCCCCCCCTTGTAACGACGCCCAGAAGGGGCGCCGCCAAAACTCCTCTCAAAGCCGCTCAGAAGGAGCGGCGAGTGTGCGACCCGGAATGGGCACGCACATTGGAGGTGCAGGGCCCAGAAGGGGCTCCCGCCTGTGTCGGGTTGTTAGCCGGGCAGTCTCAAAGCAAGCTCCTCATTGGAGGAGGATGTTGAAGCTGCCCGTTGCCCAGAGTGTACCACGAGGAGGTCACCCAACACACACCCCAACCTAACCTAACCTAACCTAACCTTTTTTTTTTTTTTTTTTTTTTTTTTTTTTTTTTTTCCCAGGGGAAACTTGCTGAACAAGTTCCCGTAGGCTGGGGCGACCTACGGGATATGTGGGGTTGGCCTAAAACGCGACCGACCCACTAAAACCCCTGGGGAAACCTCACACCGATAATGTGGTTGGCGCGTTGGCTGTCACTAGGATAATGGCCGCGCCTCCCACCGGCTACGCTGTTAGCGTCCCTCAACTGACCTATGTGCCCCAGGTCAGCGAGACCCCCCGGACGTGGGGGGGCCGGTCTTCGGTGTGGGTTTCACTGCGGCTTTTGCAAACCGCCCATCTGGCGCGCGTGGTCTTTCCCACGCGTGAGTGGTGGACCCACTCGGGCCTTCGCCCGGGTCCTCCATCTCTACCACCCTACCGCCTTCCGACCCTGTGTCTCTCGCGAGAGAGACATTGGGGTGGTCGGTCGTAGGGACCTTAGGAGACGTGGGTGGCTCCTCCACAGTCTCCATTTCCTCCGTGCGGTCTAGTGGCAGCTCCACTGAGGGCCCCACTTCAGCCGGCATCCTCTGGGCAGTCGTCCCCGTTTGCTCAGGGGGAACAGGGCGAGCCCTGACGGCGGGGGGACTGCAACCCCGGCCTCCCATAATGTGGGCGTGCGGCTTCTTCGCCGCAGCGCATACCGCACACCTTGGCTCTTTCGAGCAGCCCCTCGCTTGGTGACCAGGCAGACTACACCGGAAGCAAAGTCCGGTGCGGTCAACGGCACTAGGGCACCTCTCTCTAGTGTGGCCCACGCCCATGCAGCGGTAACACCGCATTGGGCGGGGCTCCAAGGCAACCACCTGAGCATAGTTCCATCCTAGGACGAACCTGCCAGCAACTACCAGCGCCTTTGCCACGCGCATGGGGCAGCGCACGATGGTGCTTCCCTCGCGACTTGGGCCCGCACGGATGCGTCCCACCCTCACTTCCTCCACTGAGCAACCAGCCCTCGCCGCCAAATCAGCGGCGACGTCGTCCGTGGACAAAGAGTTGTCCAACCCTGATACGCGGATTTCCGCGTATTTTTCGGGTCGGACGATAGTGGCCACGTCCGACAGTACCAGCTCCAGCCTTTTGGCGAGCTGATCGGCCTTCGTTCCGCTCTCTGAGCCTGAAATCTCGATGAGCCGCGCCCCAGTGGCAGCCGTCCTCAACCTCACCCCCTCGATACCGAGGTCGGGTAGGGAGACGGCCTGCCTAGCTCTCTTGATGGTGTCAGCGTATGTGACACCCGTCTCGAGAGCCTCCGGGCGCAGCTTCACCACCACAGCCGCTGTTGTTGGCGGTCTGAGCCGAACCTTCTTGCCGCGCCTGCGTTTGCGCTTCTTACGTCCAGGCGCTTCGCTGGCCGCCGCTTGTGGCGCCGAGCGGACTGGCGTCACAGCAGGGCGGGCCTGCGCTAAAGCCTGGGAAGTGGCAGTCAGTGGGCGACTTGGAGTTGTCGCCGCATTAGGGACTCTCCCTCTGCCCCTCTTCTTCCGTTTCCCACGGGTCTCCGTCGTCCATTCGGACACGGGAGGAGGACCCAAGGGGGGCAGGACCTGTCTCACCTCCACCTGAGGGAGGGAGAGGCATTCCTCAATGTGGACGGACGAGGATCTCGCGGGCGTGGCCGGCCTCCCACAAAGTGAAAGGGCACGCACAGGCGCCGCTCGACCCATCTCGAGCCCGTCCAGACGGGCGTTGATGGAGGCATTTGACGCCTCCATTGTACGCCTCATATCGGTTAAGGCCTTCAGGAGGACCTGATCAGAGCTGGTCTTAGTCGTGGCAGGACGCTCCCGGCCGGAGCTCAATCCCGTGCCGACCTGGTCAACCACTGTCCTCAAGGACGCCACCTCTCGTCTGAGGGCGTGGACCTCCTCGCGGAGACGGCGATTCGCCTCCTCAATGCGGCGTGACTCATCCGAACAGGTCCGCGACGCCAGGTTGGCGAGGCACCTCCGGATGGTCATTGAGGCATTGTTCAAAGTGCGCTGGCAGGTACCTCTGAGGTTCCCGGATTTCCGGGATACCTCCTTCACCGCAAAAGCGCACTTCAGCCCCACCTCGTGGATCTCATCAGCCGTCATAGGATCCGACGTGCTGGCGATAAAAGGGATGTCGACACGAGTGGCCATCTCCGAGTCCATCTCGTCAAGGGCCGCGGAATCCACCGTGGAGTGGCCAGGAGTCGGGCGTCTTTTGGACGGCCCCGCTGGCTCAATCACGGCTGGCAATACGACGCCCCTGGCTCGACGGTCGGCAGACAGCCTCTTGTCCAGCTCCGCAAGCTGCTCCTCCTCTCGATCCAACTGCTCCTCATACTCCCGCATTTGAGTGCGGGCGAGGGCAGTTTTGGCCGTCGCAAAACCCGTCCCGATAGTGGTCGTTCTGCCACGTCTCGCCGACGAGATCTTCGAATTTGAGGCTGCGGACACCACGGACTCAACCCCCGAAAGGTCATCGGAGTCCATGTCCGCGTCACGCAACCTCTTCCTCCTGCTGCCTACGGGTCTCAAGAACACGGAACTTCCGTCCGAGTCCGAGCACCTCGCAGCCTCCACTTCCCTATCCTCCGCGCGCATCACGTTGCCCCCCCCAGACACGGTGGGCATGCCTGAAACCAGCGTGCCGGGCGTACCCGATCCGCTGGTCCCAGGGAGGGGTTCTCCCGCCGTTGGGCGGGTACCCTCCTGGGGTATAATATTCGTTTTGCGACTTTTCATATTATTAAGCAATTTCCAGGTTGCGATCCCTTCCTCACGATGGCACTTTAGGGGCTGCCCTTCCCCGGACCAAAAAGGTCACCCACGCGCCGTCCACACGCCGAGGGTGCCCTATATACTGTCGGGGGCGGGAGGTACCGACAGGTTTTTAGCCGGTGTTCTCCGGGGTGTTATTGAGTTTTCCTTCTCTTGGCCGTTACGCCTCCGGTCTGCCCAATCGCAGCGTACCCACGGCGCCAACGGTGGGGTCGTTGCCGCAAAAGGGCAGATAACGACTTCGGGGCTGGCGTAAACCCCGGTTGCACCGCTCTCACCAGTGCCCCCTTTCCCCCCGTGCGACCTGAGAACCTTTAAGAGGCGGCCGTCTTTTTGGTACGACGCCCAGAAGGGACGCCGTCAGTAACTCCTCTCACTGCTCAGAAGGAGCAAGCGAGTTATGCGACCCAGAGTGAGCCGCGTATGGGAGCTGCAAGGTCCAGAAGGGACCCCGCCTAGTCAGATGTCAGCCGGCTGGGTCCAAGCGTCTACTACACGCCAGAGCGGGAGACTGTTGGAACCAGCCGTTGCCCAGGGTGCACCAACGTGGAGGTCACCTGACTCGCACCCCAACCTAACCTTTTTTTTTTTTTTTTTTCTCGCTGTGGAAACCTTAATAGTACATTATCGGCCCAAAGTGAACCTCAAATCGTCTGGGACTCTTCTAGCTTTCCGTCTCCCTTTCCCTACGCTAAAGCGCCGGGTGAGAGAGAGGGTCAACCAGACATACCCAGCAAAACCACAGCGTACACAGTCGGATCTGTTCTAGGACCTTGCGATACCTGCCGTTGGCTACAAAACGCTTGGCCCTCAGACGTGCGAAACGGCACTCGACTTAGGTGTAGCCGCCCTTAAGGGGCTCTCTTCTTGCTGGCAAACTTGCCATCCGCCGACCTTGGAAAGGAAGGTCGACGCCAAGGCGATACTTGGTCAGCCGCGGCAGCGGCTGCTTCGTACTTTCCTGTCTCCTCTTCTTCACGGAGCGCTTCACGCTCTCTCTCCTCTTGTGCCTCGCTACGCGGCAAGCTCCTCCGGAGAGAAGATGCGCGTTCGCGCAAACGCTCACGCTCCAGCACTACAATCGGAATGCGTTCCAATGTGGGCTTGGGCTTTGAGACTGCGTCCTGCGTCACAGAGGTGGTTTTTATAACCGCACCCTGTGGAGTCGGGAGAGGCGCTAGCGGCTCAACGCTCGCCACCTCCTCGACTGTTTCCATCTGCTCGTTGCCGAGCTCCCTCTCAGTAGTCTCGGGGCCAGAGGTAGATGGTATGCCTCTGGTGGCCGGGGGGCTACAACCCCGGCCGCCCATCACATGCTTGTGTGATATGCCTGCCGCTGCGCAGACAGCGCAATGCGACTCCTTCTTCGAGCATGTCGCTGCTCGGTGACCTAACTGACCACACCGGAAACAATTTTCGGTGCGATCGACGTCCGAGGGGCACCTTGGGCGTGTGTGTCCTACTCCCATACATCTAAAGCACCGCATAGGGCGGGGCTCTAGGACAGTCACTTGGGCGGCACTCCAACTGAGGAGTAACCTACCCGCAGCAACAATAGCTCTCGCTGCCTTTGTTGGGCAGCTAACAATTGTTGCACCGGTCTTGTTGGGGCCCATACGAATGTTCCCCACTCGGATGAACTCCCGGGAACATCCTCCCTTCGTCGCAATCGCCTCCAAGAGGGCTTCCTTTGTGACGGACTCGCCCAGATCCGAGATGCGCAGACTCACGCATTTCTCGGTCCGGACGACAGTGGCCACATCGGAGATGACCTCCTTGAGACGATCAGCAAGCAGATCAGCCTTGTCGCGGTTTTGTTGCCCGTAAACCTCCACAAGTCTGGCTCCCGTTGCCGTCATCTTCGTCCTGACCCCAGCAGTGATGCCAAGGTCAGCGAGTGGGACGCTCCTTATCGCCTTCTGTAGCGTCTGGGCGTAAGTAACGCCTCCTTCAATGGCCTCAGGTCGCAAAGTGATGATAATCGCTGCGGACCTGGGCGTATTTACGCGCACTGTCTTGCCGCGTGTCCGTCCTTGCACATGGCGGCCTGAAGCCGCTTGGGGACGAGATGGTGTTACCCCCTCAGCAAGCGGTTTACGCCTCCTCTTACCTCGTCGCCTCCCTTTTTTGCCACGAGTCACTGCCTGCGGCGCTTCCAGTGGAGGCGCAGGGGCAGCCACTGCTGGGCTAACCGTCGGCATAGTAGCACGACGGGCGACTGGTGTTGTTGTCGCAGAGAGACGAGAGGTTTTCTTCGCCGGTGGTCGACTAACCGACGGATTAGTCACAATCGGGGCAGGGAGAGGTGGATATTCCACCAATCGTCTGCGATCGGCCGCTAAAAGCGGTCGGGTCGTCTCGGATCCAGGCAGCCTTGCCTCGATTCCATCAAGGCGAGAACTCAACTCCCCGATGGAAGCGTTCAAGGAGCGCTGAATCACACCATATATGCCAGCGGCATTTTGTTCTGGTTCAGTATTACGAGCAGAAGGGACCTCACTACGGGAAGGAGATTTCTTCCCCTTGCCGACTTCCTTTCGTAGGAGATCAACCTTCGCTCTAAGGGACTGCAGTTCTGACCGCAGTCTCTTGTTGTCCTCTCTGAGGTCGTTGGTCTCAACGCTGAGCGTCCTAGACGACAGGTTAGACATGACCCGAGTCATGGTGCTGGCGGCGTTATTGAGCGTCTTTTGGAGCGTCGACTTGATATTGCCCGACTTCCTAGACACCTCCCTAACGGCTCTAGCACACAGAATCCCTACTTCGTGGACATCTTGTGCTGATGGTCCACCCGGCTCCGCCTCCCAAGGGATGATAATTTGGGTGGCTAGCTCAATTTCTGCTGCAGTGGGGACACTGATGGTATTGTCCCTGGACTGCAAGCGGCTCTTAGCAGGGCCCTTTTTTGGGGCACTCTTCTTTTTCTCCGCTAAGGCCTCCTTCCTCAACTTCTCTCGCTCACTAGCGAGGCTCCTGTCTTCTTTACCACGACCCCGGCTTGTTGAGGGAACCCCCAACAAAGCCGCTGCCTGGTACTCATTCTCGGCCAAAAACTCGTCGTCGTCAGAATCGTATTCCACGACTGGGTGAGCCCGCTTCCGGCTCACACTCTCCAGATCGTGCATCTCGACTGCCTCGTCTGACGAGCAGTACAGCTCGTCTTCTTCTAACACTCCGCCATGCAGGTCTATGCCTCCCCCAGACACGAGAGGCTTGCCCGGGGCCGACAGGTCGAACGCTTTAGCGCCCAGCCTGCCGGTCCCGAGGAGGGGTTCTCCCGCCTTGCGGGTACCCTCCTGGGGTAATAATTTTGTAGGTCTGCTTGTCATGAATGTTTGCCAGCAATTTGCGGGTTGCAATACCCCACCAGTCTTTGCGCACAAACACGCCCGGTGCAGTCTAAAAACCCTTAAGGGGCGACCGTCTTTTTGGTACGACGCCCAGAAGGGACGCCGTCAGAACTCCTCTCACTGCTCAGAAGGAACAAGTGAGTTATGCGACCCAGAGTGGGCCGCGTATGGGAGCTGCGAGGTCCAGAAGGGACCCCGCCTAGTCAGATGTCAGCCGGCTGGGTCCAAGCGTCTACTACACGCCAGAGCGGGAGACTGTTGGAACCAGCCGTTGCCCAGGGTGCACCAACGTGGAGGTCACCTGACTCGCACCCCAAAGAGGGTCTCCCCCCTGAAAAGGAAGCCCATGCGAGAGCATGAACCCCCCTTTCCCCTCTGCAGTCGGTGGTGTCCCAGACTGGGACGCCACCGAGTGCTGCCGCTACCCTACCTCAAGGGCTTTTACGCGGCGCCAATACCCCTCAGGCTATCCTCTCGGGCTTTTACATGGCCATAGGCTAGTCCAGGTCGTACACCTCTGACTCCACGGACTGCCTGCGCGCTTGAGACAGACGGATCGGACTATCCGACCCCTCGTCCGTCTCTACCGCCGGAGCATCCCCTCTGTCCGACCCCAGTACTCTCCCTGTACCTCTCAACGGAGAGGCATTGGGGTTAGAGGATGGGGAGGGCAGGTCCGAGAGCGGGGCATCTGCCTCCAGCATCTCGACCTCCTCCGTGGTCCGTCTTGGCGCGTGGATCTGCGCTGTCGTGCGCGCTGGGGAGCTGTCCCGCACCCTCCTTCGAGGGGGGACGCACGCCCGACTCCCCATAATGTGGCCCGCAGGGGCCCCTCTGTCCAAGCAGACCGCGCACCGCGGCACTGCGGAACACTCCGCTGCTTTATGCCCTGGGAGGCCGCAGCGGAAGCAGACAAGGCTGCGGTCCACATCAGCGGGGCAAAACACTCTGGTGTGACCCACGCCCATGCACTTAAAACAGCGCATGGGGCGTGAGTCGAGGAGCATTGCTGGGACCCACAGCCAGCCCACCAGCAATCTCCTCGCCGCCACGACAATCTGAGCCGCCCTGACCGGGCAGCTCACCAGCACCGACGTTGAGCCGCCAGGGCCGGGCCGCATCGCTCCCACCCTGACCTTATCCGCTGGGCATCCCCCCTTCGTGGCCACCGCCTGCGCCACGTCCTCGGCGGTGACGGTCTCGTCAAGGCCGGAGATGCGCACGTCCGCGCATCTCTCCGGCCTGGCGATCGTCGCCACATCGGCCACCACCTCTCGCAGCCGAGCGGCCAGGCGGTCGGCGACATCCCCGCTGTTGGCGCCCGAGATTTGGAGCAGCCGGGCGCCCGACATAGAGATCCGGGTCGTTAGCCCGGACGTGATTCCAACGTCGGCCAAATTTATGGCCGCCTTCGCCCGTTGGATCACGGCGGCGTACGTGACGCCGCTCTCCACCGCCTCCGCCGTCAGCTTTATGGAGACTGCCGTCGAGCGGGGGGGCTTCAAACGCCTCCTCGTAGGCTTCCTCCGAGCCGCCGGGGCCGTCGGGACCCCCTGGGGCAGGGGTGTTCCTCCGGTGGCAGGTGGTACGCCACCAGAGCTCGCGACCGGGGCCGCTCCCGCTCTCCTCCGCCGACGGCGGGTCACCACTGACCATGGTTCCTCGCCCGCAGGCGCCGGGGCCCGGCCCACGGGCCGCTGGGGTGGGGGCACAAGCGGCGGTGCCCGTCTCGTGTTCGGCGCGGGAAGGGGTGGGAACTCCCTTCCAGGTCCTCGTGCGGCCGGTGGGGGACGCGCTCCTTCGGGCACGGCGGAACTCCTCGCCTCCAGCCCGTCTAGGCGCGCATTAAGCGCACCGAGGGAGCTAAGGAGCAAAGCTCTGAGCTCTGCGAACGCTCCCACCTCGGATTGGGCCTGAGGTAGGGGGACAGGTGCGGCCTCCGCACGCAGGGGCAGTCTCCCGCTGAGACCCTGCTTGAGGGCCGCTAGCTCCGCCCGCAGCTCCCCCACCTCGCCCTGCAGCCTCTTGTTGGCGAGGGCCAGCTGCGCGACCTCCGCAGACCTGCCGCACGCGCACGGCGCCGCCTCCTGCGGTACCGGCGCTGTTGGGGCCTCCCTCTTTTCAGCCGTCTCGGCGTCGCGGGCCTCAGCCTCGAACTGGGTCAGGGAGAAGTCCGCGGCGGCATCACGCACACGCTGCTTCTCGCGGACCCCCCGCATCTTCTCCCGGATCTTCTTCCTCTGGCTTCGGATGGCCTCTACGGTCGTCGCCGAAGCACCGTGTGCCAGGGCCTTCATCAGTGACGCCTGAACTTCGCTGAGGAGCTCCTCATAGCTGGAGAGCTCCTCCGAGAGGTCCGCGTCCAGCTCGCTGCCGAGCTCCTCCCACGCCGGTCTTTCACGCTCAGACCCGCCACCTCTCCGCCCCGTACCCATTTTGGGCCTGGACGCCTCATCGGACCCATCCGACGAGTCGCCAGCACTCCGCGACCTCTTCCGGGTGTCGCCACCCCCTCCTCGCAAACGCAGGACTCCACCTGCCTCCCCCTCTTTCGCCTCGGTAACAAATTTGACACTCACCGACCCGGTAATCGGTGAGCGGCTGGCGCGAGCAGCGTAACATCGCGAACGGTTCTCCATTACAAATTTCACACATGGCCCCTGGATACGGACCATGCGCCGGGCGTCAGCCGGATCGCAAGACAAAAATAACCCCTCCATAGACATTTCCAAATTTAATTTGGCGGCTATTAAGGGGCCGCCAGCTCCTCTTTCCCCCCCCCCCTGACGACGCCCAGAAGGGACGCCGTCCAATCTCCCCTCAAAGCCGCTCAGAAGGAGCGGCGAGTAGTGCGGCCTAAAGTAGACACGCACACAGGAGTTGCAGGGCCCAGAAGGGGCTCCCGCCTAGCCAGATGTTGGCCGATTGGGCCCAACTTTCTCCGAACGGAGAATGTTGGAACCACTCGTTGCCCAGGATGCACCACTTGGAGGTCATCTGACTCGCACCCCACCCCAACCTAACCTAACCTAACCTAACCTAACCTAACCTTTTTTTTTTTTTTTTTTTTTTTTTTTTTTTTTTTTTTTTTTAACCCTGGGAAAATTCCCTACGGAATCATCCCGCGGGTTGGGGCTACCCGCGGGGGTATGTGGGGTTGACCTGAGATGTTGTTCGGCCGACCCACTAAAAACCCCAGGGAAAACCAGACACGCCGGTACCTGGCTGACGCGGGACCTGTTGCGATAGTGATCCGCGCCATCCACCAGCCACGCCCCGTCGGGCGTCCCACTGCTGACTGCAATTGAGCCCCACAATCAGCGTGGCCTTTTCGGCCCCTCCTCCTGTGTCGGTTTTTTACCGATGAAACGGCCATCCTTGGACCTGGGTCTGAGCCGGGCCAGAGCTCCGGAACTCATTCCCGGGTCCTGTGCCTCCCTGACACCTTCGTCCCCGGTACCTCTGGAAGCAGAGGCATTGGGGGGGTCGGGCGCAGAGCTCGCAGTGCGAGGCGTTGAGGCTTCCTCTGCTGTTTCCATAGCCAACTCATCCGCCAATGGCGGGGTGGCCTCCCTCGGGGTAGTCTGAGTATCAGGGCGTGGCTCCGTCATCTCCGGACGAGCCCTGACGACAGGGGGACTACAACCCCTGCCACCCATCAAATGGCCGAATGGCCTGTTGGCCGCGACGCAAACTGCACACCGTGGTTGGCGTGTGCAGACCCTCGCCTGGTGTCCTAGCTGACCACACCGGAAGCAAAGTCCAGTGCGGTCAATAGCGGATGGGCACCTCTGCCTCGTATGGCCCACGCCCATGCAGCGGAAACACCGCATTGGGCGGGGCTCAAGGGCAACCACTGTGGCAGTACTCCACCCCAGGAGCAGCTTGCCTGTCACCATCAGCGCTTTGGCCGCTCGAATGGGGCAGCGCACGATGGTGGATCTCGCATTATCAGGGCCAGCTCTTATTTGGCCCACCCTCACGCTCTCAACGGAGCAATCAGCTTTCGCAGCAACGGCTGCAGCGACGTCGGAGGCGGTGATTGCGATGTCTAGCCCTGATACGCGGAGATCCGCGCACTTTTCAGGCCGGACAACCGTGGCCACCTCCGACAACACCTGCTCGAGCCGTTGAGCGAGCAAGTCGGCCTTTTGGCCGCTTCCGGCACCCGGTACCTCTATAAGCCGCGCTCCCGTGGCAGCGGTTCGGGATCTCACGCCTTCCCCTATACCGAGGTCGGCGAGCGAGATCTCCTGCCTAGCTTTCGCGATGGTCTGGGCATACGTCATGCCCATCGCGATTGCTTCAGGGCGCAGCTGGACCACGATAGCCGCAGTCTTCGGCTGCCTTAGCCCGGCCCTCCTGCGCTTCCTCTTCTTCGGCGCCGCTTGCGCTACCGGGTGAACCGGTGGCACGGCTGCACGACCCGGCACTGAAGCCGAAGGCGGAGTCGTCGTAAGTGGGCGAGTGGAAGGACTCGCCACAGCAGGAAGTGCCTTTCGGCCCTTCTTCCTCCTCGCACCACGGGGCACATCCGTCCACGTCTCAGACGGGAGTTGGTCCGGCGGCTGCGCTCTACTAGTGCCCGCTTGGGAAAGCGGGGCTCTAGGAGCCGACGTTTGGTCGCTGATAAGCGACACAGCTGAATGGCGAGGGGCAGTCACTCGTTTGCGCCCAGCCACCCTTGCAGGAGTAGGGAGAGAGGGGAAGTCCCCAAATCTCTCGCTCTCAACCACAGAGGGCGGGCGGACACTCTCCGAAGCCACCGATCTCGCCTCTAGGCGGTCCAGCCGTGCACCAATGGATATGGTGGACGCCTCCATCGTTTCTCTCATGTTGGCAATTGCTGCCAACAGAGGATCGTCTCGTCCGGGTTCGGAAGCGGCGATTTGAGGGCTCTGTGCCCAGCGCGGTGAGGCACTGTTCCGGCTAACCTCACTCCTCAGTGAGGCGACCTCTGCTCTCAAACCCTCCACAATCTCCTGTAGGCGCAGGTTTTGCGCCTCAATCCGCTTGGACTCATCGTCCAAAGTCCTGGATGCCAGATTGGACAGGCATCGGCGGATTACAGACACAGCGTTGTTAAGCGTGCCCTGACACGTGCCTTTAAAGTGCCCAGATGTCTGGGCCACCCTCTTTACGGCCAGCGCGCATCTGATGCCGACCTCTTGAATTTCGTCGGCCGTTAAGGGGTCCGACGGTTCCGCGATGAACGGGATCTCCATCTCAAGAGCCGCCTCGCTGGTCAGCCCAACAAGTTCCCCAAAGGAGTCCACAGAGGCGGGGCGAGGTGACGGGTGTCCTTCAGACAACCCCTCTCGCCCATCCCTCGCGACATCCCTGGCGTTCCTGCTTCTCTGCCCATCGGCTCGCTTCTCTCCTCTTGTGCCGTATGTTCCGGCGGCGACTGAGCGTCCTCTCCTCGCCGACGACACCTTAGCCGAGGCCGACGACACCACAGACTCGTTCCCCGACTGATCGTCGGAGTCCAGGTCGGGGTCAAGTGGCCTCTTCCTCGCACCGCTAACGCTCCCCATGATTACGGACTCTGAGTCCGAATCAGCGAAGCCCTCCTTCTCCTTCGCCTCCACACGCAGAATAATGCCCCCCCCAGATACGAGGGGCTTGCCCGGGGCCAACGAACCAGACGACTTGTCGCCCGACTTGCTAGTCCCGGGGAGGGGTTCTCCCACCTGTCGGTGGGTACCCTCCTGGGGTAATACGATCTTATTTCTGCTCGTCATAGTGGGTTTTGGCAATTTCCGGGTTGCCATTCCCCCCCTCACTACGGCACTTTAGGGGCTGCCCTTCCCCGGACCAAAACAGGTCACCCACGCGCCGTCCACACGCCGAGGGCGCCCTATATACTGTCGAGGGCGGGAGGTATCGACAGGTTTTTAGCCGGTGTTCTCCGGGGTTTTAGTGAGTTTTCCTTCTCTTGGCCGTTTGGCCTCCGGTCTGCCCAAACGCAGCGTACCCACAGCGCCAACGGTGGGGTCGTTGCCGCAAGAGGGCAGATACCGACTTCGGAGCTGGCGTAAACCCCGGTTGCACTGCTCTCACCAGTGCCCCCTTCCCCCCCATGCGACCTGAGAACCTTTAGGAGGCGGCCGTCTTTTTGGTACGACGCCCAGACGGGGCGCCGTCTATAACTCCTCTCACTGGTCTGAGGGACTAGTGAGTTATGTGACCCAAAGTGGGCCACATATGGGAGCTGCGAGGCCCAGAGGGGACCCCGCCTAGTCAGATGTCAGCCGGCTGTGTCCAAGCGTCTACTACACGCAGAGCGGGAGACTGTTGGAAACAGCCGTTGCCCAGGGTGCACCAACGTGGAGGTCACCTGACTCGCACCCCAACCTAACCTAACCTAACCTTTTTTTTTTTTTTTTTTTTTTTTTTTTTTTTTTTTTTTTCCCAGGGGAAACTTGCGACCAAGTTCCCGTAGGCTGGGACGACCTACGGGATATGTGGGGTTGGCCTAAACGTGGCCGACCCACTAAAACCCCTGGGTTGTTCCTCCATCCATCGATAGGGAGGGGGAGCCCCGGGCAATCGAGCTAGCGATTCTACCGCAGCGACCCCCTCCGACGGGCGTCCTAGGACTACTTCTGCTCGATTATCGAGCTGGGGAAGGCCCGGAACAACGGAGCCGACCCCAGAGCCAGGCTTGCGCGCCTATATGCGGGTGGAGGACTTTCCCTGTCCAGCCACACCGCAGGCTTGCTTAGGGAGGAAGAAGTTGGGCGAACCCACGCCGCCGTCTCCCCGTCCTCCGACGGCGGATTGCTCCCGAGAGAGGATCTTCCTCCCGTTTGCGCTCCGCCGCCTCCTTGTAAGACATGACCGTTTCGCAGAATGCGAGAACGGCCTCCCACGACCTTTTAGCGGCCAGCATAGCCTCGACTAGTGCTGGCAAAGAGAGGTCGTGGCCCACGACAGCGTACAGTTCTGCGCGCTCGAGCACCCATGCTGGGCACTCCGACAGCGTGTGCATCGCAGTGTCGTTAGGCGCGCCACATTGGTGACACACCGTCGTCTCTTCTCTCCCAGCTATGCGGCACAGATATCTCCCAAAGCAGCCATGCCCTGAGAGAATCTGCACCAACCGGAAAGAGAGAGACCCAAACTTGCGGCCGACCCACTCATTGAGAACGGGCCGCACCGCGCCGATGGTCAAAACACCGGCTGTAGGCTGTTCTAGCCTGTCATGCCACTTGCGAAGCGTTACCCTCTGTGCACGCTCGCGCCACCGGCGAAGTTCTTCCGGCATCGCCCGGCCACCTTGCCTTCGAGCATCTGCCGATCGCTCGTACATTTCGGCCAGGACCTCCGCGTCCAGATCCCAGGGTGGGGTGCCTGCCAGCACGCATGCCGCCTCGTAGGACACTGTGCGGTAAGCTCGAACTGCTCTGACCGCTATGACCCGTTGCGGTTTCCGCAGAAGGGCCTTATTCGTAGCAGTCAGAGAGTCGACCCACACAGGCGCGCCGTACAGGGCCATCGACCGCACCACCCCAACGTAGAGGTTCCGCACGCACGCGGACGGACCTCCAAGGTTCGGCAACAAATTACCAAGGGCTGCTGCCGCCCTGACCAACTTCGGAGCTTGGCGCTTAAAGTGCTCGTCAAAGCGCCATCTTCCGTCCAGCACCAGCCCAAGGTACTTCATCGCCTTCCCTATCTCTATCCGAACTCCCGAGATCGAGATGTGGGCATCAGCAGGCGGCTTCTTCCGGGCCCCATAGAAATATAGGGCCTCGGTTTTATTAAGTGCCACCTTTAGGCCGAGACTTTCGATCCGCCGGACAACGTGGGTGACTCCCACTGTACCCAGACGGGCGGCCGACGCAAACGAGTTAGCGCGAGCGGTGACCAAAGTGTCATCCGCATAGCAGACAACACTGAGGCCCCGAAGCAACGCGCCCCGCAGCACCCAGTCGTACCCGATGTTCCACAGGAGCGGCCCTAGAACCGACCCCTGCGGGACACCGCACGTTACTGCCCTGCTCTTTATGGAACCGTCTTTCACTTGATACGTGACATTCCTGCCCCGCAGATAACTCCGGATTATCCGTAGTATATAATACGGGACGCAGTGGTGGCGAAGGGCCTCCTCGATGCAGGCGAAGGGGAGAGAGTTAAATGCGTTCGCGATGTCTAAAGAAACCGCGAGCACCACCTCCCCCTTTTCGGTTGCCTCCTCCGACTGTGCTTTGACGTGTTTTATCGCGTCAATGGTGGACCGGGCCTCCCTAAAACCATATTGGCAGTCGGAAAGGTCCGGACCCACCTCCGACAGATGGTTCACGATGCGAGAGGCGAGGACACGCTCAAAGAGCTTCCCCGCCTCGTCCAAAAGCACAATTGGCCGATACGCTGACGGTTCATCAGCTGGCCGACCCTCCTTTCGGAGCAAAACCAAGCGCCCGTTCTTCCAGAGGGAGGGGAACCGCCCAGTTTGGAGGCACAAATCAAGCACCTGTCTGAAGCGGTCCTCGAGAAGCTCCTCTGTCAGAACCCACACTTTCCCAGGGATACCGTCCGGGCCGGGGGCGGTGTTTTTGCGGCGTAGCCGTAAGTATGCCGCTCCTAGCTCACCTGTCGTGATGGCCGGAATCGGGGCATCATCAGCTACTTGGCTGAATTGCCTAGGTGGGGCCATGGGGGGCGGGATGTGCTCGGGCCGGTCTGGGAAGAGACAGGCGATCACATTACGCAACACGGGAGGCTCTAGGGATTCCGTGACTGGGGGGCCTAGGCTACGGAGTTTCCCCCGAGCCGTGCGATACGGGCGCCCCCAAGGATCGGCATTTAGCCCATCGAGCATTTCCTGTCTAGCAGCGATCTTTGCATTGCAGATTGCCAGCTGCAGTTCCTTCTTGGCGGCCTTGTAGGCTACCTTGAGCAGGCCCTCCAGTTGGCGGTCCCGCCTACGCTTTCTGCGTTGTCGAGTGTACGCTCTTTGCGCTGCAATGCTGGCCACGCGGAGGTCCGACAGTTCTTCAGTCCACCAATAGACTGCCTTTCTGCAGGGGGGACGCCTCACGCGCGGCATTGCTGCGTCGCATGCTCGTGTAAGGGCTCCCTTAATCCATTCGGCTTCAGCGTCTGGATCGTCCGCCACAGGTTGGGAGAACCAGTCCTGCACGGACGCCGCCTCCATCAGCATTTCCCTGTCGAGTTTCTTGAGCGACCAGCGCGGGAAGGAAGATGTTGTGCTGCTGGGAGGACGAAAAACGTTGCTCAAGGCCCTGACCTCAAATTTCACGTACCGGTGGTCGGAGAGGGTTTCCACGTCCACCAGTACCTTCCAACCGGAGACCCGTGCGGCGACAGAGGGCGTGGCAAAGGAAACATCCACAATGGATCCGCCCTGTTCTCGCACGCAGGTGTTAACGGACCCCCGGTTGAGAATCGAGAGTCCCACCTCCACGGCCCAGTCCACGACCAGGTCTCCACGTGGGTCTGTTCTGGGAGAACCCCATGCAGTAGCCTTTGCATTGAGGTCTCCCATCAGTACCACAGGTAGCGGCGCAGAGCGCCTGACTACGGCCCCGAGTACGGCCATATAGGTTTCAAAGTCGGTGAGTGGCTTGTTGGGCGAGAAATAGACGCCGATTATGACGACGTCTCCCCATTTAGCTGTTATATAGCCTGGTCCCGACTCTTTCACCTCAAAAGATGGCGACGTCGGCTTTTGTGCCGAGAAGATCGCCACCGACTTCCCTGTGTCGACCGCCCAGTTAGGTCTGGGTGGGACACTGTATGGCTCGGAAGCCACGCCTACGTCGACTGACCACTCCGCCATGGACTGCAAGAACAAGTCCTGCGCTCCGGCGGAGTGGTTCAGGTTCGCCAGGAGAAAGCATGTGGAAGGCGTACTATCCATTAATTGGACCCACGATTACTTTCTCTGGCACCTGCTGAGCGCTTTCCTGGTCAGGCTTTGATGACTTGCCCTTCCTGGATCCTCTCTTCCGACTCTTCGGGAGGACGCATGATTTGGTCCCCATACTGTGGCCTGCAGGACGCCCTGCCTCCGCGCAAATGGGGCAGTTGGCCTTAGCCGAACATACAGCTGCAATGTGGCCAGCGTTACCGCAGCGATAGCAGAGCTCGCTGCGGTCAATCTTAGCCGTGCAGTTTACGCGCACATGGCCATCCTCCATGCACCGGTAACAGCGCTTGGGTTTGGAGTCGATTGCGCGTACGAGCACCGTACCATATCCCACTTCCAGCCTACCGGTGTCCAGGATGATCTTAGCTGCCGCGACCGGGCACTGCACCCAGATGGTGCCCATTCCGCCAGCTCCCTCTCTGACCTGCCCGGTTTTAATTGAGTCCGGGGAGCATCCGGTTCTCTCTGTTATGGCGAAGACGACATCAGTCTCCTTGACCGAGTCGTCCAGCCCGTAAATCCTGAGGTCGGCAGTCTTCGTAGGCCGGGTCACCATGAAGACCTCCGCCATATTGGCTCGGAGACTTTCCGCCAGTTTATCGGCATTCTGGGCTCCGGCTGCCCCCGATAGCTCGAGTATGCGCGAGCCGGTTGCCGAAAGCCGAAACCTGGGAGCTGGGATCTTTAGCTCAGCCAGCTTGACGGTCTCTCTGGCCTTCAGGATCGCCTGAGCGTAGGTCATTCCCTGACTCTCTGCCTCCGGCCGGAGAGTCAGGACTACTGCCGCAGATCTTGGTGCGCGGAGTTGTAGTTTGAGCCTACGCTCCTTGGCTTGCGCCTTTGTAGGGGGGGCCGCAGATGACCGTGCGGCTGCTCCCTTTTTAGCAGGAGGAGGCGCCTTAAGCACTGCCCCCTTCTTCTTCCCCTTGCGCTTCTTAGACACCTTAATCCAGCCCTCCTCATCGGGCTGGGGTTGCGCCTGCGCTGTCGCCTCCGCGGGGGCACTTGACGTGGCTGTAGGCTTTAAGCTTAGGCCTAGTTTGGGTTGGACCCCTGCAGCCTTGAGCTTTTTCCCCTTCTTTGCTGCCTTGGGGGGCGCCTTGTCCCTGTTCCTGGAGATCTCCGAGGGTCCCGCTCTAGCTTTGGCACGACCTGGGCCTTCTTTTCGTAGAGCAACTGGTTCCCGAGCCGTGGAAGGCTGCAAGGGCTCCGCCTGATTTCGTCTTGGCCTTGTAGACGAAGGGTAGGCCGGGAAAGCCTCTTCTATCCTGTCAGCCGCGAGTGGCGAGCGGGCTCTTGGATGCGGTGGGAGGCGCTTCTCCAACGATTCCAAGCGGGTATTTATCATATCCCCTAGGGAGACCATCACCGATCGTGTGATCTCTTCCGTCACGGCCCGAACTGTGTCAGGCTCCTGTTGTCTCTTCAATGAGGGAGAGGCACACTCCCTGACGGACGACACCACGACGGATTTGCGAAGAGTCTCCATCTCCGCTCTCATCTTGTCCATTTCCTCCCTCATGGACCGGTTTTCCTCCGTGAGCCTTTTGATCTCGTCCGTGGACGTCCGAGACGCCACGTTGTGGAGAAGCCTCTGAAGGGAGTCGGAGGCGAGGTTCAGCCTCTTTTGAAAAACACCGCTCAAGTTGCCGGACTTTGCGCTAACATGCCGAATCGCGTCGATACAGAGGTTGCCCAGCTCTGTAGCTCGACCGATTGAAGGGCAGTCTGGCGTGGCTTCATACGGAAGCTTTGTGTGAAGCGCCATGTCAATGTGCGCAGCGAGACGCCGGCGCTTCTCCTCTTCGGTAAGAGGGGGAGGACGAATATTCCGTCCCTCAAAATCATCTGCGGAGGCATGCATCTCCGCGTCCTCCATCTGCTTCTTTTGAAGCAGTCGTTCCTTCGATTTAGCAGCCTTAGCAGCATTGGCCGCCTTCTCCTTCAGGTGGTCTACCTCCTCGAGCTGCTTCAGCTGCTCCATCGCCCTCGCCAGGCCTGACTCGTCATCATCGAGGCACTCATCGAGGCTCAGACCTCTGCCTTTGCGGTCTGGTACCGCCGTCCTTGGGGATTCATTGGCATCCGAGAAGTGGTCGGAGTCGGCTTCGGAGCCGGAACTTCCCTCGGATGGTAGTGGGGTCGGGGTTTTGCGGCACCTCTTCCCGCTCTTGCGCGATGCAGTAGAGGTGTCGCTGAGCACCTCAGCCTCCTTCCCCTTCTCTTTCACTAACTCCTTTGCAGGAGCCTTCGCTTTGGTGCCGATGGTAGTGGCACCACTGCGGGTCCGTAGGACAGCCCGTTTGGGCGCGTCCGCGACCTCCTTCAACGCTTTCAACCCCCTGACGGGCCTACTCGCTCCAACTTCTGGCAATACTTTGCCCCCCCCAGAAACGGTGGGGCAGCCCGAAACTGACGCACCGGACGTGACGCCCAGCTTGCCAGCCCCGGAGAGGGGTTCTCCCGCCTTGCGGGTACCCTCCTGGGGTAACACATTTTTAAGGCTTGCTTTCATGTTGCTTCTGGTGACAATTCTAAGGTTGTCATCCCTTCCTCCTTCTTCTTTCTTTGGCAAGGCAGCCTTCGCAGCGCCAAGCGCTGCCGCATGCCCTGCACAAACCATCTGGTCCCCACTGGACACTTCCACCACGGGCTTTCGCCCATGCATCACTACCGGCGGTGCTTTGTCTCCCCCAGATACAGGAGACGTGCCCGAGGACGGTAAGTCGGACGGCAAGTCCGGCTTGTCGGTCTCGGGGAGGGGTTCTCCCACCGTTTGGTGGGTACCCTCCTGGGGTATTAAGTTTTGAAGACCCGCTTTCATAATGTTTGTAGCAACTCAAAGGGTTGCAATCCCCTTGACAAGTTTAGGTGTTGTCATCCACCAGGACTGTGCGGAAGAACAGTCACCCCGAGACGAAGTCCCCACGACCGAGGAACCCTATATACTGCGGAGAGCGGGAGGTGTCCGCAGGATTGGACCAGTTTACTCTGGGGTTTTATAGAGTTTTCCTTCTCGCGGTCCCAGACCACCCCGGGTCTCCCCGACGCCGCGTACTCGTAATCGCCGAGGACGAGGTCGTTGCAAGCGACGAAGAGACTTACGGCTGCAGAAAGCCGGCGAAAACTTTCTACCTCTACGCGCATGAAGCGCCGTGCGCACAGACGCGCTTGAAGGGCGCCCAGAAGGGGCGCCAACCTACCCTGTTCCCCCCCCCGTGTAACGACGCCCAGAAGGGACGCCGTCAAAACTCCTCTCAAAGCCGCTCATAAGGAGCAGCGAGTCGTACGGTTCAAAGTGGACACGCACATGGAGGTGCAGGGCCCAGAAGGGGCTCCCGCCAGTGTCGGGTTGTTAGCCGGCCAGTCTCACAGCAGCCTCCTCATTGGAGGAGGATGTTGAGGCTGCCCGTTGCCCAGGGTTTACCACGAGGAGGTCACCCAACACAAACCCCAACCTAACCTAACCTAACCTAACCTAACCTAACCTTTTTTTTTTTTTTTTTTTTTTTTTTTTTTTTGACCCGGGGGAAACTTGCAACCAAGTCATCCCACGGGGAGCACTAAGGGCTCAACCCGTTGTCGGGGTATGTGGGGTTGGGCGATGGTCTGCCCGACCCACTAAAACCCCCGGGACCTGCAGTCAGCCTGATTTTGTGGTTGGCGCGGGTTCTGTTATATATAGTGGACCGCGCCTCCCACCAGCAGCACGTTGGTGCTCTTCCGCTGTGTGGCCTGCTAGGAGGCCACACACACCCTCTGCAGGATTTTCCGATCATGGTCTAGTGGGGGGTTTTTTCATAAACCGCCCATCTGGCGCTCTCAGCGGCTTAGGCCGAGAAGGAGAGGTGGATCTCGGACTTGCGTCCCGCACCTCATCCTCTACCTCCCTGATGCTTCCCGACCCAGCTCCTCTCGAGTGAGAGGTACGTGGGTGGTCGGCGATAGGGACATCGGGCAGGGGTGACGGCAGCTCCTCCGTCGCCTCCATGTCCAATACCGCTGGTGGAGGGGGCTCCACCATTGGCTCCGTTGGAGCGGCCTCCCTCATGGCAGTCTCCGCCCCCGTTGCGGGGGGATCAGGGCAGCCCCTGACGGTAGGGGGACTGCAACCCCTACCTCCCATCACGTGGTGGTGCGGTTTTTGTGCCGCGAGACACACCGCGCACTTGGGCTCGTGAGAGCACTCCCTCATTTGGTGCCCAGGCAGTCCGCACCGGAAACAGAGTCCGGAACGATCGACCGCGCTGGGGCACCTCTGCCGCGTATGGCCCACGCCCATGCAGCGGTAACACCGCATTGGGCGGGGCTCAAGGGCGACCGCCAGGGCCATGCTCCACCCAAGGAGGAATCGGCCTTGACTCACGAGCGCTCTTGCCGCTCGAACGGGGCAGCGCACGATGGTGCTCCCGGCGAAATTGGGACCCATTCTTATGCGTCCCACCCTCAATGCCTCGATTGGGCAACCAGCTCTCGCCGCAAGTCCTGCGGCGACGTCTTCGGTGGTTGAAGACGTGCCCAGCCCTGACACACGGATATCCGCGTGCTTTTCAGGCCGGGCGACCGTGGCCACCTCCGACAACACCTGCTCCAGCCTACGGGCGAGCAGATCGGCCTTCGCGCCGCTCTCTGATCCGGGGACCTCGAATAACCGCGCTCCGGTGGCGGCCGTCCTCGACCTGAGCGCCTCGATACCGAGGTCGGGCAGGGAGATGGCCTGCTGGGCCTTTTTGATGGCGTCAGCATAAGTGACGCCCATCGCCAAGGCCTCCGGGCGCAGCTTTATCACCACCGCCGCTGAGGTTGGCTGCCTAAGCCTCACTCGTTTCCGCCTTCGCGGTCTCCTCTTTCCCGGGGCTGCACCAGTTGCCGCTTGTGGCGCTGAGCGAGGCAACACAGCTGTGCGAATTGACGCAGATGCCGGGACAGGAGCAGTCGGCGGGCGGGTTGCCGCCCGAGTGGAGGGATCACCTCTCGCCCTCTTCTTCCGTCCTCCACGGCCCGCCGTTTCCCATCTGGGCTGAGGCGGATCCAATGGAATCGGGGTTGCACTCCGTCGCGGAGTCGGGAGGCGCTCTTCGGGCAAGACGGACGAGGATCGAGAGGGCGTGGCCAGCCTCCGTCCAGCAACCCTGTCGGGCGCGGGAAGCACCGGGAAGTCATCTCCCCGGTGTCCGCGGTCATCCGCACGGGGTGGACGGGCACGCACAGGCGCATCTCGACTCGTCTCGAGTCCGTCAAGGCGGGCGCTAACGGTGGCGTTATTCGCCTCCATGTTGCGCCGCAGCTCCGCAATTGCCGTCAGAACGGCCTGGTCTTGGGACCTGGTGGCAGGACGATGGGGCTGCTCCCGACGGGGAGACCCCGACTCCAACCCAACCCGATCAACCATAGTCCTCAGCGACGTTACCTCCCTTCGCAGGGCATGCACCTCCTCTCTAAGTCGGCAGTTTGCCTCCTCGATACGTCGCGACTCGTCCGTTGTGGACCGCGACGTAAGGTTGGCCAAACACCTCCGGAACGTCATCGAGGCGTGGTTCAAGGTGCTCTGGTAAGTGCCCTTGAGGTTCCCGGATGTCCGGGACACCTCCTGCACCGCAAAAGCACACTTGAGGCCTATCTCCTGCACCTGTTCGGCCGTCATGAGGTCGTCCGGACCGGCAACGGGCGGCACCTCGATACGACAGGCCTCTTCCGCCTCTTTCCTAGCAGCTGCCGTGTTAGCTTTCGAGGGGTACTGGCGAGGTGTCGGGCGTCCCTTAGACGGCCCCGCTCGCGCTATACCCTCGGGAATGACAACGCCCCTGCGTCGGCGGTCGGCGGTTAACCTCTCGTCCAGCTCCTCGCAGAACTGCTCCTCGTGGTCAAGCAGCTGCTCATATTCGTGCAAGCGCGCACGAACCAGAGCTGCTTTGGCCGCACCAAGTCCAATGGACGTACCGACAGTGGGAGCTCTCCCACGTCGAGCCGTCGAAAACTTCGGCACTGAAGCCGCTGACATCACCGACTCGGCCCCCGAAAAGTCATCGGAGTCGATTTCAACGTCGCGCGGCCTCTTGCGCCGATCGCTGCCTTCGGGTCTCAGGATCACAGAACCAGTGTCCGAATCCGAGCACCCCGCAGCCTCCACTGTCCTCTCCTCTCTGCGCAACACGTTGCCCCCCCCAGAAACGGTGGGCATGCCTGAAGCAAGCGTGCCGGGCGAACCCGACCCGCTGGCCTCAGGGAGGGATTCTCCCGCCTCCCGGCGGGTACCCTCCTGGGGTATTTGATTCGATATGCGACTTTTCATCAAAATTTTGACAATTTGCGGGTTGTCATCCCCCTCCAAACGATGGCAATTCAGGGGCTGCCCTTCCCCGTTGGACCAAGAAGATCACCCACGCGTCGTCCACACGCCGAGGGTGCCCTATATACTACGGAGGGCGGGAGGTGTCCGTAGGTTTTTAGCCGGTGTTCTCCGGGGTTTGATGGGTTTTCCTTCCCGCGGTCTATACTGACCACCCCGGTCCTCAGGACCACCGCGTGCCCACAACGCCAAGAGTGGGGTCGTTGCAGTGGCCAAGAGGATAACGGCTTGGAAGCCGGCGTGAACTTCCGTTACCCTACTCTCACTAGGATCCCCTTTCCCCCCGTGCGACCTGAGAACCTTTAAGAGGCGGCCGTCTTTTTGGTACGACGTCCAGAAGGGACGCCGTCAGGAACTCCTCTCATTGCTCAGAAGGAGCAAGCGAGTTATGCGACCCAGAGTGGGTCACGTATGGGAGCTGCAAGGTCCAGAAGGGACCTCGCCTAGTCAGATGTCAGCCGGCTGGGTCCAAGCGTCTACTACACGCCAGAGCGGGAGACTGTTGGAACCAGCCGTTGCCCAGGGTGCACCAACGTGGAGGTCACCTGACTCGCACCCCAACCTAACCTAACCTAACCTTTTTTTTTTTTTTTTTTTTTTTTTTTTTTTTTCCCGGGGGAAACTTGCTTCCAAGTCATCCCACGGGGAGCAATGTGCTATAGGCTCAACCCGCGTTCGGGGTATGTGGGGTTGGGCGATGGTCTGCCCGACCCACTAAAACCCCCGGGGATCTACAGACAGTCTGATATGTGGTTGACGCGGGTTCTGTCATAGATAATGGTCCGCGCCAACCTCAGGAGCGCAATACACGCTTCGACAACTTACCGACCTAGTGACCTAGACCTAGTGCCCTTAGGCATCCTCTTCTGTCTCAGGCAGTGCCTGTTTGGCAAACCGCCCATCTTTTGTCCGGTATGGCTTTCGCCATGCCGGGCGGACATGACCGGCGGCGAGATCCTTCTCGTATTCCGCCAACTCACGCTCACCCTCTATCCTGTCCCGCTCCACCATTTCTGCGACATCCTCCGCGGACAGGACTCGCCGCCCTGTACGTCTCCCTGCTGGAGACGCATTGGGGTGCGAAGCTCCGCGGTCGGAGGAAGGCAGCGGTTGCTGCAGGGCTGGCGGTTGCGGCTCGAGCTCCGGCTCAACCGCTTCCACCGTCTCCATGGCCGTCTCAGGCTCACGTGCCGGTGAGGGCTCTGTCATCGTGACCGTTTCCGATGCGTGCGCGTGCATCGGCGTGGGCTCCACCGTCTCCATAGGCGACACCGGCGTAAGCGCCGGGGTGAGATCCCTCGAGGTAGCCTTATTTGGGCCAACTGGTTTGGCTCTAGTGGCAGGGGGACTACAGCCCCTGCTGCCTGTCACGTGGCCGAATGGCCTTTTTGCTTCAGCGCAAACAGTACATCTTGGCTCCTTTGAGCACTCCCTCATCTGGTGTCCTGGTTGTCCGCACCGGAAGCAAAGATCGCTCCGGTCTACGGTGGAGGGACACCTTTGCCTCGCATGGCCCACACCCATGCACCTGAAGCAGCGCATTGGGCGGGGCTTTAGGGCAGCAACTCTTGCTACTCCCCATGTAAGGGATAGCCTGCCTGCGTTTGCCAATGACTTGGCCGCTTTTATAGGGCAGTTTACGAGCGCCGAGCTTGATCCGCCCGGGCCCTCCCTAATAGCACCCACTTTTACTCGCTCTGTTGAGCACCCTCCCTGGTCGGCCACTGCCGTGACCAAGTCGGATATGATGACCGAGTCATCCAGGCCTGAGAGGCGGATATCCGCACACTTCTCAGGCCGGGTGATCACTGCCACGTCCGCTAAAACCTCCTCAAGCCGTTTGGCGAGTAGGTCTGCGGATCCCTCGCTGTTGGTCCCCGGGACTTCCAGGAGCCTAGACCCGTTTTGGGCTGTCCGCGAACGGAGGCCAGACCGGATGCCCAACTCTTCCAGTGATATGACTTCCTTGGCCCTCCTGATGGCCTGCGAGTAGGTCATGCCGCTCGCAATGGCCTCCGGCTTCAACTGCACAACTACAGCCGTCGACTTCGGTCTATGCAGTTCCACCTTCCTCGTATTAGGCACAGTCTTTGCCCTAGGGTGTTGGCCAGCTGCGAGTATCGCAGCGGGGGCCGCCCTCCAGGTCGTCTTTCTACCTTTCCTCTTCCGGCGCGACACAGTGGTACACTCCTCGGTATCTGATGGCAGCACCGGGGCCCGGGGTGTCGCAACGGACGGGCCAGCGATAGGGGCCGCATTTACGCGGGCAGACAGGGCCGCCGATGTGCGTTTCGGCGTGGGTCTGTTAGTCATAGGAAGAGGGGGGAACTCCTCCATTCTCCTACGCTCCGCCGCTAAGAGCGGACGTGTGCTCTCAGACCCGGGCAGTCTGGCCTCAATGCCATCGAGACGTATGTTAAGTGCCGCGATGGTTGAGTTTAAAGAGCGGTGTAGGTCACCGCTCACATCACAGTCCTGTCTTAGGGTGAAGGAACCAGACTCCCTACGGGGAGGGGACCTTCTCACCTCTCTTCTTAGGGCGTCCACTTCAGCCCTAAGCGACTGCACCTCACTTTGTAACCTATTGTTGGCATAGGTCAGCCTTTCGGTTTCGTCATTGGCACACCGTGACGATAGGTTAGTCAGCGCGCGACGCAAGTTGTTGGCTGCGTCATTCAGCGTACGCTGATAGGTCCCCTTGAGGTTCCCAGATTTTCTGGACACCTCTTGGATGGCCTGGGCGCACCGCATCCCTAACTCTTGTACGTCAGATGCGGATGGTCCGCCTGACTCTGGCTCCCACGGGATTAACATCCGGGTGGCAGCCTCCAGCTCAGCATCGTCGGTAGGAACCGGTTTAGCTTTAGCCTTTTTAACAGGCTTAGTCACGTCAGGGTTGACACGGGGTACAGCGCTAGATTTTGGGGGCTGCATCAACCGAACCTCTTTACGGAGGCTGTGTATATCGGTGCCGACAACGGCAGCCGATTCCTCATCCCGCTTGCGGAAACTTTCGCGAAGTTCCTCGCGTGTCCTCTTGCCGAGCTCCAATTCGGCGTCAATCTCCGCCTGGAACTCCTCATCTTCCTGTCGTTCAAGCATCCTTCTGGAATGCGACAGTCCAATTGACGTTCCACGGGCCCCACGACCGCGGCTCGACGTCGACATTTTTGATGCGGTTGAAACCGCCGACTCGTTACCTGACAGGTCATCCGAGTCCACCACTACTGCACGTGACCTCTTCCGGCTGTCACCAGCCCCACCAACCACGACAGATCTGCGAGCAGACTCTGCCGACTCCCCCAAATCATCGAAAAAATTATTAGACATTCTTTAAGCTTAGCCCACGAGTAGAGAACAACTAAATGTCACCCTGCGCAGTGGCCTCATACGCAGGGAACCCTAAATACTGTCAAGGGCGGGGTGTGTTGACAGGTTTTTACGAGTTTTCTCTCGGGTTTTATAGTGTGTCCTTCACGCGGCCGGCCGGTTAAGGCAAGCCCTCGCTCCACCACGGAACCCGCGTACCCCACAACGCCGTGAGTGGGGGTCGTTGCAGAGACCGCAGTGGTTTACGACGATCGGGGGCTGGCGTGGGCCCCCGTTGCACCGCTTTCGCGGTGTTCCCCGTTCCCCCCGTTGCGACCTGATAACCCTTAAGGGGCGGCCGTCTTTAGTACTCCTCTCAAAGCTGCTCAGAAGGAGCAGCGAGTAGTGCGGCCCAAAGTAGGCGCGCACATAGGAGTTGCAGGGCCCGGAAGGGGCTCCCGCCTTGCCAGATGTTAGCCGATTGGGCCCAACTTTCTCCGAACGGAGAATGTTGGAGCCACTCGTTGCCCAGGATGCACCACGTGGAGGTCATCTGACTCGCACCCAACCTTTTTTTTTTTTTTTTTTTTTTTTTTAACCCGGGGGAAACTTGCGTCCAAGTCATCCCACGGGGAGCAATGTGCTCAACCCGTTGTCGGGGTATGTGGGGTTGGGCGATGGTCTGCCCGACCCACTAAAACCCCCGGGGAATATCGACAAGCCGACGTTCAGGCTGAGCGGAACCCATTAACTGACTTAGCCCGCTACAACCTATCGGCAACGCGATGGCGTTCCACTTGTTTTACAGCCCAAGTGGGCTTTATCACGTGGGAGTCGATGGAGCGCTACGCTCCTTCATCGATGGCGATATGCGCCAGGACGACCGGACTTGCCGGCTCGTCTTCGATCTCCTCCGTCACGGACATCCCGGTATCTCTCATAGGAGAGGCATTGGGGAGGTCGGCAACGGGAGATGTGGCAAGAGATGCCGGCTCGTGACCTAGACCTAGGTACACCTCCGGCATCTCAAACTCCTCCATGGCCTCTTCAGGCCCCCTCTCTACGGTTGGACTACCGAGGGGCGGATTAACTCGTCCCCGGGTTGCCGGAGGGCCGCAGCTCCTGCCACCCATCGTGTGCGCTGCCGGTCTTTCGTGAGAGAGACAGATGGCGCACTTTGGCTCTCGGGAGCATTCCTTCTTTTTGTGCCCTTCACGGCCGCAGCGGTAACATAGACTACTGCGGTCCGTTAGGGATGGACATCTTTCCCTCACGTGCCCTATGCCCAAGCACCTGAAACAGCGCATTGGGCGGGGCGCCAATGCCGTTATTTTGGCAAAACACCACCCGATTTTCAATTGCCCAGCTCTGGCTAGTACCCTAGCGGCAGCCATTGGACACCGGACCAATGTAGACCCGTCGCCACTGTGAGCATTTCGGATCGCCCCAACATTGACACTGCTTTCAGGGCAGCCCCCTTTGGTAGCAATAGCTGCGACCAGATCTTCACTCACGACATGGTTATCGAGATCCGAGATACGGAGCTCTGCACTCTTCTCGGGTCTGTCAATGACAGCGATGTCGGATATCACCCCCACAAGTTTTTCGGCAAGTAGGTCTGCCTTGGCCGCTGAGTCGGGTCCTGGCACCTCTAGGAGCTTTGCTCCAGTGGCCGCTACACGGAATCTCAGGCCATCTGTGATTCCAAGCTCCTCTAGGTTTATGGCCGCCTTGGCTCGCTGTATGGCCTGGGCATAGGTGGTCCCCCCTTCGGCTGCCTCTGGCCGGATCTTAATGACAATGGCCGCCGTCTTAGGGGGGACCAGTCTAACCATTTTTTTGCCAACTGGTGGTCGTGGAACCGTCCTGTTAGAGGGGCGGGATGCCGGTTGCGATGAACGCTGCACGGCTGCAGCCTTTTGGGCTAAACTAGGCGCCAACTGCTGGACAAGACCTGTAGTCACAGCGGTCGTCGCCGAGGCCTTTCCTCTTCTCCTTTTCTTTTTGCCGACTGCCGGTAACCACTCATTCCCATCAGGAACCCGACTAGGTCCCGGCTGGGGTGGAGGGGCAATGGCGTCAGCAGCACCAGCTGTAGCGGCCGCGTATGTGTTAGCCGCTGCTCTCGTATTAGGGACAGCGGAAGTCGCCGCCCTACGTTTGTCCGCAGCGAGCGATGGACGCGTCCTAACAGGGGGGGGTGGAAGTCGCTCCTCAAGGTTATTAAGCCTCGAGTTGATGGCTCCCAGTGAGGTGGAGACGGAGCGCCTGATTTCATCAAGCGCCCTCTCCACACCACTATTGTCAGTCGAGGGTGGGGGCAAGTGGCACCGATCAGGCGACCTCCTTACTTCGGAGACAGACTGCCGAAGAGCATCAAGCTCCTTCTGCATCCGCTCCATGTCCGTCCTGAGCTTTTTATTCTCGGCGCTAATGCGCTCGTTTTCTTCCGTTGCCGTCCTAGAGGAGAGGTTAGACAAACACCTCATAAGGACGGCAGAGGCTCTGTTCAACCGCCCCTGGTGAGAGCCTTTGAGGTTCCCGGAAGTCCGAGACACCTCCCGCACCGCCTCGACACACAGCAGTCCAATCTCCTTGATTGACTCTGTGGTCTGTCCCCTGTCGTCATCTGACGGGTCCCACTCAATTTTAGAGGCCAGCGCGCGCTCCATGTCCTCCTTGGCCTTCTTTAGCTGCTCCGCCAGCGTGACTCTAGGAGAAAGGGACTCCCTTGCCCTCCTTTCAAGGAAGTCTTTTCGAGAGCGCTCAATCGCCTCCTCTCCGACTTCAGCTCTGAAGCGCTCTCCTTCTTTCCTCCAGCCTTCCCGTGTGGCAGCACGTTGAGCCGCCTCTTCCTCCAGTTCCTCAATGAGCATGCGGTCCACTTCCTCCTCATATGAGTGGAGTTCCCTATTGCGCAACTCATCTTGCGCAGACTTATGGCCAACAGAGGTACCAGATTTACTCCTTGCACTTCGACCCCGACTAGCTGAGGAAACCTTCTGCGCAGAGGAAACCGCAGGCTCGCTTCCATCATCGTCAGAGTCGAGGAGTACACAATCAGTGTACGGTCTCTTACGACCCACTGTAGCCCCATCCAACTCGGCATCCAAGTCAATATAGGGGTCCAACTCCGAGACCGCCTTCGCGGAAGTAACCGCCGCAGGTCTCTGTTCGCTCTCTTTACCAGGGGTAGCCTTCGCGGACTGAACCGCCGCATACCCCAAATCACAAATTTGCTTGTCCTCTTCGGACATCTCAACCACGAGCTTTCGCTCCACCCTTTTGCCGAATCCATCCTCAGAATCCGGCACCTCTAACACCCTACTGCGCAGAACTTTGCCCCCCCCAGATACAAGGGGCATGCCCGGGGCCAACGAGACGGACGACTTAGCGCCCAGCTTGCTAGTCCCGGGGAGGGGTTCTCCCACCTGGCGGTGGGTACCCTCCTGGGGTAATATGATTTTAGGTCTGCTACTCATAGTGTGTTTTGGCAATTTGCGGGTTGCCATACCCCCCCTCACAGTGGCACTTTAGGGGCTGCCCTTCCCCGCTGGACCAAAAAGGTCACCCACGCGCCGTCCACACGCCGAGGGTGCCCTATGTACTGTCGGGGGCGGGAGGTACCGACAGGTTTTTAGCCGGTGCTCTCCGGGGTTTTAGTGAGTTTTCCTTCTCTTGGCCGTTTGGCCTCCGGTCTGCCCAAACGCAGCGTACCCACAGCGCCAACGGTGGGGTCGTTGCCGCAAGAGGGCAGATACCGACTTCGGGGCTGGCGTAAACCCCGGTTGCACTGCTCTCACCAGTGCCCCCTTCCCCCCCATGCGACCTGAGAACCTTTAGGAGGCGGCCGTCTTTTTGGTACGACGCCCAGACGGGGCGCCGTCTATAACTCCTCTCACTGGTCTGAGGGACTAGTGAGTTATGTGACCCAGAGTGGGCCACATATGGGAGCTGCGAGGCCCAGAGGGGACCCCGCCTAGTCAGATGTCAGCCGGCTGTGTCCAAGCGTCTACTACACGCAGAGCGGGAGACTGTTGAAAACAGCCGTTGCCCAGGGTGCACCAACGTGGAGGTCATCTGACTCGCACCCCGACTCGCACCCAACCTAACCTAACCTAACCTAACTTAACCTAACCTTTTTTTTTTTTTTTTTTTTTTCCCAGAGGAATGCATTACGCATACCAAGGCCTTGAAGAGGCCCAGGTTATTTATTACTCCTACAGGATGCTCCTGTGCAGGAGGTAATCTGCAATGACCCGTCTTAAGTACCAAGGTACTCTGTGGTACAATAGGGCCTGATTAATGCAACTGAAGGGGAGGGTGTTAAAGGCATTTGCAATGTCCAACGAGACAGCCAACACCCTCTCCCCTCTGGCAAAGGCCTCTTCGGTAGTACGCTTTAGGGCAAGCACCGCATCTACTGTGGACCTGCCCCGACGGAACCCGTACTGAGTGGACTCAATATTGGGGCCGTCGGCGTCCAGATGCTCGATGATCCGGTTGGCAAGCACACGCTCAAAAAGCTTGCCTGCCTCATCGAGTAGGACGATCGGCCTATAGGCCGATGGCTGGTCCACCGGACGTCCATCCTTTCTCAACAGGCATAATCTGCCCTCCTTCCACGCCTTTGGGAATTTACCCTGGCGAAGGCAGGAGTCCAGCAGGCCCATCAACCTGGGTCCCAGGTATTTCAGGGCAATGTCCAGCACCTTGGAGTGTACGCCGTCAGGACCAGGCGCTTTCTTCCTCAACCGAAGGCGAGCTGTGGCGACCTCCATCTCCTCGACAGTAATTTGGGGGATGGAGTCAATGCTCCTTTGCTCGACAGCTTCGGGAGGAACAAATGGAACGGCCGTAAATTCCCGGTCAGGAAACAGCCCATCAATCACTCGGACCAGGAGCTCCGGGCGAAAGGACTCCGTGGGGGGCGCCGAGGAGCGATACTTCCTCCTGATGGCGCGATATGGCCTTCCCCAGGGGTCACGGTCTAAATCCGCCAAAAACTCCTTCCAGGCGATGGATTTAGAGTTTAGGATCTCCATCTGGAGCTCCTTCCTCGCCGCCTTGAACACCGCATAAAATAGGGCCACTTCCTCCGGCGTGTGGCGTCTACGGCGGCAATGCTGGAGGTCTCGCCTGGTCATTATGCTGGTGGTGCGGAGGGCAGCGATCTCCTGCGACCACCAGTACACAGCCCGCTGCTGCAGACGGTCCCTGGCCCTAGGCATACTCGCGTCGCACACACGCGTTAAGGATCTCCTAAATTGCCTGGCCTGTATGTCCACATCCATCGAGGGCGGAGGGTCCAGAGACCAGGTTTCCATCAGCGCAGCCTCGTCCGCAGCATCCCTGTCAAGGCAGGTTAGGGCCCATTTCTTAAAGCGCTGCGTGCGCACACCTGCTTCTGGACGAAGGTCGACCATGGGGATGGGGGAGATTCGGATCCACACATATAGGTGGTCCGAAAGCGACTCCTCCCCCTCCATTACTCTCCATTCCGTGACTCGGGAGGCGATAGCTGGAGTGGCAAAGGAGAGGTCAACAATTGACTCTCCCTGCCATCTTACGCAGGTACTTACATTGCCCACGTTAAGGAGGACCAGGCCTGCCCCTATGGCAAACTCTTCCACCGCCTCTCCCCTGGGAGTTGTCCTGGGGCTACCCCACATGGTAGATTTGGCGTTCAGGTCACCCGCTAATATAACTTGTAGCGGGGACAGCCGTCTCACCACGCCATGAAGGCTTTCCAGAAAGTCCTCGAACTCCCTGAGGGGGCGATTGGGGGAGAAATACACTCCCACTAGAGCCACATCACCCCACAAGACGGCGACGTACCCAGGTTGTATGTGTGGTAATGCAGGTTGCAAACGAGATGCAAAAATGTAAATGTAAGGATGCAGATGCAAATGCAGGCGAGTGCAATTAAAAAGGCCAAAAATGAGTTGTCAAATCGACTTCTAATTAAACACTAAAATTACAGATGATTGTCACGATAAAGTGCATTCGTCCAAGGTCGGCTGGCGATCGTGATCTGGGTCACAGTTATTGCCGCGTCTGTTATATTTTATTAACTAACTATATAAAATATGCAGAATGTCATGTACGTACATCGTACATACTGCCGCCACAGCAACCAACAACAAAATATTACAACTAACTTAAACAACTGTAAATGTAAAAATGTAAAACTTATAAAAATGTTAATAAATGTAAAATGACAATAGTCTGTAAAAATAAAATAAAATGAACTTAAATAACATTAAAAACTTAACTATTATAAATTATAATGCATATTGGCTTAAAATGTCTCTAGTTATTCTATCACTTATATTCACTCGTGTCAAATTTCACTTGGCTCACTGAGGGCTGCTGTGCCCTGTCACGTTTTTCCACTAACTCACTCACTGTCCGCCGCACTTTTGTGTCATGTTGCACTACACTATATAAGTCCTCACTGCTCCTTTGCTCCTCAGCTACCGGATGAGGTTTTCCCCCTCTCGACATTGCACTCTTTCCATTCTTAACCTTCCAGCAATACACAGTAATTCCTAACAGCAGTATTCCTATGCCTAATAGAACATAGATCATTCTGTAATGATGCCAATCATGTATGGTTAACGCGCTTATAGTGGATTGTTGTTTTAAGTTCAGAATGTCATCTTTTAATTGTTTGAATTGAGTCTCGTGCGTTTCCATATTATGCCACAGTGTAACGTTTTGGACATCAACGGTAGTATTTATAATTTTGTTAAGCGGTGAAACTTCCGGAAATATCAATTTCGGTTCATCTAATGCAATTTTGTCCGTATATTCTATATTTGCATACAACATGAAAGTATTCCCTTTCAATACGCATCCTCTTTCAAGCGTTATCAAGCCAGTGTGTCGTAGTGTTTGTGACGTCATAGCGGTTGGACATATGATGCGCACGGAGCACGCGTCACAACAATAATAAAACCAGGTGTTTAGTTTGTGTAACTTGATCCAACTATCAGTGCATGCCGTTACTTCCGAATGGCAATATGAATCATGCCTATCATTGTTTTTAATTAATTGTGTGTCACAAAGAGACTTATGCATTTTCGTGTCATAGACTGGATGGTTGAATTTGCACATCATTTTTTGCACGTTCATTGTTTTGCATTCGTGAATATCAGATTGATCAAGAGGCACGAAAGTATCTTTGTTGACATTATATGCAATCAATTCAGATGCAGGTATCACTCTCAGGACCTTATCATTGCCAATGCGTTGCGGGATGCTAATTAGTTTATTGAGTTCGTATGGCTCGTCACTTAACAATGGAATTTTTACCTCCATTATTAGATAATTTTGTGTAATACGACTATGAACCCTAAGTAACTTATATATATCTCTTATGTTATCCTGAATGTCAGGCAATGCCAGATTTTGCGCTAAATGTCGAGCTATTTTATTTAATTCATTTTGCAATTGGCGTGGCGATAATAAGTGCACATCTATGTGACCTTGGTACATATTTGTCAACGTGTTAATTAAAGTTTGTTGTATAGATTTAAGATTCGACATTACGCTTTCTGCAGCCATTATTGATGTTAAAACATAAAATGCCATATCATCCTTAGACTTCTGGTTAAGAAGCTCGGTGTCAAGGGTTGTCAGATGGTTATTAATCAAATCCAGATGCTTTATCATAAGGTGTTCGTTTCGCTGAACAATGTTATTTTCGGCTTCTAGTATACTCGTTTGATTTTGGATTAATTTTAATATGTGATTTTCATTGTGTTGAATAGTTGTAATATCCATTTCGTATTTATCAGCGAATCTTTCATCCAAAACTCCGAATAAAGAATTTGCAATGTAGCCGACTCCGTTAATTAAACCTCTTTTTAGTCTGCTCTGCACTACATGTTGTGATTTTAAAAGATTGTTGTAATACTGCAATTCATTCATATCTTGATCTAATTGGTTTAGTAACACCTGAAATTGCATGACCCATTTCTTTTCTTGGAATCCGTTGATGTGTGTTACGTATTGTTGCAGAGTGTCCATATTATTTTTTGCAGCTGTTGATCTTTTTCGCTGACTAAGATCATTCTATATTTTTTTTCGCAATCGGCTGTAAACACGTATCTGTACAATCGCCATCTGATTAATAATATCAAAAGGTCTTTATGTAATTTTGGCCCGCACTCCATGAGGTCATTTTAGCTTAACCCTGATCCGGTCTTCTGCGATGCATTGTATACTACTCTTAGCTTAGTTGTCAAGGAATCGGGTTTCCAAACTCCGTGGTGAGGTAGGTAACATGTTGGTTCCTTATCTACTGCACTTGGCTTCATGTGACCCATGTCTAAATATTCTTGCATGAATTTTCTATAACTTTCTGAATAATCTGTATTTTTATCTAACTTAACTTCCAACTGTTTGTATTGGGCTAACGCCAAATGCTTTGATTTACCTAATTTCTCCTCAAAGTTAGGTTTCATCGGATAACGAACTTCATACCGACCGTCTGCTAACCGTTTCGTTGTTGCAGTGAAAAACTCTTCGCAATACTGTTCTTGTGACGTCATCGAACTAGTCGAGTCTTCATGGATATCTTCTACCTCCCAATATCTAGCCAGATCGTCGATGTTGTTTGTAATAACGTTGCAATTGTATGTTCTAACGTTCCCGGACAATATCCACCCTAGTTGTGTCTGCTGAGCCATTGGCTGACCTGCTTGACCTTTGATTAACCCGCTCATTAATACTTCCGAGAACACGTGTGCATCAAAAAGAATATCTATGGGTCTCGAAACGTTATATTCGGGATCGGCTAAGGTAATATTTGAAACGTATGGTAACTGTTTTTTGGCAAAGGACGAATTCGGTAAATTATTAACAACGCGTGTCATGACTAACGCATCAGTTTTAAATTGATAGTCGGTGCATAGTGATTTGCAATTTAAATTAACTTTACCCTTACTCCTATTTGATAATGTACCAACTCCCGAGACACTCGCGTCTAACTTTTCTCTTTGTAAACCTAACCTCTGGGCTGCATTTTCGGTGATGAGAGTAATTTGTGAACCTTGATCCACGAGGGCCCGTAATGTCAAATATTCGCCCCTAATTGTGGCTACCTGAACTAATGTAGTAGCCAATAGTATCTCATCATCGTTGTTGGAAATGTAATTATTTTGCATTATTTTGCTAAGCCCCCCTGATCTATTTGTTGTCGGGATGGGTGCTCGCTCCGAGTTCGTAATTGCATTATGTAATAAGGTGTTATGTGGTTCATTGCATTCTTTGCACCGTTTATCCGAGCCACAATAACCCTTAGTATGCATATATAAACAATTAATACATATTCTCAGTTTTGACACAGATTGCAATTTCTCCTTACTAGACATTTCAGCAAATCTAGAGCATTGAAATAATGCATGTTCATTTTTGCAAAGCGGACAAGTTACAGTGCCCTGGTTTACATTGCATGTAGGATTACGGAAATGACCCGAACTTTTCGTAGCGTGCCGGTCTGCCCCATTATAATTTTTTTTAAATGTATGAGATGAATTAAACTGAGTTTTAAACGGAATCTTATTGACAACGATTTCTGATCTCTTTCGTTGCAATGGCTCTAGTGCTATGAATTTACTCTCTATGAATTGCATAAACAAGTCAAAATTGGGCAATTCCCTTGCGTTAGTCCTAGATTGCATATAGTCCGTGTATGTAACGGAATCGAGCTTATCGCATAATACGTGAACTAACATCGGGTCCCATGTCGATGTGTCAACGCCTAGGTTGTGAATGGCATGAATAGTTTCCATGGTAGTGTCATACATTCGTTTTAATTCATAAGAGCTTTGTTTTTGAATGCTGGGCTGCCGCATGAACAATTGAAAATTCTTTGTAAATAAAAGTTGCCTATTATTGTATCTGTTAGACAATAATTCCCAGCACGTGTCATAATTTTCTGGTGCAACATGCAAATGTTGGACGAGCTTTTCAGCCTCGCCCCGCAACTTTCCCTTCAAATGTTGCATTTTCTGGGTTTTAGTGAGAGCGCTATTATTATGTATGGCTTCAGAATATAAATCCATGAACGTCGGCCAGTGTGTGTAACTGCCACTAAATATCGGAATTTCGATCTTAGGCATTGATTGTTGTTGACTAACCGATGAATTTAACTTCTTATTCAATTGCCGTTTCAATGCTTCGTAATTTAATTCAAATTCGTTAAACATGTTGTAATAACCAGAGTCTTTTCCTTGCAATATACCATCAATTTGTAAGTGAACGTGATCAATCGGGCTCCAGCGAGACTCAATGCATTTCAACTTATCCTCGATTTCCCACTTTTCGGATAGTTCATCTACCTTAAGCGTGTTCACTAACCTATTGAATGCTCTAAAGTGAGCATGCTGTTTCTGCTGTAGTTCTGTCACTCTCCCGTCTGGGCTGTCAAACTGTGTGCTGTCAAACTTGATATGAAACTGCTCACCAGTATTGGTACTTGTCGAGGGTTTACCTTCATTCAGCAGCGCCGGCTCGCTCCTCTTCGCCACCTTCCAGGATGTCAGCTCCTCACGTGTCCCTTCATACCACTGCCTAATCACCTGAATGATGCTTTCCACGTAGTACTGATGACTCCGATCCTCTACCTTCATCAACTCGGTGTCATTTTGCTGACATTCACCCCACAAGTTATCTAACGCTTCTAAACGTTTCGCAATATACTCCTCCGTTTTTCGAGTACTAGGATCTTTCTTAAAATTAGCGTGGATCCTCTTAATTTCGTCCAAAGCATGAGCTTGACGCGCAATTAAGCCTCCCATTGCAAGCGGAAATATGGAAAGATCTTACTTGATAAACTGGAACTCTTCCTTTCTGGATATGCTGCTCTGGTTGTGCAGATGGCCTCGTCGCTGACGTGTCCGGATGCAATGCAGTTATGCAATAAACGCGGTTACGATCACTCGCGATGTCACTGGTTTGTATCCAGGACTTCGAAACAACTCTTTCCCGAAGCCTTTAACTAACGCGAAAAGGTTGATCCAATATCCGGCTCGAAGGACCAAAAAAATGTATGTGTGGTAATGCAGGTTGCAAACGAGATGCAAAAATGTAAATGTAAAAGGATGCAGATGCAAATGCAGGCGAGTGCAATTAAAAAGGCCAAAAATGAGTTGTCAAATCGACTTCTAATTAAACACTAAAATTACAGATGATTGTCACGATAAAGTGCATTCGTCCAAGGTCGGCTGGCGATCGTGATCTGGGTCACAGTTATTGCCGCGTCTGTTATATTTTATTAACTAACTATATAAAATATGCAGAATGTCATGTACGTACATCGTACACAGGTCCTTTCTCTCTGAGAGAGATGGAGGTCAAGCAATTGTTGGCGGGCGTGGTGATCAGTACCAGCTTCCTCGTATCAGAAATCCAGTTGGGACCCGAGGGGACTGAGTACGGTTCGGCCACTATTGCCACACCTACCTGCCATTCCGTCATCTGCTGGATCAGCAGATTCTGTGCAGCGACGGAACGGTTAAGGTTCGCCTGGACAATTGTTGCTTGCTGGCGTACTGGCATTATTGTACCGTTGTCAAGACCTCCATGGGCTCGCTGCTTTGAGCCTGGACTCTTGGCTGGCTCCGCCATGTGGGGAGTGCACTCTTCACCGTGGGGGGGCGGCAGACTCTGGATCCCATAATGTGGTCGCTTTTGAGTTTGTGCTCATCGCAGATGTGGCATTTGGGCCTTTCTACGGTGCAGTCCTCGATCTTGTGGCCCTCCTTTCCACACTTGTAGCACAGGACACTTCTGTCCACCTTTTTCGGGCATGTGAACCGAGTGTGCCCGATACTCATGCACAAGAAACACCTAGTGGGGGTTGGTTCCAGGGCAACTACTTGGAGCGAGGAGTACCCCACTATAAGTCGGTCCCCTTCAGCGAGAGCCTTGGCTGCAAGGATAGGACACTTTACCACCACCGACCTAGAGCCCCATACACCAGTACGGATGAACCCCGCCGAGAAGGAACTCTCAGGGAACCCGACTTTGCTGGCCATAGCCGCCACAATACCCTCTCTGGTGATGGCCTCATTAAGCCCAACCACCCTCAACTGGGCCGTCTTGACTGGTCTGGCTACGTTGACTTCATCTTTTAGGGCCTCCGTCAACTTGGCTGCCAGGGCATCCGCCTTTGGACCGCTGGTTGAGCCGGAGATCTCAAACTTTCGGCCACCCGAGGCCGTGTTTTTGATCCTGACTGATTCAAGCCCGACGCTTGCCAGCGGTACCGCGCTAATGGCCTTTTGAATGGCCATGGCGTAAGTAACGCCTTTGGCAATAGCCTCGGGCTTGAGCTGCAGGGTTATCACAGACGACCTCGGGACCGCAAGCTTAAATGACTTTTTTTCAGTCGAGACAGGAGGGGTCGGACCAGGAGGCGATTTCTCCGCTCTGGTGGATCTGGTGTTGTGCCGGCTGAACGACTGATGTTTTACCCTTATTTTTGTTTCCAGGTCTCCTCTTCTTCTTCGTAGCCTGGGACCAGCCATTTGAAGGGACCGATGCAGCGGCAGCGAGCGACGGCGACGGGTCACGGCCAGGACGAGGACCAGGACCACTACTGGGACGAGCAGCGACATTTGGACCACGGTAAGTTTGGACCTCCCGAGGACGGGGTAAGGAGGGGAAGTTCTCATAGCCCATGGAGTCTGGAGTCTCCTCATACAGCATCGACGGAAGGTAAGAGTCCTCTACGTATGAGCCGTGATCACCCTCCACAGAGGGGGGGGCGGTGGCGGCAGCGACATCGGCATCGGCGGTAGCAGCGGAAGCGGCAGCAGCCTTAGTCACCCTCACTTCATGCGCCAACATGGGCCTATAGCTCGGCTCGGGGGGAGACGAGCCCTGATGCCGTCCAGTTTGGAGTCCAGCATATTCCCCAGGATGTGGATCAACATACCCCTTTCAGACCGAGCTGATACGGTCGTGTGCTTCGACCACGATCAAATTTGACCCTTAACGCCAATTGTTGCGCTTGTCTGTGTTAGACCGGTTTTTTAATTTCTTTTAATTTTTTTTATAAAAAAAGTAACAATAAAAAAGCTGGAAGCCGGCGGCCGGCGCGGCGTTCCGAAGAAATATAATATTTTTATTTTATTTAATATCATAATAATATTAGTCGACGACTCATTATAAACTATAGCCAGGCGATTTTAAGTCAAGACTCGTCCGAGGGATGTCGCAATCTCGGTCTGAAAGGGCTACTCATGACCTCATCCTTCATTTCCTCCATCAAACCCATGACGTCTCCTCCTGAGAGTGTCGCAGCACCCCGGGGAGCAGGGGCGGGTGCGAGGGGAAGGGGAGGGGGAGAGGGTTTGGCTTTAATGCCAGACTCCCTTTCGACTGCATTTCGGTCTCTATTTTTTTCTTCGTAGGACTTGGAGAGTGAGGCCAATCTCAACTCCATTTGAGCCAGTTGCACCCTCATCCTCTTGTTGTCCTCGGACAATCGGCGCATCTCCTCGTCGCGAGGCATATTCTTAAGCGCCTCAACCGTGGACTTCAGTTGCGCCGTGCTAGAGTTGATCTTCCCCCAGACTATCCCCTTGAGGTTGCCCGACTTGCTGGTCATCTCATTTATAGTAGCAATGCTGGCTTCCGCCTGTTCCAGCATGGCTTCCCTTGTGAGCTCTGATGCGGCCTTTTTGGCTTTGGCATCGCGCCTCTCTTGGGCCGTTTTAGACTTTGATGCCTTTATATCAGGCCCGTCTCCCTTGCGGTACTGACCCAAGGCGTCTGCCAAGGTGTTAGGCACAGACTCCACCTGGCCATCGCTTCCCAAGTCCGACTCAGCATCAGACTCCCCCTGGTCCATCGTGAGATCGATCGAGGCCGCGTCATCGGGTTTCAGCAAATCCCTCTTGCGGCCCTTTGCATAGGCCTTTTTTGCGCCAGAAAGACCTATTGAGGTCCCAGGCACTCCCACTCCCCTCTGTGTTGGGCCACTTTTCCCACCACGTCTGGTGGTGCTACATTTCTTAGGGCCTTGACCAGCTTGTTCAGTGCCAACACTACTTTCGGCATCCGAATTGTCCACCCGTTCAAATTCCCTTTTCCCAGTAGCCTTTCCAGAAGCCTTGCTTCCTAGGGAACTCAGAGAGCCCGTGGGGACTCGTTCCACAACGATGATCGGCACGGGCATACCCGACCTCTTCACAAGCGCAGCTTGTTCCGAACAAGATGCATAACCTTCGGGATGGTCGCTATCAGAGCCGGAACTAAGCGATTCCCTACTAGAGCGTGATTTCACCTCTTCCGATTCCGACTGTTTACGATCGGAATCACGCTTCTTACGCCCTGATCTCAGCATTCTTCCAGAAGTATTAGCACTCCTTGGGGCCTGGTTGCCTACCCCAAGAAGCGTGTCGGACGAGTCCGATAACGGAAGCGCAGTTTTGCCCCCCCCAGAGACGGTGGGGCAGCCTGGGTCCAGAGAACTGGGCCCAGGGAGGGATTCTCCCGCCTCCCGGCGGGTACCCTCCTGGGGTAGTACTATTTTATGCTGTGCCTCCATTATTAATGACATTTTTTATGGGATGTCTCCCAAACAATTTTAGAGTTGTAATCCCCTGGCACTTTAAGGGCTGCCGATCCCTGAAGAGGCAACAACCAACACCCGTGCGAAGCCCATTCGCTAGGGGCGCCCTACATACCCACGGAGGACGGGAGGTGTCCGCGGGGTTTTACCGACTTTTCCTTGTCATCGCCCACAAGGGCTGCGGGACTGAACTCAGACCACCACGTACCCAGCTTATGCCAGGGCTGGGGTCGTTGTGGCGGCCGGGACAGAACCCGCGACACTGCAACAGCAGCTACGACAGCCGGCATGAAGCCATCGCTCGCACCTCTTTGTGCGCACAGAAGCGCTTGAAAGGTGCCCAGAAGGGGCACCGAACTACCCTTTTTCCCCCCCTTGTAACGACGCCCAGAAGGGGCGCCGTCAAAACTCCTCTCAAAGCCACTCAGAAGGAGCGGCGAGTGTGCGACCCAAAGTGGGCACGCACATTGGAGGTGCAGGGCCCAGAAGGGGCTCCCGCCTGTGTTGGATTGTTAGCCGGCCAGTCTCATAGCAAACTCCTCATTGGAGGAGGATGTTGAAGCTGCCCGTTGCCCAGAGTGTACCACGAGGAGGTCACCCAACACACACCCCAACCTTTTTTTTTTTTTTTTTTTTTTTTTTTTTTTTTTTTTCCCAGAGGAACTCTTTACGAGTACGAGGGGCCTTGAGGAGGCCCCAGGTTATGTGGGACTCACCCGTCCGTCTTTCCACGACCCACCGACTATCCGGAGACGCCATTGTCTCCAGTCGGCTGTCGAGGGAGAAGCCCAAGACCGGGAAGGGTGAGACGGAGGGGGATACCCACTAACCTCTGGGGGACCACACTCCGAATACAGTGGAGGCCGCGGGACCTGTTCACTGGGAAATTGAACCACGGGATCCACCCGTGCCCGTATATCCACCTGTAGCAACTCAAAGAGTCACTACGCGCGAGTATACCGGCACTACGCGAACGCGACGACACGGACGTGCACACCCTCAGTCTACTCTCGTTTAAGAGAGTTTGTGAGAGGTGCAACAAACAACTTAATGGGGATAAAACCCACACAATACACAAAGAGTACAATATATACAACATTTACAACTTATATACTAATTTTTTTTGTTATTTATATTTTTAACTTTTTTTTTTGTTTCTTCTCTTTTTTATATGTTTTTTATATGGTTCCTATTACTAATATTTACAACAAGGTGATTGGTGAACACACGACAATAATTTAAACACAAAATATAATCTTAACCTATAATTAAAACTACCGACAAATATATACAAGTCCAATTGAAAGGACTACTACCCCCAGTCAGACGACACAACGTTAACATAAACAACACTATTTACAAAACTAATCTAAGTATTTTATTTACAGATGCACCAGGACGGAGCCCAGCACAGACTTCACCCAGGACCAATCAGGTAGGTACGACAGGTGAGTAGGGGAAGTAGGATTATGGCGGGTGTAAGTCCGCGTCTCTCCTACGCCTTCTCCTCCTTCTCCCTCTTCTCGAAGGTGCGGCATCAGCAGCTTCCTCGCGAGCGCGTTCAGCCGTCTCTTTGAGGCCCATGCACTCGTTCGAGAATTCTGCCACTGCCCTCCAATTTCTCTCACTCTCCAGCATCGCGGCCACGATGTCTGGAAGAGTGAGACCACCCCTTCCTCCTAACTCCATTTCCAGAGTGCGGCGCTGCGAAGCAAAAGCGCTGCATTCCGCAAGCGTGTGCTGCGCTGAGTCCTCGCTAGCCCCGCACTCGTGGCATTCGGGTGTCAGTTCTCTGCCTATTCGGTGCAGATACCTACCAAAGCACCCATGCCCGGTAAGTATCTGCGCCAGGTGGTAAGAGATACTACCGTATGGCCTATCGAGCCATTCCATGAGGACTGGCCGAATGGCCTCCACAATCCGAACTCCTGCAATGGGGGACTCCAACTGTTCCTCCCATTGATAGACGGCCATTTCATGGGCGTCGTGCCTTGCCCTCTGAACCTCATCGAACGCAGGGCGTTCTCCATCGGCGCGTCTCTCCGTGCGGAACTCGAAAACCTCGGTTAGTACCTTGGCTTCGAGCTCCCACGGGACCATTCCCGCAAGAGCGGTGGCCGCCGTAAAGGACACCGTCCGGTATCCACGGATCGCTCTCACCGCAGCCACTCTCTGCGGTCTGCGCATGAGGGCTACATTCCTCCGGGAGAGAGCGTCCGACCAGACGGGAGCCCCATACAGGACCATGCTGCGAAGAACGCCGGCATATAGTCTGCGACAGCTGTTCCTGGGTCCTCCTATATTGGGCAGCAGACGCGCGAGCGACATAGCGGCCTTGATCACTTTCGGAGCCAGCTCCGCAAAGTGTGGGGCAAACGTCCACCTGCTATCTAGAGTCAGCCCCAGGTACCTCATCTGGTACTGAACTCTGACGTTTACCCCATCCACACAGACGTATGCCCCTCTAGTGGGTTTGCCACGAGGGGGGTAAAAGATTATGGCCTCGGTTTTACCCAAGGCTACTTCCATGCCCAACAGTCGTATCCTCGATACGGTCAACGTGGCGGCAACTGATGCAAGCCGCACCACATCCCGGTAGTCACCGCTGCGCGCGGTGACCAGGGTGTCGTCTGCATAGCATAGGACACCCGTCCTGGGGAGGATATCCCCCCTCAGGACCCAGTTATAGCCCAAGTTCCACAGGAGTGGCCCAAGGACCGACCCCTGTGGAACACCGCAAGCCATTCCGCGAGCACATATCTGGACTTCGCCGTCCTGCCTGTACAGAATGCATCTGTTCAGGAGGTAATCGGCGATGACCTGTCTTAGATACCATGGTACCCTGTGGTATAATAGGGCCTGGTTGATGCAGCTGAAGGGGAGGGTGTTAAAGGCATTCGCAATATCCAGCGAAACGGCCAACACCCTCTCCCCTCTGGCAAAGGCCTCTTCCGTGGAGCGCTTTAGGGCGAGGACTGCGTCTATTGTGGACCTGCCCCGACGGAACCCGTACTGAGTGGACTCAATATTGGGACCGTCGACGTCCAGATGCTCGATGATACGGTTGGCAAGCACACGCTCGAACAACTTGCCTGCCTCATCGAGCAGGACGATCGGCCTATAGGCCGAAGGCTGGTCCGCAGGCCGTCCATCTTTTTTAAGAAGGCATAGTTTGCCCTCCTTCCATACCCTTGGGAACTTTCCCTGACGGAGGCAGGAGTCCATCAAGCCCATCAGCCTGGGTCCAAGATGGCCCAAGGCAATGTCCAGCACCTTGGAGTGTACGCCATCAGGACCCGGCGCTTTCTTCTTCAGGCGGAGTCTGGCTGTGGCTATCTCCATCTCCTCGACAGTAATCTGGGGGATGGAGTCAATACTCCTTTGCTCAACCACTTCAGGAGGCATAAAAGGAGCGGCCGTGAACTCCCGGTTCGGAAACAACCCATTGATCACCTGAATTAGAAGCTCCGGGCGGAAGGACTCCGTGGGGGGCGCTGAGGAGCGATATTTCCTCCTGATGGCGCGGTACGGCCTCCCCCAGGGGTCACGGTCCAGATCCGCCAAGAATTCCCTCCAGGCAATGGACTTGGCATTAAGGATCATCATTTGGAGCTCTTTCCTCGCCGCCTTAAATAACTCGTAATAATGGGCCACTTCCTCCAGCGTGTGACGCCTACGACGGCAATGCTGCATGTCCCTCCTGGTCATTATACTGGTGGTGCGGAGGTCAGCAATCTCTTGCGACCACCAGTACACAGCTCGCTGTTGAGGGCGGTCCCTGGCCCTGGGCATACTCGCATCGCACACGCGCGTTAGGGAGTTCCTAAATTTATGGGCCTGTGTGTCCACGTCCGTCGAGGGCGGAGGGTCCAGAGACCAGGTCTCCACCAACGCAGCTTCTTCCGCAGCCTCTCTGTCAAGGCACGTTAGGGCCCACTTTTTGAAGCGCTGCGTGCGCACACCCGCCTCCGGGCGAAGACTAGCCATGGGAATGGGGGAGATTCGGATCCACACATATAGGTGGTCTGAGAGTGATTCCTCCCCCTCCATTACCCTCCACTCCGAAACTCGAGAGGCGATAGCTGGAGTGGCAAAGGAGAGGTCAACGATTGACTCTCCCTGCCATCTCACGCAGGTATTCACGCTACCGACGTTGAGGAGAACCAGTCCCGCCCCTATGGCAAACTCTTCAACCGCCTCCCCCCTAGGAGTTGTTCTAGGGCTACCCCACATGGTGGATTTGGCATTTAGGTCACCCGCTAATATGACTTGTAGCGGGGACAGCCGTCTCACCACGCCATGAAGGACTGCTAGAAAGTCCTCGAACTCCCTAAGGGGGCGGTTGGGAGAAAAGTACACTCCCACCAATGCCACGTCACCCCATAGGACAGCAACGTACCCAGGTCCCTTCTCTTTAAGAGAGATGGAGGTCAGACAATTGTTGATGGGGGTTGTGACCAGCACCAGCTTCTTCGTGTCACAGATCCAATTGGGACCCGAGGGAACGGAGTATGGTTCGGCCACCACCGCCACACTTACCTCCCATTCCGTCATTTGCTGGATCAGGAGATTCTGAGCAGCGACGGAACGGTTGAGGTTTGCCTGAACAATTGTTTGTTGGCGTTGTGCTGGCATTACTGTCCCGTTGGTAAGACCTCCATAGATTCGTTATTTTGAACCTGGGCACTGGATGGACTCCGCCATGAGGGGAATGCACTCTTTACAGTGGGGGGGCGGCAGGCCCTGGATCCCATGACGTGGTCGCTCTTTAATTTGTGAGCATCACAAATGTGACACTTAGGATTTTCGACCATGCAGTTTTCAATTTTATGGCCTTCCACCCCACACTTGTAACAAAGGACACTTCTGTCCACCTTTTTCGGGCACGTGTATCGGGTATGCCCAATACCCATGCATAGGAAACATCTCGTGGGGGTCGGTTCCAAGGCGACCACTTGAAGTGAGGAGTATCCCACTAAGAGACGGTCACCTTCCGAGAGAGCCTTGGCCGCAGGGATGGGGCACCTTACTACCACCGATCCAGAGCCCCATGCACCAGTTCTAATAAAGCCCGCAGAGAAGGAACTCTCTGGGAAACCGACTTTGCTGGCCATAGCTGTTATTATGGCCTCTTTGGTGATGGCCTCATTGAGCCCGACCACCCTCAATTCGGCCATCTTGACTGGCCTAGCCACATTCACCTCGTCCTTTAAAGCCTCTGACAGCTTAGCCGCCAGGGCGTCCGCCTTTGGACCGCTGGTAGTGCCAGAAATCTCGAATTTTCGGCCGCCCGAGGCCGTATTTTTGACCCTTACAGACTCAAGTCCGACGCTCGCCAAAGGTACAGCGTTAATAGCCTTCTGGATCGCCATCGCGTATGTAAAGCCCTTGGCGACAGCCTCGGGCTTGAGCTGCAGGGTTATTACGGACGATTTCGGGACCGACAATTTAAACGACTTTTTCTCAGTCGAGACAACAGGGGTTTGACCAGAAGGCGATTTTACTGCGCTGGTGGATCCCCGTTGTGCCGGCTGAGCAACTGATGTTTGACCCTTATTTTTCTTTTTCTTTGCAGCTTGGGACCAGCCATTCGACGGGACCGACGCAGCGGCAGCGAGCGACGGCGACGGATCACGACCAGGACGAGGACCGGCACCAGCACCAGGACCAGGACTGGGACCAGCAGCAGCATTAGGACTACGGTAGGTACGGGTCTCCCGGGAGCGAGGTAAGGAGGGGAAGTCCCCATAGGTCTGGTAGTCTGGGGTCTCCTCATATATCATTGACGGGAGGTATGAATCCTCAACATAGGAGCCGTGGTCGCCTTCCACGGAGGGGGGGGCGGTAGCGGCGGTGACGGCGGCATTGGCGATAGAGGCCTTAGCCTTGGCCGCTCTCACCTCATGTGCCAACATGGGCCTATAGCTCGGCTCAGGGGGGAGACGAGCCCTGATTCCGTCCAGTTTGGCATCTAACATGTCCCCAAAAATGTGGATCAATCTGGCCATGACATCGTCCTTAATTTCTTCCATCATGCCCATGACGGAATCTCTAATGTCTTCCCCTGGAAGGGTCGCAGCAACACGGGGAGCAGAAGCGGAAGCGGGTATTCGGGGAGGAGGAGGGGGTTTGGCCAGTAGGCCCGACTCCTTTTCAGCCAAGTTCCGCTCTCTGTTCCTCTCTTCATACGCCTGGGAGAGAGAAGCCAATTTCGCCTCCATTTGGGTCAGTTGTATCCTCATTCTTTTGTTGTCCTCGGACAATCGGCGCATCTCCTCGTCGCGGGGCATATTTTTAAGCGCCTCAACCGTGGACTTCAGTTGCGCCGTGCTGGAGTTGATCTTCCCCCAGACCCCCCCCTTAAGGTGACCCGACTTATTGGTCATCTCGTTTATTGTGGCAATGCTGACTTCCGCCTGTTCCAGCATTGCCTCTCTCGTCTGTTCAGATGCAGCCGCTTTGGCTTTGGCATCCCTCTTTTCTTGAGCCGTTTTGGATTGTGAAACCCTTGTAATAGGCCCGTTTCCCTTACGGAACCGACCCGACACGTCATCCGATGTGCCAGGCACAGGCTCCACCTGGTCATCACTGTCCAGATCCGACTCCGCATCCGTCTCCCCCTGACCCATCGTGAGGTCGATCGAGGCCGTATCGTCGGGCTCCAATAAATCCTCCTTGCGGCCCCTATTATAGGCCTTTTTTGCAGCAGAGAGACCTATCGAGGTTCCAGGCACTCCCATTCCCCTTTGTGTTGGGCCACTCTTCCCACCACGCCTGGTGGTGCTACACTTTGTGGGGCCTTGACAGGTCTGCACTTCTCCGACACCACCATCAGCATCATCAGCGGCCGAGTCGTCGACCTGGTCGAAGTCCCTTTTGTTAGAGGCCTTAGTGCTACATAAGGAACTCAAGGACCCCAAAGGGGTACGTTCCACAACGACGACCGGAATGGCTTTGTCCGATCTCTTAACGATCGCATCCTGCTCTGAGCAGGATGCGAAACCCTCATGTTCCGATCCAGAGTCACCAGAACGTGATCTATCCCTTACAGATTCCGACCGCGTGCGGCCAGAACCACCTTTTCTACGAGGTTTTGTCATGTTTTAGTACTAATTAGTACCTATTAGTACTAATTAGTACTTGAGCAGTACTACGCTGCTAGCCCAATTCAAGACCTATCCGGAGCACCAAGAAGTATGGCCGTACTCCCAGTACTTCCGGAGATATAAACAAATAACTACGGCAAGGTAGGATTTCACCTAGTAAATTTGCTCCAAAAAGTTTACCTAAGCGGGCACTTTTGTATGGGAAAATTTCCCAATTTCCGAATTTTTGGACAGAAGGGACTATCCCACTTTGACCCGAAATAACTCGGAAAGTAAGCACCCGCCAGGAAAAACTTATTAAGCTTAAATTAAGCCTATATAATCTAGTTAAATTATAAGTAATAATAATTGAGATATATTAAAACTAGGAAAAACTACAGTTAAAAACCAAAAATTTTAAGCAAAATTTAGGGAGAAAACACAAAAATATTTACAAAAACAGAAAACTCTATAACTAGAAAAAATTATATATACCTATATCTATATTATAATTATTTTTACAACTACAGGATATGCCCTATCCACCGATACCACTGGCCACCAGATAGGGTATCCAGAACTTATGAAATAAATTACCTCAACTTAGGTCAACAAAAATACACAAAATTTACACGAAATTCTACTTGAAATTCGGCTATGTTCCAAATCGAGAAGAAGTGATTTGAAACAGCCAAAATCAAGAAGAACTCGTTGGGAAGCCTATGGAAAAATGAAATTTTTCGAATCCGCGCGAAATTCAAAATTTTAAAAGTGTCAAGTCCGAACCGTTTTTTTCTGCCCTCAGATTGAGATTAGGAGGAAAAATTCGAGAAAAAAATCGGGGACCCAACGAAATCAAAAACTTTGTATGGGAAACCTCTAGATTATGGGTTTATCTACAAAATACCCCCCGGGAACCCAGACGAGGGACCAAGGGTTTCTACTCGGCAGCCAATTCAAAAAATCGCCGAAAAACGTGATGTGCGTTCAAGACGATTTCATACAAATGACCACTTTTTCGACACAAACAAATGAATATCAAATAAACTATTAGACCTAGAACAAAACTGAAATAACCAAAAGATGCGTAGTGAAAGTTTACTATTTATCAATGTCTATAACTATTTTATTTTACAGAACTACTATTTTTAAAGCCCGATTTTCGTCTTTGGAATTTTTGGAAAATTCGTGCGCGCGGGTGCTCTCGACAAGGGCCGGATCGGCACTCACACACACCCCAACCTAACCTAACCTAGCCCAACCTAACCTATTTTGGGCTAATAATGATGCGGGACGTTAATCTAACCTAACCCAACCTTTTTTGGTTTTTGACCTTTTGTGACCTTTGTGTGACCCTAGAAATCTTTTCACTATTTTTGCCGCCAATTTCTATGTCCTAGGATCAATAATTGCGAAAAAAAAAAAAAAAAAAAAAAAAAAAAAAAAAAATTAAAATTTCTCCCAGTATTTGAGGGGTTAATTTTCCAATACAAAATGATTTGTTTGTTTTGTTGTCATGGAAACGTCAATATATTTAGGAGAGAGTTTGCTGTTATCTGTAAACGGCTTTTACAGCGTCACCGGACTTTTTTGGGGGCAGCGAGAAACTTAAAGGGTTCCTCAAGCCACACTGCTTGATCACGATCAAAACAACGTCAAAAGGTTTCTAGAGGGAAAGGAAAATCAAAATATAATAGCTCAACAGCACGGGTTTGTCAAACGACGTTCTACTATTTCAAATCTCTTAGTGTTTGCAAGTTACCTTTTCAAGAGTGTTGATAACCGTGTACAAGTTGATGCGGTTTACACGGATTTCAAAAAGGCTTTTGACAAGGTAGATCATGAAATACATACTTCTAAATAAAATTGCTTTTAACGGCATCCGTGGCAACTTGCTTCGATGGTTTAGCTCTTACATTCAAAATAGAACACAGAAGGTGGTTGTAAACGGCTATCAATCGGAAAATATATGCATAAAATCTGGAGTACCACAAGGCTCTATATTGGGACCACTGTTATTTATTCTATACGTCAACGATATTGCGAGCTGCTTTCAGAATTCTTCCTTTCTCATGTACGCTGATGACTTGAAGATCTACAAGTGTATAAACACATTTGAGGACAGTCAGTTGTTCCAGGCGGACCTTGATAGACTTATTGCCTACTGTGTTCGTAATAAACTTCAATTCAGTATTCCAAAGTGCAACTACGTCCATTTTACCAAAAATGTTAATATTGTTCACTATAAGAGTAAATTTCAACAACTGGATTTTTTTCCTAATTTCCATGGACATTTTCATTTTCAGGTTTTTTGACAAACTTTAATGTCGACGCGCAATACATCCACATTTTATTTACATTTTCCAAAAGGGGATTATACAATTATATTAATTATAGAGTTATTTTGACCACCGAAATTAGCAATCCACAGAAATTTTATTTTTGCCACCGAAATTGTATTAGTGCCACAGAATTTTTTTATGTCCACTGAAATTGAAAATTGCTAGTTTAAATAAAAGGTTTTTGAAATTTATTATATGAAATAAAAAAACTGATATTTTATAATAATTTTAATAAGCGTTTATAAAAGATACAACGACGTGTACATTTACTAAATCAGTCTTACAGATTTGGCAATCAAGGATTGATGTTCATTTACTTCTCCTTACGTTAGAATAAAAAATTGTCAACAAAACTAATAAAAAAGTAATTATTATCTCTGTAGAAACAGTACAGTTTTAACTTAATCTACTAATAACAGAACTAATGTGACATATCCTTGAATGAGATTATAAATTCTAATCAGAATATTATGAATAATATGAAACTAATAAAAAAAACTTTAACAAAATAAATCTTTGTAGACATAATACAGTTTACTTAATCTCAAAAATCTAAATAAGCAATAATTACTTTACATGGTTAAACCATTGGCAATTACTTTTAGCTAGTTTCAAGTCTAATTAGTATCAATCATAGGTCAATACCTAACATCAATTATAAACTAATCTAATATCTAAGTATCAAAATAAGAAATTAACAACAAAATAATAATCTTAAGAGCAGTCCAATAAAGCCATCGCCCTGTAACTATAGAAAAACTATAAAAAAAAATACTAATGTTTTACATCAGTCAACTTTTAGGTAACAAAAATATTGAGAATTATTAAGTAAATCAACAAACAAAAACTTTAAAACAAAACCAAAGATTCAGAAAATATTTTCATCATCACTATCTAGTAATCCATCAAATTTTTTGGTTTTATGAACATTATTATCAGTCTCAATGGTTTTTTCGAATTTAGACATGATATCACTGTTAATATTATCGAAAAACGATGCTGATGGAATAATGTTGTCGTCCAAGTCATTTGACGTGACTGACGCGTCAGCTGCTGCTGATATGATAGTCTTATCTTGAGGTAAATTTTTGGTGTTCAAATAAAATAATTCAGATCCTTTAAATCTGTGAGTTGTTAATGGTTTATGACTGGAATCCATATTATACGATGCTGATTGTGTTGCAGGAGAAACGACCGTTTCATGATCCAGTATTTCAATTGGAATTTCATAAAAACCTAAATGTTTCCCATGAATGCATTTTACAGGATTGTAAAGACAGGTTTCATCCATACACGACAATGATCGCATTGCAAGAACTTTTGATGTGTTTGCCCAAACGATCTGATGAATCTTCATAGACCCTGAAAAACATTTTAGGACTTTTGGCAAAAGCCAATCCTTTTCAGTTATTTCATAGTCATTAACAATCTTAATTTTAACCCCTGAGACAGTTGCTTTCAGAGCTAGCACTAGAGAGTCTAGGTTGGTAATATCTTTGCCAAAAGCAACCTGACGATCTGCAGATCTTTTAAGAACACCACCGACACCGTCCGGTGCTCCTTTTCCATGCCCACATTCACAGTAATGCCATATCACACGGGACAAATCTGGCAAGTATAGTCGAAGTCGCGATATGATATAGAAAATTTTTTTATTTCTATATTGTGCTGACGGAGAATCGGATATGAGATGGAGAACCGTTATATGAGGTATAACAGCTTCAATTTCTTGCAAAATTGGTATTAAATGGGCCCATACCGCAGACGCATCGTGACGCAAAGATTCACTCAGAGTACAGAATGACTGGGATTTCATTTCCTCCTTTACGCGGTAATAAATTACTGATGTATGTAATGTCAGTTGAGACCGGCTAGCTCCGAAATGGACTGCCTGAATTTCTGAGCTATATTTAGTACTATAATTTTCACTGAAGTCCATGTGGACGACGCATTCATTTTCAGTCATACTTTGTTTGATTTTTTTAATACTTTCGTACTGATTTTTAATATTTGCGCAATGGTTCATAAAAGGAATTATTTCTTTTTCAAAATGTTTTATTACTTCACGGGGTTTGTTATCTTTTCGAACTTTTTCCATAATAGTCGCTATTTTTTCAATGTTGTTTTTTAAGTAGGTTTTAGTATTTTTATTCCATGAGTAATAAAAAATATTATGGGAATTATCAAATTCTTTGTACAGAATCCGTTTATTTTTGCATTCTTGGCATTTACGCTGTAAGCAGTCAACTTTAGCATTTTTACAGGTTAAGCTATTCAGAACCTCTGTTGTGGAATTCTCACTGATGATTTTATTCCTTTTCAAAGAGAAAATCAACAAATCCATATTGGCGTGTGGTTTACATAAGCAAGTGTCTCGGCTGTCTACTTTCGGGTGGATGATCCAAAAAGGTTTTAATCTCGTGAATGTGACATAACTTATGGGCGGGGATCCAGATTCCAGATATTTGCGGTGAAGGTTTTTTAAACTATCCAATAAATACCTTTTTTGCTTTTTCAGACCATTTCTAGTAATACAGTCTTGTTTTCCTGGCGACAAACGCGTATTTTCATCATCTTCATAAAAGTTTTTTACTAAATTCCGAATTATTTTAGCCCGAGGGCTTAGTGTCTTCTTAGGTACGTTTGGAAGGCTAATTATCGGCTTAATTTTAGGACTAATTTTAAGTGTCTGCTCTAGTCTCTGTAATCTCTTTCTGTATAGTTCCTTTTCCTTCTTAAGTTTTAAAATAGCTTTTTTTAACATCAAAACTTCTGCAGATTTTTTTTTCTGATATTTTTTTAATTGCGTATTTACTTCTCGTTTTAATATTTTGGAGTTAATGGACACATCAGACTTGGGACTACATGGTTCACTGAATAAAATAGGAGAATGTATGCTGCTTACACTAGGAGATATAAGTGGAACAGGTGATGTGCAGGGCAGTGGACTACTGGTTTGCTGAATCAAACAAATATTTTGTAGCTCTACTTGTGTCTCTTCAAGGCTGTCATTATAGTTTTCTTGCAAACATGATTTTCTTAAACGTAGATTTCTCAAAGGGTATTGTAAAACCCGTTCATTAGCATGTAGAGTAATGTCATGTGACATTGCTTGAGATGAGCATGGTAAAGGGCTTTTAGGTTGGACTAATATTGAAGGTGATATATCTTTGTCTACACTATTCTCGTTTTCCTGTGGTTTGTTTAATTCCTTTTTTCGTTTTAGTCTTTTATAATAGTTTCTAAAATTAATTTTGTTTCTTTTTTGTTTAAGTCTACGAGCTCGTGCTGGCATCTCACTTAGAGGTAAAATTATTCCTTCTGCTTTTTTCCGATGATATCGTTCTCGATCTTTTCTGCGCAATTCCTCGGCTTTAACAGGGTCACTTCTAATTTTTTCTCGTCTTTTTTGCTCTGCAATCCTCTTCTTATTTAACCTTTCTTCTCGGCTGCTTTTCTTTTTTTTTGGATTCCTGAAATAGGTATAAAAAATATTTAAATCACTTGTAGGTATTTCATTTAAATTCTCACACTTGTTGATGGAAGGAGCATTACCCCATAGTGCGACATAACAGGCTGTGATGAATAAAATCTGATCATGATTATGTGTGTATGTATGTATATTTAATTAATTGGTACAATTTCTGTGGAATCTTGCAATTTCCGTGGACTCTCAGAAGGCACGGAAACCACAGAAATTGGCCCACGGAAATTGGAAACATGCGTATTTTTTAAAATTACAAAAAAATACCTAGGTCATTCACTATTTTTTTCTTGTAACTTAAACATTGTGCTAAAGGCTCATTTACATGCAATAAAAGTAATTTTTTATTTAAAAAAAAAGCTATTTAAACCTGACCACAGAGATTGCAGAATTTCGTTCCGATAAAACTGAAACCACGTACTTACATTTTTGGCGGGAAGACGTAGCGAGATGGTGCACAACTGTTCCCACTGCACGTAAGCGCACGACTGAGCCTTGCCGGGCAGGGATTTATTGTCCATATTTACTTATAAATGAAACGTAGGTACGACGAAACAAAGTGACCATAGAAATTGCTACTTTCGCTCGGACAATACTAGTTTTGACATATAATAATTAATTAGGAGTCTAAAATTTCAAATTTAATTGTCTTCTTGTAGATCAACTAATATCTAACATAATTAAAACAGTTTTTTTTATATTTATTGGGGTTTATTTTCCTTAGAGGTGAATATTGTGTATCAAAATAATTGTGGACAAGACACAGAAATTGACTATTACTCATATAATTATTTTTCTCTTGAAAATTAATAGTCTTACAAATTTTATTTATGTGACTTCATATAGTTACATGTCTTCTTAATTTTGAAAAAAAATATCGTTATATTATCTGTAAAGCATTACAGCGTTTTCAGCCCAGACGCGTAATATTTTGGCCTGAGAAATTCACCCATAACTACCTGCTTTGTAATACTGATTTGAATAATGTTACAACTGTTAAAGATGTGGGCGTACTATTTGATAAGAAACTGAACATGGACCAATATATCCGAAGCATAGTCAATAGGGCATTTAAAATGTACGGTTTCGTGATGAGATCTTCAACGGAGTTTAAACGAGTTTCAAACTACCTATATTTGTATAAAAGTCTTATTCGTGCGCAGCTCGAATATGCGGTTGCTGTTTGGAACCCTTTTTATCATAAATACAGAGAGGAGATCGAGAAGTTCCAACATAAATTTTTGCGTTCAATGCACTCTATAGTCCTAGTCCTATGGAAACTGTCAAAGCGAGTCAACTAGTCAAAGACACATTGTCAACTCCCTGTCCCGGCCAAATAATTTGGAAGTATTAGATATTTTTCATGACAGTGCGCTCAAGTTCAGACAAGTTATTAGAAATAGTTACGTAAGCCCCCTTTCAACTTTAAATCATATTTTAGGTATTTAATTAAATTATTGTAATTTTAAGTTTGGTAAAATTTGTTAATTTAGTTTTTCTATTAGTCCACATGCCGTGGCTGTATACAATTGAAAACTGTAAAGTTTGGCATTTACCTTATACCTACTGTTTGTTTGGTGGTACATGTTTTTGTTGGCTGCCCAACAAATAAATAAATAAATATAGGTCTGTGATTTTGTGTTTCTTTTAGCAGAAACATTCGATCCACGAGTAGTTATTGACATGCTCGTAGCTCGGTGGTTTCTAGTTTCTGAGATTTTCGTAATTTGTAGGACAGGTAGAAGTAAATTAAAAACAAAAACTTTGTAATCATTCGAACTCTTTATCGAATTTATTGCATTATCTTATACTAAAATAGATCCAAATTATATTTGCTGATATATCACACATATAACCTATAAGCAAGTTCGGTCATGCCACGCCAAGAAAAAGATTTAACAAATTCCTTTCAAGTAATAACTGATTGGCTGACTACATTTTACTTGAACGTGCACCCTGAGACTGTTGGCGGTAGTCAGCGGCGCTATGAGATCGGATTACTTGTTGAAACGGAAAGAGAGTTTGTACGTCTTATGGGACTCGCTGACGTCGCCTTTGTTGGCGTTCCTGTACACATACCCATAGTTCTGTCCCGGTACCGCGTCGTGCTTGGCGCCGTCGCCGTCGTCCCGCACTTCAATGAAGCTGTCCACGGAGTCTGGCGGCGGCTGGCCGGCGACGGGTAGATCCCACAACGGTTGTAAGTTGCTTGATATAAACTCCGGTTTTCGTTCTGCCGCGAATTCGCTAGAGATCGAATCTGAGTCTTGTGACTCTTCTGGCTCAATGTCGTCTAAACCTGATTCCGGCGATAACGAATCGTGAATTGCCAACTCAACTGAGTTACTCTCCTCCTCATTTAGGGAGACGTTGTCAGCTGAATAATCACCGTTGCTTATAACTTTTGAATCTTCCTCAGACGATGAGCTAATGAATCTGACCGTTTCTTTCGTGTTCACCCAACTGCTTACGTCGGGATTGTCTTTGTTCTCCATTGCTTCAGTTAAGACATCGTCATCTAATACGGTATTTTCATATTCTTCATTAATTGCAATATGTGTTGCATCGACTGAGTTGCTGGAGTCATCATTATAATTTATGGCATAATTGTCAATGGTATTACGATAATGTGCTTCTAATAATTCATTGTCCTGCGGCGCTTCATTAATACTTTCAAGACTTTTGTCTGGTTCGTCTTTGTCTGACAGATTACGGTAACGTGTTTCGCCGTCTTGTTGGGACGAGTCGCCAGACTGACTTGTCCTCTCTTCAACGATGACGTCTGCTAGTTCTATATGTGAGGTCATGCCGTGCGCCTGCTTATCTGGTGAGAAATCTATTATATCACCGTAACGGTTAACTTCTGGTGTTTTATGGTCTTCAGAAACGGATTCGTTTGTAGAGGATTTTGAACTAACAGAATGGTCTATGTCTACATCATTTTTGTTTTCTACAGAATCCTTTTTTTCTTTCGAAGATTCTTCTTGTTTTTTAACCTCCGGTAATGTACTTTCGTCGTGTTTATTTTTAGAATCGTCGGTTTTGTCTTCTATAGAGTCCTTATTCTCAGAGGGCGTTTTATCATCGTTCTTATCTTTATCATTTTTGGTTTCATTAGATATGTTTTTATCTTCAACAGGTTTTTTATCGACGCTCTTATCTCCTTCCACGTGTTTATCAGAATCGCTGATTTCCTCGGAGGACGACTCCGAGTCGCTGTCGTGCTGCTTATGGTCTTTGTTGTGCTCGTCGGAGTCGCTGTGCTCTTCGGACGACGAGTTCGAATCGTCGTGTTCTTTTTGTTTCTTCTTCCTGTGCTTATGTTCATCTGCGTCGCTGTGTTCTTCCGACGGATTCTTGTGTTTCTTCTTCTTATACTTACGTTCTTCTGAAGCGCTGTCTTCCTCCGACGTCGAGTTCTTATGATGTTGCTTACGTTGGTGTTTGTGCTTGTGGTGTTTCTTTTTTTTCTTATGGTGGCTCCTACCGAATTCAACTATATTCTCATCGAAGTCGTCGCTGTCTTTAGGGTTGTATCTCCTTAATTTAGTTTTGGTGCGTACAGGCAACTCGGACGCTAGCAGGAACAGGGGTGCTGGACCTTTGCGCTGCTTGCTCTTTTGGGGCAGCGGCATGATCTCCACCAGCCGCTTTTTGTGCAGCAGGTCGCGCTGGGTGTGCCGCGGACTCTCGAAGTTGTTGAGCAGCGGCAGCAGCAGCTCGGTGAGCTCGCGGTTGGCGAGGATGGTGTCGTCGCGCTCGTGCGAGCCGTCGTCGTCGAGCGCGGGGAGCGGGCGGCGCGCGCGGCCGCGGCCCGGCGCCGCGTGCAGCACCGCCAAACAGAGCGCTGCGGGCACGGGGGGATATGTCAGTATCATTCAGAAAAGATCAATATTGTAATATTTTTTTACTCTGTAATTTTTCGCCTCGGTGGCTAAGTGGCAAAATGCTCGGCCCGATATTCGAAGGTCTCGGGTTCAATTTCCAGGTCGGGCAAAGTATGTTTCGCTCTCACCAACCCGCATTAGGTAAGCGTGGCGTGGTGATTAGGTCATTACCTATCAATTGTAGTGATGACTTGATTTCAATGATGGAGGCCTTTGCCCAGCAGTGGGACATGTATAGGCTATTACCTTTAACTTAACAGTATTTTTTTGAACGTACGTTCAAAGAAATAAAAGAAAAAAAGAAAAAAAGAAAAAGAAAAAACAATGCAATTTACAAAAACACAAATGTTGAAAAAATTTCCACGAGCAGGATTTGAACCTGCACCTGTGCCGGTTCGTCACGTACTTAAATAAAGCAAGATAAAGCCTGTCCATAATTAAAGTAGATAAAACATTACGAGATAAGTCAGGTTGTATTTTATATATAAGAAAAGACATACGTAAATAAATCAGTGTATTAACATCACATCTGCGGTTTACTTACACTCCCTGTTCACCGGTATATTTGGTGACCCCGACAGAGAGCAGTAACCTTCTGCACAGCACATAGAAGAAGTCATCATGTCACATCCATCTCCCTGCAAATCGAGCAACGCTGAATCACATGAAGTAGCCGTGAGTACTAACGTCGTATCACGTATTCCAGAGTTTTGGAGGGACCAGCCCCGACTCTGGTTCGCTCAACTGGAAGCAATAGTAGCGCCTCAAAAACAAGGTGATGAATTCAAATACAACATGGTTGTCGCTAAGCTAACCAAAGAAGAAATCATCCTGGTTAGCGACATAATAACGACCCCACCGGCGACAGGAAAGTACGCAACTATTAAAGAACGCCTAATTAGCAGCCTAGAAGAATCCGAACAACAACGCCTTCAGAAACTTTTGTCCGAGGTACATCTAGGAGATCAGAAGCCATCACACCTTTTGCGCCGAATGCGAGAACAAGGACGAGGAATAATCGGCGACGAAACCGTTCGGGTCCTGTGGCTCAGGCTACTTCCGGTTCCCGTTACATCTGTGTTAGCCGCCTCAGAAACGTTGGACCTAGATAAAATGGGCCATGTTGCAGACAGGATAATGGAAAATATTAAAACAAACGAAGTATCCTCAGTCGACACCAAGAAAGTACAGACCAGCGCAATGGAAAACATACTAGAGCAGTTAAAAGAAATGCAACTAGAAATGTGCGCTATGAAGCACGTACGCGATAACGCCCGACGCAGCACTCACTTCCAGCCAAGGCAGAGGTCAAGGTCGCGTAGCCGAGACAGACTTTGTGTTTATCATTGGAAATTCCGAAAGAATGCGCGCAGATGCATTAAGCCTTGTGGCTGGAATAAAAACGGTTTCCCTCAGGACCAGGGAAACTAACATATGCACAGAATTCGGCGGGCCTCTGTGCTATTCACCCGTCTAACCGCCTCATTGTTACCGACCGAAAAAGTGGTATGAGGTTTTTGATTGATACGGGAGCAAATATTTCAGTAATGTGTAAGCCCATGAAAACAATAACAGCTAATGATCAATATAAACTTTATGCTGCAAATGGCTCAAAAATAAAAACGTACGGGGAGAAAACGCTCGCTCTCAACCTGGGATTGCGTCGGAACTTTACATGGACCTTCGTTGTGGCCGACGTGACCCAGCCTATAATTGGAGCAGACTTTTTGGAGCATTACAAATTATTAGTAGACATCGCAGGAAAGAGACTTACCGACAAAGTGACTGAACTATCAGCCCCTGCATCGTTAAGCCGAGCCAAACATCAAAGCATTCGCTCGATCGATGTGGGGATAAAGCCACAGGTTAAGCAAATTTTAGAAAAATACGAGGATATTACTCGCCCCTCGTCCTTATCAAAGATCCCAAAACATAAAGTCAAACACCATATCATCACAAGAGGACCACCAGTGTCCGCACGAGCAAGGCCACTACCGCCCCATAAATATCATATTGCCAAAAAGGAGTTTCAAAACATGCTGGAGCTTGGAATTTGTCGCCCATCTGACAGCCCGTGGGCCAGTCCCCTGCACATGGTTAGAAAGAAAAACGGAGAATGGAGGCCGTGTGGAGATTACAGGATGTTGAATAATATCACTCTTCCCGATAGGTACCCACTTCCGCGGTTGGCCGACTTTACATACATTTTGGAAAACGGAAGAATTTTTAGCAAAATTGATATACGCAAGGCCTATTTTTGTATTCCGGTCGAAGAAGTGGAGAAAACAGCAATTATTACACCCTTTGGACTTTTCGAATTTCCGAGAATGCCCTTTGGCCTTCGTAATGCCGGACAAACATTTCAACGATTTATGAACTCCATTTATTTTATTTTTTTTTTCATTTGTCTATATGTAACGTTATTTATATGTTTTATACAACTTGATATTGTCATGTTTACATTATTGTTAAAAAACCAAATTATGCACCTAAATTTAGTATAATTTGGTCGTTATGTTATTGTCATATAATATTTAGTTTTGTATCTTTTTAAAAAGGGGGGGAGTACTGTGCCGGTTCGTCACGTACTTAAATAAAGCAAGATAAAGCCTGTCCATAATTAAAGTAGATAAAACATTACGAGATAAGTCAGGTTGTATTTTATATATAAGAAAAGACATACGTAAATAAATCAGTGTATTAACATCACATCTGCGGTTTACTTACACTCCCTGTTCACCGGTATACACCCTTCTGACATTCCGGGTCAGGTACTCTTCCAATTGAGCTATCTTGGTTCTAACCAGCCCGCCGAAATTATTCAACACTTTTTACTTTGAAAGCCAAAGGCGCCCATTCAATGTCAACAACTACCGTCACTAACATCCAATTAACTAACTAACAACAATGCAATTTATTCAGTTTAGGCAACAAATATCTCTTCATATCTCTAAGTCACTGCCATCGGTTTGTAAATCTAGTACTAGTCTATAATATTTATTAGTTTTTTTTATAAAAAAACATTATTTTCGAATCAATAAAAAATCCTTACAATGCCAAACAAACAATTACCTTATCTTATTTTATTAACAGAGCAATGTAATATTGTTATATAAAGTTTACGCGAACACTACACATTGAAATGAAACACTTAAAGATCTACGCAAAGGGTTCGAAACGTCAGGATAAACATTAAAAAGTAATGTGTAAAATAAACGCGAGTAGATCCGTAAAAGTTGTTTCATTTCAGAGCTCAGCAATGTAAATCAATGGCGCTTTCTGACAGAATTACGTTGATCGAAGGACAATGTGTATTACTGTGGTCGCCATTCTAGTCGGAATCTAGACCGAATCCAACCACTCAGCAGGCAGGGGTGGATCTCACCTGGTTTTAGGTGATAGTAGTCTCGTTTAATGTCCCCACCTTTGGGGCACGAGCTCTCCATAAGGATAGAAATACCTCAGGGCGAACGCGCCGTGAACCACCACGAGGGCCCAGTGCGGTACGGTGGTTGTTAACGATTGTAGCCGGGACCGACGGCAAGACGTGCCTTCCGAAGCAGAATTTTTGGTCACCCATCCGATGACAGGTTCCGCGAAAGTTGCTTAACTGCAGCAATCATAGACAGAGCGCGTTAAACTGCGCCTTCGAGCTGTGGTGATAATAAGATCGAAGGTGGAAGCGCACTTACCTATCTTATCTCTATCTGCCAACACAACAATGCTACAAACATTGATGTTACGGCGACATATTTAGATGATATGGTGGTAGCTAGCCAGGCGGACAAACAAGCCCTACCACCAACCGAACCGAGTACACAAACATTTACTCGAACCTTTGGGTCTGAGATCGGTTGTCTTAATCACTAGATCACCGAGGCGGTTAAAATCCATAGCCTCTGGTCTCAAATTGTATAATCGCTACACAAATGTAATAAAAAAATTGTATTCTTTTTAAGGCAGATTGTACAAGGTTTCGCTTAAAAAATGTGACGACTGATTATTTGTACCTACATAAGATAGCCAGTGCCTCAGTCGTTGAGGATCCCTTGTGAAGTGCGCTTCACCTTCGGCCTTATCATCACTTAACATCAGGTGAGACGAAACTGTGCTTTCCCGTAAGATATTAAAAAAAACACCCTGTATAATAATGTAGGTATATATTCCTTACCGAGCGCCAGTCGCATGTCCGAGGGAGTGCGCGGGCGCCGGCCGCCGCGGCTTATATCCGCGCCGCGCCGCGCCGGTGATGGCCGCGCCTCATTACCGCCATCCCTAATACATTGCGCACGCTTTGGTAATGCGCAGGAGTTGATTAATGACGCTGTGATTGAGTCGTTATCATGCGGCGGTTATTGGATATGTTGGTACTGTATGGTGTTGTCGGTTGTAAGTGTTGAGGGTCTGGGTTCGATTTGTAGAAAAAGTGTTGCACAATAATATCTATTTAAAGATAATTTTGATGAAAGGAAATGTTTATTATTTAGATATGTACTTACTAATAAAAAATATATTTTCATCAATTTATGCTGAGCTGCTTGTTATGTGACCCAGTTGTTAGGAAAATGATTTGATATAGTTAGTTATATAATTTTATTGTTATTATCGTAGTTTCTTAGTTTTAGGAAATAATATTAAAACATTCATTAAATGCTTTCATCAAATAATGTAGTGGTCAGATAACAAGATGCGGGTTTAATTTTTAATCTATTTTTCTATATTATAAATATATTTGTGTTAAATTGTATAATAATCTAAATTATTAATACTATAACGATATATCGAGGTATTCCAGCTAGAGGATTTTTTTGTATTTCAAGTTTAAAAAAATAAAAAAAATAAAAAGGAATCAACCTCTCATAACACGTATTTTCCCCTTCCTACATCATACCCATGTTTGGTGTGAAGAAGCAACTTAAGATTACTAGGAAACTATTAATAAAACTACAAAAATAAATTGTAAATAGTATTGTAATTGTAAATACAATAAGTAATGTTGACGGGCTGCGCCGGCGCCGGCGACGGACAATTGACCAATTACACGAACAATTATAAATAATAACAACAACTACTGGTCACTTCAAATTAATTAATTACATAAATTAATAGCAACTTAAGATAAGGTATGCGGAACTTGGAGCAGACGGTGACGGGTGCCTAATGCGCAATCGCCATTTAAGAACGTTAGCGAGAACGAATATTTTGTGTCATAACTTGGAGAGAAAATTTGTCTAGAATTCTTGTTTTCGTAAAAAAAGAAAATTACTGTATTTTTTGGAGAGTTTGCTGTGGGCCGTCTTTGGCATTTACAATGTCACTTGACATTTTACCGAGAAACATAAAGGGTTTTCTCCAAATAATTTGATGGTGTCCGAATCGTAAGTGAAGGAAATATTAAAATTAAAAACTGTCAATTTCGACAAAGTGTCCCTCTTTATCGATTATCGACATAGATTAAATACTAGATTCTCCGAGGCGATCGCATCGGATCGAATCGTTAAAGTGAAACTCGCAATAAACACCCAGAAAAAGGTAGTTTTTACTCAATGAAGGTAACATGAATCGCAATAACTGGTGTTATTGCAATTGTGTTAACTAACATTTTTTCTCTCTTACCCCGTGATGGTTTCAGCTTCGCGGGCGTAGACAACAACGCATTAATGATTCATCGCAATGATAATAGTATTATAGGAACGCATACATTAGAACGGGATTACTTTTGAGTCAAGACAAGAGTATCATCGATCACAGCTCCTGTTCTCTAAAGCTGTCTTCCACGTGTAGTTCTACGGTATGATTCTGGAGGTAATCATTCTAAAGACGCTTAAATTGCTAGGCATACCCATTTTAGGAGCTACTTAAGGATTTATAGCTACGATCAATGTCACACTTGATATAAAAGTAACCCTATTATTGGACAAACGAAGAAACATACAATTTTATGCGAATCAACACAAAAAGTGTAAAAATAAAAAATATATATTTTGCGACTTTTTATTTGGTAAGATATATATCTATTTATCTTCGAATAGAGACAAATGGATATGGATACACCGACAAGAGCGCGTAATGTGAAAAAGTGTAATTAGAAAAAGTGTGAGTAAATGCTCGTGACACGCATTTTCAACAGTTTCTGTAATAACACGCTCATAAATATATTCTTATGTAAGTAGTTTAGTTATATTTGGCACAAAATTTAGATACTATACAACATTCTTAAGAATGACAATAAAATATTTGATAGATAGATTTAGTGATTAAATTTGCGTAAAATTAAAAATAATAAATGCACAATTTTACTAATAAAAGTCTATGCACGAATTATGATTGAAATTAAACATTATCATGGTTTATTTGACATAGTTATAATTATCCTGAGGTTTTGAACCATTTGCAGGGTCCTTGGTCTCAGGCAGTAGTAGATCTTGAAGGAAAAGTATCGTACCTCTATGCTTTGTAACAAGCTTACTAATTCCACTGAATATAATAGCATGTCCAAGAATGAAATCGTTGAGGTATGTTCTCATATCCATATCATCAGGGATATCAGCAAAATAAGTTTATTTAAAATGTAGATTCGAAAACGTCGCACAGATAACATTTAAATGACTTCAGTCAAAATTCTAAAGTAAGATCACACAACGTTTATATAGGAATAGATTTAAGGCTCGAGTTAAATCGAAGGAATTTTAAACATACATAATTTATTATATCTATATTAAAAAGAGAGAAAATAGTTTTAAGTCTATCGACATGCAATAGAAGGAAGTATTCTTATATACCAAGTATTAATGCTAATATATAATATCTTACGCCGAAGTATTGCCATAAAGTGTTCCGCGATAGTTTGGTAGGCAAGGACTTAACCTAAATCAACTTTTCTTTCAATCACTTTAGGAATATAGTGTCTTGTAAAACAGACTGTCTCAATTCATTTCAAGCACAAGTCTTCACAACGAGTCACACTAATATTATAAATGCGAAAGTTTGTGTGTATGTGTGTGTGTGTGTGTGTGTGTGTGTGTGTGTGTGTGTGTGTGTGTATTTGTTGCTTCTTCACGAGTCCGTCCGTGAAAAAAATAATAAAATTAAAAAGTGTCAATTCAGACACTGTGTCCGAAACGTCAGCGAGTCGCTGCAATGGATGGATGGATTTGGAGGAAATTCGCCATACAGATAGTTTATAACCAGGATTAACAAAGTTTTTATCCCGATATTCCCACGGGAATGAAACTCATACCTCTTCGCTATATTTGGTGATTTGATGTTGGGAATAGAACCTATTTGGTAGTTTTTTATACTTTCTTATTGAAATTTCGACAGACTTTTCAAACTGTATAAGCGGTACGATGTCCGCCGGGTCCACTAGCTAAAATAATGTAGAGGCAGCTGGCTCGATGGAGAGATGACAAGAAGAGGAGACAAGGGAGAGTGTCACAGGAAGGAACTGGATTGTAATTCCTACTAACGGAATGGCGAGCGAAAGAAAAGGTCTTCACGCAGCATTGGGTTACGTTAGGCTGAACGAGTAGAAAACGACAGTTTAATTAGTGTCGCTATAATACACTTTAATGGGTGATAGATCGATGTATTCTGAGCAGAGGCTCACGAACACCATAATTACTATTTCTTCCGCCAAGTTACATTGCATAGTGTGAATCTGTATGCCATTCCACGATGAGCTATATGTCGGTTTGTTGTTTAAGGTGCTGCAAAGACTTTACTTCAATTTCTCTGTAACTAGGAAAAACAATATTTACCTCGACTTGGAGGTTTGAAAGTATAACTCCATTTAAAGTTTTATTTTGAAAGAAAAGCTGATTATTGAGAACGTTATATATCTAGTTGTGCAGTTGATAAAATATATATGTTATAATTATCTCTACAATACTTTGTATGAAATACTTGTAATACAATATTAATTAGTTCTATAAGTATTGAAGACAATATAATATAGGAATAAGTACTCGAGATAAATTATTAACTACTTTTCTAAAAAGTTCATGTAACCTTTGTAAGATCAACAGACAAAGTATTGGTAATTTTAGTTACTATAATATTTAATTAAGTAACGAGAATATTTTCGTTACCTATTTGAGAGAGAATAGTTTTTAAAATAACATGAGATTAACATTTGTGTAATAAATAGTGAAAACTACTTCACTACGAATAATAATATCAACACGATTTCTACTAAGATTCTATTTATTGTATGAATTGAAGCCATTCAATTAGTTCAAGCTATTTATAATAGTGAAATTATAATAATTGGAAACATTACTATGCTTAATCTATTATAAATGGAAAAATGTTACGAAATTGAGATGACTATAACTACAACTATATAAATCGCAGTAAGCTAGCAAGTCTAAGTTTTATTGAACAATGTATGTTTTTCTCTTTCTATAAATGTTCAAACTATAATGTTATGAGTATATACTCGCTCAAATGTTTGAGTTTTAAAAGCATTTAGAGAGATTATTTTAACTATTACAAGAAATAATTACATGCAAACATACTTATATTAATACTGTTTATAAATATCCTTAACTCTTAATTGGAAAACATAGATCTGAAGAAGTATTATCATCAAGTACCCATCATAATCTTATTATATCATTAATATTAAATAACAATATGATAAATTATTTTATTTTATATAATCATAAGTATTTTGGAGTTCCTTATTCACCGAAAAGTATTTTTAGCTTAGAAATAAGTTACATTTAAAATAGTTAAAGATGATTCATCGTCGGAAATTGAAATGTTTAGGTTTTTTTTTCAAACTTAAGTGATATTGATAAACTTCTGTTAAACTATTTAAACTATTATGTGTTTTGTGTCTTTATTTTCGCTTTCAAAAGATTTTGTAATATACTTCCTATACATACATACAATACATACATTAATGTAACTGAACTGCACAAAGATACATTCAATGCAGTAAACTAAAACGTGGGATCGAATTTTTAAAAGATGTGTGACGAAACACACCATCAGTAGCTAAATTAGGTTTAACAGAAATGCGACTTTTTTATTGCGGTAAGTATTATTTCAATTTGAAGAGATTAGTTAGTAGATAATAGTAAATATTATTTGATTCTTGCTAATTTTGTAAATAATTTGTTAAAGCCATATTTTGTTGATAACTTTGATATTGTTGAAGGTTAGCATATTTGTAAAGATATTGTGAAATCGTAAAAAGCGAGGGAGGCTTCATTTGAAGAATTGAGTTTAAATTGGTGTTTGGGCCGAGTTGTTGGTTTCACCGCGCCTGCTGCGGTGACGAGGAGAGGCGCGGGCGGCGCTTCGACTTGCGTAATGCTTCTTCTGATACCTGGAATAGATGGAACGATACTTCATTATTATACATGTAGGTATGTAGCTGCGGAAAAAAAGATACAATTTTTTATTAAATTTGGGTTATAAATTGAGTTCGTATGACAGTTATTACGCCATATTCTGTTAGTAGGTAGATATCCTGCTCATGCAGGATATCTTGCACTGAGAAGCTTTTTTCTATTCTTTTACAGCGTCAGTTAATTAGATAATGCGTTTCCTCTATTAATTAAGGACACTTTCCGACAAGAATCATGATAACTATGTAAATTCAATTCAAGATTACTAATTTTACAAGTGTTCACCAAGTAAGTACTAAAAATGTAACTAAGCCCTAATGAAAAACCATAACCATTTTGTGAAGCGCCATACTCATTCCGAGGTGGGCAGCAACCACCAGTTCTGACATAAACTAGTTTTAGTTTTTTGGCGCGATGTGCATTATATATATTGTATATATATACTATAAAATGAAATATAACATATTCACATAAAATAAAGACATTGGGATGGAATGTGATGGGTATAGTTCGTCTATCTTGCCAGCGCTGGGCGTGTGGATTTTAGATGAATTTAATTTCGATTTCCAAACATGCAGGTAGAAAGACAACGTAAGAAATAATAAAATATTAACTTTATCAGAACAACATACGACATAATAGTTTACTAATAAAATGTTCGGTGTCTAGTGTGTGTCATTTGGCTCTCGATTACGTTTACGAAAACGAAAATAAGTATGACATAAAAGCAGCGCGTCCTGGCGACATACGAAAAGAGTTAGGATTTTGCCATACAAATTATCGTTTCGTTTTCATAAATCAAAACGAAACAAAACAAAGAAAACCTAAGTAACTAGTAAACTAAACTCATACAATATGTGTGTTTTTTTTTAAATGTAATATTAATTTAAATTTTATTGGAATCCTTGACATTTTATAATTGTATGTATTTTAAAATCTAATAATCCAATATTTTATTGGCTTTGACCAAATACTCCTTCTCAAACAAAACAAGTTTACTATTTTTATTATTTTTATTACTTTTGATTATTATTATAATTTTATTGCTTTTAGAAAGATCAACTATTATATAAAATGTTTACTCATCAATGTTTAATGTTAATCTTGTTGATGTTAATAAATAAATAAATAAATATGGAACTCTGGATATTTATTTCTGCATGCATTTAACCGTCAAGAGTAACACTGCTGCAACAGTCATATAGTTGCATATTGAATTAGATACGTCGCTTATAGCATTCTGTTAGGTAAAGAGACTTGGTGCGCCTGTGCTATTACAATACTCCCATGGATCAATCCTATAAATGAGCCATAATGCGTAAAGAATTAACGTGCGCAGTTTATAAAAAAATACAATTTATTAAAGCAATGTGGATTTTGTTATAGTTAGGTTTCGCCTGGAAAAGTTACCAGTGACGAACAGACAGACACGGGAGTGGTCTACAACGGTTTCAAGGCATGCGGTGGATCTTGGGAACTGTAATAAAAAATAGATTGGCAAAGGACTCCACTCCACCTGACGCCGAGTGAAAATGGAGTCCAGACGCTAAGACAACTGAATAATAATGATGTTATTTATTTATTTATTGGGCAGTCGACAAAAAATGTACCACCAAACAAACAGTAGGTAGTAGTACTTACAATAGAAGTCCGCGCTGGCACGGGGGGTGGTTGCGATGCGCGCCTCGTCTTCCCACTTCCGTCGCTCCCCGGAACACTTGTTACTATTTGCCCACTTGAGACTACTTGCCCACTTGAGACAACTTGAACACTTGAGACAGCTTGCTCACTTGTTACAGTTTGCCCTCTCGTGACAATTTGCCCACTCGGATGAGCAGTGACGATGGCATGTCCACTCGTGACTGCTTGTCTCTCTGTGACCGAGTCACCTCTCTTATTAGAACGAGCACCACCATGGGTAGCGACCTGACTGCCGCCAGTTGATGGATGTCTTATTTTCTGACTTGCACTGACACAAGTTACGCCACTAACAACTGGTTGGCTGGTTTGTCTTTCAGCGACAGTCACATAACAGCAGGTGGCGTGTACACTTTTATCTGGTGTTGTTACTGTGTGGACACTGGGGATGTGACTGGTCGTGGCGGTTTTACCACCTGTGACAGTGTGACTGCTTGTGACAGAATGGCTTAAAGTTTCCGTGTCACTTGCAACAATGTGACCGCTTTTGACAGTGTGACCATTTGTGGCAACGTGACTAATTGCATCCGGGTTATCACTGATGATGGTGTGACCACTTGTGACGTTGTGACCACTTGTGACGTTGTGACTACTTGTGTCAGTGTGACCACTTGTGAAAGTGTGAGTTTTTGTGACGGATTGTTTATTAGTGTCAACTTGTTCAGTGGCACCGTGTGTGCCGGCGTGTCCGCTGGCGGCGGGCGTGACGTCCGACTCGTTGTCCGCCGCGGTGGAGCATGACGCGCGCGCCGAATCCGACCTGGACACAGATAGAAGTTTTACTTTAACACCACTAGTATAGTATGTAAATACGAGTATGTATTGTATTGTGTATATTAGACGACATCACATACATTGTTCTGATCCCAAGGTAAGTAGCTAAAGTACTCGTTTTCTGGAAATCAGAACCGACCACCCAGACCCGACACAATATCGAATAGTCCGTTTTCGACATTGGCCCGACCGGGAATCGAACCCGGGACCTCACCAAAGTCCAGCGCGCAAGCCACACGGCTACGGAGGTCGTCGTGTCACGTCAGGTTTATAGGTACAGACACAAACATTATGTTTTTTTTAACAATATAGCAAATACAATTCTTTCCAGAATTTGGAAATACCAAATATCCTGAGATTAGATAGGTGAACGAAAAATTATTCAAACGATACAAGACCATTTCATAATTGAAGTTAGTATATGCTTTTATGATGGCTAACCACGATGACCACTAGTCTACCTTTGGTCTTATCATCATTTAACATCAGGTGACATTTTTTACTTTTTATTTTTAAGTGCTAATTGCTACACTTAAGCTAAATTAAATATTTATAAAATACAGTGAAAAAATTCAATCAGATGATATGCTTATTGGAGGGCGCAGTGGTTAACGCGCTCGGTTTGCATTGGCTAAGATTTTACAAATCAAAAATGTATCATCTTATGCTCCTCCGTGCTTCGAAAGGCACGTAAAGCTGTCGGTCCAGGCTGCATAGGCAGTCGTTAACAATCACCAATCCGGACTGGGACCGCGTGGTGGCTTATGGCCCGTTCTCCGTCTCCATACAGCCGCCTCAGCAGTGGAGACATAAGAATGAACTGTTGATGGATATGCTAATGCTTAAATGGCTTAACCTAACAAGTGCTTACCCGTGAAGAGTTTAAAGCTTACCTGTTGGTGGCGTGCGCGTGCGCGGGCGGCGGCGGTCACAGCACGGTGTCGAGCGTGTCCAGCGAGCGCAGCAGCGCCGGGTCGCGCGCGCACCACACCGACAGCTCCTCCAGCGACACCGCGCCGTCCGCGTTCGTGTCCATCAGCTGACACACACGCACGCACGCATTTTATTATTTAAACTAGTGGTCACTCGAAGTCGAGGCTCAACCGTAAATTTTTACGTCATATAAAAGCCAAAGAAGGAGAAAGTCTATTTAATATTTAGGCTTGCTCAAATAGTCTATCTGAAAGTATCGGTAAGACTAGTTGAAAAGTCACATGTAGCTTTAATTCTCCAGTCTTTATACCATGTACCGAGTCTATTAGAAGAGTGCTTACGCGGAAGATCCTGTAAACATGGTCGTTGGATGCCAATTCGTGCACCGATGAAGCCGCTGCCCGCCTCAGCAGCTCGAAGATAGCCCGCACCACGGCCTGCATCTCAGTCCTCACGTGGAAAATCCTAGTAGAATCCTGGAAGCAGCTCGTAGATGGTTGCAACTCCTCGCGTACTTTCCTTGATGTTGCAATTGTCTATTGATTACATTAAAAAGAGCTTACATGGAAGATCCTGTCGACATGGTCCTTCGCCGCGGCTCCATGCACTGGCTCGCCCCAGAACCTCGTAAATGGCCATCACCAACGCCTGCATCTTCTCATGTTTAAACCATATATAAAAAGCTTTTACGTGGAAGATTCCATCCGCATGGTCATTCATGAACTGTGTCGCTTCAGCAGCTTCAGCTCTCCTGTTTTGTACTTTGCAATTTTCACTTGATTCTGTTACACTAAAACAAAGATCCTTCCTACATGGTCTTCCGCGGTGGGTCTACGCCACCCCAGTAGCTTCAATCTCCTGTCCTTAACCCTGTACATTTGAGGATCTAATTGCTCACGTGGAAGATCCTATCGACATGGTCCTTCGCCGCGGCTCCGTTGACCGGCGGGACCGCCGCGCGCCCCAGCAGCTCGTAGATGGCCTGCACTACGGCCTGCATCTCGGCGCGCGAGATGCGCCCGTCGCCGTCCACGTCGTACAGCGCGAACACCCACGACAGCTTCTCCTGCACACTGCCGCGCGCTACGCGGGAGAGGATCTCCAGGAACTCCTACGGGAGACACGCTGGAACTTGGTTACCTAGTTGAGCTTGAAGGGAAGGGCTATTGGTTGTGGATTATGACCATAAGAATATTGGTTACCAATTACCACATAGTAAAAACTCAATATGTTGTAAAAAGCTGTATTTTTAATTGCATGTGATTCAATCATGTTTTTAAAGCAATTGTTTTTCTGTTCAAAATTGATGACATGGTTTTTCAAAACCATTTTCCCTAACCCCTTATTGTTTTGAACTTACACACAAGATAGCCTTGTACAAGCCTAGTTGATATCATTATCAGTTAGGCTCATGCTACATACAAGGAAGGACGCTTAATAGACAAAAGACGCTCATAAGAAAATTAACTGTTCATCATCATGGGACATAGGCCTCCTAACTAACACTTGCCAGTAACTTACCCAAAGGCTGACCAACACTTTAAAGCCACTCTTCATCGTCATCATCGGCCTATCTTAGTCCACTGCTGGACATAGGCCTCCCCTAATGAGCGCCATAGCGCCCTGTCCTCGGCTGTATTGTTATTATTTAATTATTGTCACATTATTTAGAAGAAAACAGTATTAAATGCGTGTCGTAAAAACTATTTCAATAGTTCGGCTGTAGGATCAAGGCAAGAAAAATGTATAAACTGATACATAAAATAGTGACTAAAACAGTATGACATGTAAAAGTCAAAGGGTTTCTAACAGTTACACTAAATAAGGACTATCTAACAATCCTCTAACATTTATCATTTTTCAGGCACTCATGCGAAATGCTGTTTGAAATATTTATTTTAAACATTTTTCAGAATGTCTATCGGACACAATATGGATGCACGTGATATTTCCAATGTAGGCTCTGGCAAATTTATTGTATTGTACGATGCAGCGCGTCTGTGGAGCGGAGACAAATCGCTTTCGAAGAGGTTGGAGCAAGCAGCAGAGTAGCAACGTCTCGGTTAATATCTGGAGGTCCAGATTCAATTCCAGGGTCGGGCAGTGTGTTTCGGATTTGTTCGTTGCATAGCCCAGGTTTGTGACCACCGACCCACATTGGGCAAGCGTGGTGATTAAGCCATTACCCATCAATTGTAGCGATGACTTGATTTCAATGATGGAGGCTTCTTCCCAGCAGTGGGACAGTTATAGGCTACTTACTTACTTCAAATAAAACAATAAAATAATGCCTAATTCAACAGATCTAATTTTTGTACTTAAAAATAAGTGTATAGATAATGTTACATACCTTAATGATTATATATGTCTATTACTTGTTTAAATTTCATACAAATATAAATAAATTATAATAATTGCAGGGGAATATAAACGCCAAATTATAACAATACAATTAACTAGTACTAAATAAATTACAAACTTAAATGTATATTATAAAAAAATGCTGTATACTGTTAACTCGGTTGTCAAAGAGTGCAGGTCGAAATTAGACTCGTGGATTTCTTTCTCCAAATTTTGCCGAAATTTATTTAACTTAACCATTGTCTCTGTACAGTCTGTGGTCACCTCTGGCGGTGTCTATGGCAACAATTCTCGCAGCTGAGTGCGCGCCGGCGCCGCGGCGAGCCAGCGATATGTCAGTTGTAGTTATGAAGCGCCAACCGTGTTCAATTACATTGGTTATTAAGAAGAAGAAATGAGAAATGGGAAATAAGATATGAGAAATGAGAAATGAGAAATGAGAATTGAAAAACGAGAAACGAGAAACGAGAAAAATAAGAAATAAGAATAAGAAATATGAAATAATTATAAATAAAAGGTTTATTGGTACCCGTCTGAAGCCTAGATTCTCCGCCCCGGTATTAACCCAACCCTCGGGTTCATATTATTGGCAAAAAGATAAATAATAAATTTCTATTATCAAAAAAGTTGTTAAATACATTTAAAAAAAAATATTCATCATCATCATCATCATCAGCTCATTTTTATGTCCCCACTGCTGGGGCACGAGCCTTCCCTGTGGATGGATAGGGAGAACGGGCCATAAACCACCACGCGTGCCCAGTGCGGATTGGTGGTTGTTAACGACTGCTAATGCAGCCGGGACCAACGGCTTTACGTGCCTTCCGAAGCACGGAGGAGCTCGAGATGATACATTTTTGGTCACCCATCCGATGACCGACCTTTGCGAAAGTTGCTTAACCTCAGCACTCGCAGACCGGGCGTGTTAACCACTGCGCCATCGAGCTCCTAAAAATCTCTTTAATAAAAAAATTATTAAAGAGAAAATAACGTTACTCCCCGCCATCGTTCACCATCGATTAACACTACAATTGAATATTCATTCAACGACCATCGCAAATGCCAAACCGTCTCACATTTACAAGCGGCTAGACTTTACGCACAAACAGGAATGCGTAAATACCATTATTACGCGATGTTTATCTCGTGTTACGCGGTTGGCATCGTGCCGCCCGGCAATTAAGGGATGATCTTCCTTCTGTAATGTTATTTATTGCCACTTACAGAGAAACAGGGAAAATATGTTAGTCAAATGGTACATTTTTCACGAAATAGGAAAAGAATTGAAAAACATTTGTCTGGTGCAAAATAGGAAATATAGACAAATAGAAGGAGCTCCTTGACGCAGTTAGGCAATTTTCGCAAAGGCCGGTTCCCATCCATAGAGAAGGCTCGTGCCCCAACAGTGGGGTTATCAAATTAGCTAGAAAGAGAGAGTCTAAAATACCAGGCTATCATAACCCACTAGGAGGTAATTAGGCCGTGAGATGGTTGAAGTACCAGGGGGTCGACCGCCTAACTCTCTCGCTTTCGATCGCTTTGAAGGCGAGGCGAGGAGGAGGCGTCATCGACATTATTCGATATTATATTTCGATATTATATTAGAAAGCGATGCGAGGGCCTCGCCTTCAAAGCGATCGAAAGCGAGAGTGTTAGGCGGTTGGGGGGCAGGCTAGCATGAGTCACGAGGAGGTATTACTTGGGGTGAGGCCGTGCGGTGGTTGAAGTACCAGGCTAGCATGAGCTATAAGGAGTTCCGCACTGGGCCCGCGTGGTGGTATATGTCCCGTTCTCCCTGTGGTGCCCCGGCAGTGGGGACATACAAATGGTGATGAAGTAACTTTTATAGATAAAATTAGTAAAGTTACAAAATGATCTTAACGTCAATGTAATGTAAGCAAAAGAGGTCTTATCGGTAAAGCGTACAACCTTAGTTTGTTAAGATAAGGATGAGTCCTTCTTGAGAGTAGGAAATTGAAGAAATTAATTTACAATCAATTACTTATGAAAAAAAAGAATACTTAAAATATTCTTATTATTATTCCGCTAAAATGGTTGTATAAAAATACCTTAGCACTAGTAAAGTTGACTCATTGACATAATTTTTTAATGTTTTATTTTTATTTTATTGTCGTGTGGCCATCGATGCGAAACTAAAATTGGTATAATATTACATCAATAATAACAATCAACTCCCAACTTTAAATAAACCTACAATTTAAGAAATCAGAGAAATAGCTAAAGATCGACGAGAAATTCCAAAAATATCATCAGAAATATTAGGGCAATCGAACATTTTCCCGGAATAATACTATGTCTGCAGAAATGAACGCGATTTGTCACTCCGCCGTGACGTGAGGAAGGAAAAACACACTTTTCGCATTTACTAACATTACCTATTTATTATAAGTCAGGACATTGTTTTAGCCAAACGCTTATTATAATTAATTACATAAGTTTTGTTGATTTTGTAATTTGTAAAAATGTTGTGATCCAATTGTACATACATTACTTTATCAGATATGTTTGAGAGTGGCGGTAAGTATATAAGTAGCAGCTAAGTATTATTATTAATTGTACCGCCCTTGCTTCTGCATCGAGCGTTGTGTTATCAAATTTGTAGTATTTCATCTGCAAAGATGAATCTGCATAGCCATCGGTTGCAATAACCTTTGGATAGATGGCGCTGTGCCGCTATAAGCACTCAAAAATTAAAAAGCAGTAACAAAATTCAGCGGTTACGTCAGCATTCCCGGTTGCATAGCGGTTACTGCAGCCCGGACTGCGGAAGACCCAGGTTCGATTCCTGACTGGGTCGTGTGGGCGTTTAATTTTTTCACTGTATTTTATAAATATTTTATAAATATTCTAAAAATGGGATTTTGTAACCGGACCTGTGAACTGACTCGGTTGTCTGTCTCCCTCTTCGAGAGAGAGTGAGGCCAAAAGGATAGAACTGCTTTCTTTTGTTAGGAGTGTTGTCAAGGCGCTAGTAAAGTATACGCTACCTTTTTAAAGTATATACTATAATTGCTTATAACTGTTCAAATAATTTTTAAAACGCAAATTTTATTGCGAACAAATTATAAAAACACAAATGTTGAAAAAATGCTTATAACTATTAGTATTTAATAAATAAATTGCGTTACATATACAACAATCACACGCTCCTTGACAGCCAAAGCAATGTCAAAGAAAGAGGTGCAGATATTCAAGTAAACTTATCGCTAGGGCACTTTGAGGATAATACTACAGCGTCAAAGTTTTCGGTTGTCCGCCCGGGAAACGGAAATTGCGAATAGTTGCTTCGCTTCCCAACAATAGAGGGAGAGGAAGAGAGATCAGGGCAGTGAGTTCAATGTTGTGTTGGGTCGAAAAGCTGTTGTTCTTTGTTTGATTATACTGAGAAAGTGTTACTATTATTAATGTGGCAGCGTCTGTGTCTCGGTTGATAGGTTGCTGGATTTGCTGTTGAATTTCTTTATAATAAAAGAGTTAGCCATGTAGACAAAGGTGCATTAATCTTACGTACAGCAGCGCAAGAAACTATATGTACGTCAGGTCAACTCCAGCCGGCGAGACGAAGTTGATGATTAATATTATTTTGCGTTCGTTAACGAAAATTGTATAACACATCGAGTTAACTCCAAACCCTGTAATTAATTATTCTGGCGCGGGTTGTGATGTAGGCACAACCAAAAGATAAGGAGATTGCAGAAAGTCAGCTTCATACTAAACGCGCTCGCAACGCATAAGTACATACACAATCTCTCGCGGACGCGGAAGCTCGCGACAGCAGCTGCGCTCGGACCAGTGTTGCCGTTTAAGCGACTTAGTTGCTAGATCTAGCGGATTTTGAATGTGTTTAGCGACATTTTTTTTCAATCTAGCGACCTAAAAAAATTTAGCGACATTAAGCGCCTTTTTGTAATCAAAGTTGTTGACTAGCAACTTCCAGTATTGGAATGAAATTAGAAGCGACTTTAATATTGTAAATTAGTATTGGGCGTTAACAGTTATAACAGTTAATTAAACAAGTTATTTAAAATAACCTTTGACAGTGTTATTGTAAGCAAATAAACACGAAAATAATACATTTAACATTCTGTTATTTATATTTACTACGGACGGACCACTACCGCCATCTTGTGCAATTTTTGTAAACTTGTTCTGAAATTCGAAAGTGACGCGTGAATTTTATTTACTTAATATTACACTAGATGGCAGCATGCCTTAAATGCATTATGTGACTTATAATTTTATATTGTGTTTTCTACGTAATAAAGTTTATTATTGCTTAAAAAGAAAAAATAATAGTTCAAAACGCTGTCACAAATTCACTTTTATTTACACCATTTTTCTTATATAATTTTTTTCTAAACTGAATAGTTTACGCGAGAGACACTTCCAAAGTGGTAAAATGTGTGTCCCCCCCCTGTAACTTCTAAAATAAGAGAATGATAAAATAAAAAAAAATATATGATGTACATTACCATGCAAACTTCCGACACTTTCAAACTAAATTTTGCACTTTAAAGCTTAATAGTTCACAAACGGATGCCTCAATCAAACAATATTTTTAAAATTGCTATCCAACGATGTCCCACACTATGGGATAAACAAGAAAAAAAATTACATCTCCACTGGGAGGTAACCTAAAAAACTTTATTTCAAAATTTTAAGCTAGGCTGGGGACGGACAGACAGACAGACAGACATGTCGAAACTATAAGGGTTCCTTGTTCACTACGGAACCCTAAAAACACGGTATCTCGCACCAGCTGCGTTAGAACTGCTGCTAGCTTTACCGAGATCCCGCGACCGTGAGAGGTTGTCTATGTAAGCTTACCTTCTACAATCTCGTTATTCCGCGGCCCAACTTCCCCGCATTCTGGACAAGTTTATTTCGCGTGGTGCGCGCCCGGACCCAAAAACTTTTGGGAATTATGAAGTTGAGTTATTCATTAACTTCACGTCACTACAACAAGATCCAAGATGGCAGCTTTCGTAACACCGTTCGAGTGTATTAGCTTAATATTTTCCGATACTGTTAAATTTTTTTGATTATTTAGTTTTAATACCTACAAGTTTACCGCTTCGGTATATGAAAGTCTTGGGTTCAAATCCCAGGTAGGCTACTCTTGACGCAAACTCAATCTCAATACAATTCCAATATGATATTGGGATAAGTTTCGCAATTTCGGAACGCCCCATCTCGATAATAATTTGTTCACTCAATTTCCACGTAATTTAAATCCAATGTAGCGCTATTATCGCTTTTAAGAGTGCCATTTTTTTTTTTTAGATTTGGGACTGGAAACTGATTATTGCAATTATGTTTTAAGAGTAACCCACCTGGTCGGGTCAATTGTTTTACAAGTCTTAGATACGATGCATAGGTGACTAGTGATCATGTAACCGCAAATTTTAAAAGGTTATTAGATTCAAATGCGAATTACTGCAATATTTTGCGCTTAAATCTCTGCGGTTCGTCTGCGAACATATATTATAATCACATGCTTTGCTATTTTTATTATATTCTTTTTGCACCCTGCCCATAGTTGCGTGGTGACCCAGATTTGTCTTACTGCCTTATACTGAAAAGGGGACACACCTTCCGGCACGAGCTGACTTGAGTGGAATATTAAAATTTATTAAACTTAATAGCGATGGGCAATTTACATATCCATTGACTATGTTGTATTAGTAATGCCATAAGATCCAAGAAAGACCTTCTTTCCTGTAAACTGTTAAGTTTAAAATAAGTCAGTCGTTCTTTATATGAAGGTATCTCCTTAACTTTATATCATCATCATCATCATCATCATCATCAGCTCATGGTATGTCCCCACTGCTGGGGCACGATCCTTCCCTATGGATGGATAGGGAGAACGGGCCATAAACCACCAGAGTGCCCAGTGCGGATTGGTGGTTGTTAACGACTGCTAATGCAGCCGGGACCAACGGCTTTACGTGCCTTCCGAAGCACGGAGGAGCGAGAGATGATAAATTTTTGGTCACCCATCCGATGACCGGCCTTTGTGAATGTTGCTTAACCTCAGCACTCGCAGACCGGGCGCGTTAACCACTGCGCCACCGAGCTCCTCCTCCTCCACCCTCCTCCTTATGTTTGGTACGAAAGATGCCACAAAAATTGCTTCTGCATACGCTCTAGACGTTTTATATGTACGTCATAATGCGGAGACCAGACCTGGCTACAATCTTCAAGATTAGAGCGAACCAGTGATGCATACAAAAGAATCTTTGTAGAAGGCTTTTTAAATTCCTTCGCGTTCCGTAACACAAATCCCAGCATTTGGAAACCCTTAGTGACAGTTTTGTCGATGTGTGTATGAAAGCGTAATCACAGATTAGTTAATAGTTACACCTAATTTCCCATCTAAGTCCACGCCAAGATCTCGAATAGACTCAACCTCTTCCAAAGAGTGACCATCAATATTGTAAACAGGCGGCGAAACGTGTGTTAATTAATGTGTTAATAGTAGTATATTTAGATTATATAGCTGTCCCACAGCTGGGCAAAGGCCTCCATCATTGAAATCAAGTCATCGCTACAATTGATGGGTAATGGCTTAATCACCACCACCTGACAAATGCAGGTTAGTGATCACAGACCCGGGATATTCATCGAAAAATACGATACACTTATACAGGCCTGGGATTGGAACCCGGGGCCTCTAGCAAGGTGTTAAGTAACACAGTTACATAGGTAACCTATACTCCGTCTGTTTGCTCTGCCCTTAAGGGCGCTACATTGTTTATCGTAACATCTATTTATTTATTTAGATTAGGGGGTTAAAGTTACTCGCGTCCGTAGGTTTACCCTTGAGACCCTACACGTGACCCCTGGGTGGTGCTAAATAACACACTGTCTGAGTGGTAGAGCCACGCTGCGTTGCAGCACGAAATGGGCCGGCTCGCCCGGCATAATACTCCCTCTCACAGAATATCGGTGTGAAACAATGGCACTCGTTGCTGTTGTGTTTCGTCCGGTGAGTGAAAGTACCGGAGGCCCATCTCTCACCCCTCCCTCTCCCAATTCCTACTCCCTCCTCAAGATGCAACTCCTTCCTCAAGGCCGGCAACGCATCTGCGACTACTTTGGTTTTGCGGGTGTCCATGGGCGGCGGTGATTACTTTCCATCAGGTGACCCGCCAGCTCGTTTGCCTCTTTTTAATACAAAAAAAAATTCGCGAACGCATTATTCAGTTGCAGCGAATTTTAGAATCGTATATTTTAGCAAATCAGTTTTTTATGTTTTTTTTTTTTTTTTTTTTTTACACTATCACCTCCAACATAATCGGAGCCTATTTTCTTTCTGTTTATTCTTTCATACTAGTTCTCGCTTTTATACCTCTCGTACTTTCATTCTTCATACTACACTTTCATACATCATCTTTTTTACTTTTCACGGGTGGGATACCCGTCTATTTAGGCTTCCTATTCTACTCTAGTATATTACTCTACTTGTTTATTTATGTATACTATACTTAGTTGGCAGTTTTTTATGTTAGATATATTTTGCGAACGCCTTATTTAGTTGCAGCGAATTTCAGTATCGCGTATTTAAGCGAATCAATATTTAATGTTGGATAAATTTTGCGAATGCCTTATTTAGTTGCAGCGCTCCTCCCTTCCGTGTCTGGCCCTCGCTACGCTGCGTATCGCTCGGGAAAAAAATGTTTAACTTAACCTAACTGACGGTAAAGATTTCTTATGCTGACCGATTGAAGTGAAGTAAAATGGCGTTACTCTGAAATTTACTGCAACTAAAAAAGGAGATCGCGAAATTCATCTAATAATAAATTATAGGAACATAAATAAAGCTTTCGCTGAAAAATGCGACCCTAAAATTAGCTGCTACTAAATAATGCGTTTGCGAAATTCATCTAACAAAACGACTTGGAACGGAGTCAATGCAGCACCTACTGTGTGACTGCGACTCTCTGGCTAGGAAAAGAATGGGACTCCTGGGGTCGGCTTATCCGAGACCGGAGGACTTCAGGCTCTTCGCTCTTAAGGACGTTGCCAAACTTATGGCATCTATCTTTACAGAGGAAGAAGAGTGAAAGGACGGGGTTGCACAAAAGATCCCGATGGGTCGAAGTTAACACTTACGCAGTAACCTGCGAGAGGGAAACCTCAGCAGGCCCCACTAAGATAAGATAAGATGCACTTGGAAAGTCCTATGTCCAGCATTGGACTAGTATAGGCTGATGATGATGATGATGATGATGATGATGATGATGATGATATAATAAACAAGTCTCACCTCGAAGTTGACCTTGCCGCTCTGCTTGTGCTGGATGGTGTTGAACACGAAGTGGGCGTACTGCGACGCGTCTGCGGCGAGGGGCATGTGTTAGTAACCATACGATACAATTTGGCGTATTATGTAGACCCAAATTCATTGAAGGCTCGAGCTCATTGGATATAAGGCTCGAGTTTAAAGGTCTAACCTTCTTAGGGGACTCGGAACTTCAATAAGTAATGTCTAATTTTTGTAGTGCCACTGCATGTGCAATAAATCCTTACTAATCTATACTAATATTATAAAGAGGAAAGCTTTGTATTTTTTTTCTCTCAAGTCACTTTTATTCATACAATTTGTAGTGAACAAACTAACAAATATACAGAACAATACTTATAACAACAACAGAAACATAACTTGAAAAAATCAAAGAAATAAAAATAGCAAATTAAAAACTAAATGCCTATAAATAAAAGATGTCTTCCAACTGTGGGCTCATGGGAACGGTCCCAAGTATGCTGGCAACACTGCCCTTCTGGATAGCCAAGCTAATACGCTGGCAGAGGTAGCTGCCAGCCTTCTTGTCACCGGAGGCCTCAATAAGGCGAGCACTTAGCTCTTTAACAAGTTGCCTTGCCTCCGGCCCCCATGGACCCATTGTTTCCACCGCGAACGGAACAAAAAAATAATTACGACCAAGGTTCGCGTATCAACTGATCATCATGAAACTTTGTACACATATTCTCAAAGGTATTGGGAAGGATATAGAATACTTTAAAAAATATATATATATATAAAATATACTAAAAACGACCATTTAATTTTCCAATACAAAATGATTTGTTTGTTTTGTTGTCATGGAAACTGTCAAAGCGCGGTTCAGCTAGTAAATAAATAAATAAGTAAGTACTGTAAGTGTTACAATGTGTAAATATCGAGTCAAAACTTTATATGATTTGTATTATTAGTTTTATAACGCTGTGTGGTGTGGTAAAATAATGTATGCTTCCCAAATAAGAATGAAACAATCCTTTGCATAATTTCTTGCACGTCATTTTCAGTACGAGCTATAAGTTATAAGTTTATTCATAAGACAGTGTTCCTTTCGGTAGATTTCCCAAACGGCGATGAGTGACGATCCCACGTCCACAAGCATTACATTGAAACGAAGTATCAGTTTGTTCTTTTTATAATTTCTTAAATTATTAAGCGTTTGGACATACCGTTCCAGGGAGATACGTTATTCTCTTGTACTAGATTTTTTTTGCGGGTTTACTTGTTATTTTGTCTGGGCTGTTTCTAGGCGACATACAAGGCTCGAAAGACCACTTTATGTGCGGTGGATATTATATAAGACACTTTATATAGAATAGCATTTACGCTGTTGGTTGAAACGTTTGAGAATTTCTAGAATATTTAGTTACATTTAACCACACATTTCGAGCCCTATACAAATATAAATAAACAGCTCAGGAATGTTTTATCAATATACCGTACTAGTTGACCCGGCGGACTTCGTACCGCTTTGACAGTTTCCATCATGGAGTTAAATACATGTATATCAATGGTTTCCATGACAACAAAACAAACAAATCATTTTGTATTGGAAAATTAAATTGTAATTTTTTATATTTTATTTAATATGATTGTTTTTAATATAGCCTATGTTACTCGGCGCTAATGTAGCATTCTAATGGTGAAAGACTTTTTTTAAATCCGTCCAGTAGTTTTTGAGTTTATTCGTTACATACATACATATATACATACATACATACATACATACATACTTACATACAAACTTACATACATACATACATACATACATACATACAAAAATACAAAGGTTTCCTCTTTATAATATTAGTATAGATACGTGCGGATAACAAACTGTACCAAATAGCTGGCACATATTCCATTTACTTTTAAAGTTTTAAACAAAAAAAAGTTTTTGTTACATATTTTTTTAAAGTTATTATTATGATAATTCTCGTTTTATTAAAGTGTGTATATAATAATTAACATGAAAATATAGCGCAACCACAGTGCGGCCTTACCTCCAAGTGGGAAGAACTGGCAGAAGATGTTCTTGAAGGCCTCCTCATCCACCATGCCGGAGGGACACTCCTGCGACGAAAGACGAAGGTTAGGGGCATAAGAATAAACATTATTCTTATGATTAGGGCACCATTTATGAACAATTTATTGGATATAAGAAAGGTAGTAATTCAGTGTTTTTTAAGGATCTATTTATTTTGGTCCATATGTGGAGGTTTGCTATGAAAGCATTTAGATGTTACTTAGTTGTACAGACGCCTTGATAGAACGCGTATGATCCCTTAATGACGCAATGGCTAGAGTCCATGGCTGAAGTAGTCATTTTTCATCATTACCAGGCGGACGGACTCTGTGGACCTACCTGCTTGAACCCGCGGAACATCAGCTTGATCTCGTACTCCGTGAAAAGAGTGCTGTACGCTCGCTAGCGTGCGGACCCGCCCACTTGGACCCTGGAGACCCACCGCTTGGACCTTGTGGACCCACCAGCTTGAACCTATGGTACATGAGCTTGATCTCGTGCTGCGTGGAGCGCGTGCTGTACGCTCGCTAGCGTGTAGACCCACCGCTTGGACCCTGTAAACCTACCAGCTTGAACTCGCGGTACATGAGCTTGATCTCGTGCTGTGTGAAGCGCGTGCTGTCCGCTCGTTAGCGTGCGGACCCATCGCTTGGACCCTGTGGACCCACCTGCTTGAACCCGCGGTACATGAGCTTGATCTCGTGCTGCGTGAAGCGCGTGCTCTGCGCGAGCGCGGCGGGCGGCTCGGGCCGGTGCCGCGCGCCCAACGCGCCGAAGATCGCCTCATCGCATTCCTCCTCTGGGGGAAAGGGAATGGGTTTAGTGGTGGGAATGTATATTCTTGTAGAGTAGCTCGATGGCGCAGTGGTTAACGCGCCCGGTCTGCGAGTGCTGAGGTTAAGCAACTTTCGCAAAGCTGGTCATCGGATAGGTGACCAAAAGTTTATCATCTCTCGCTCCTCCGTGCTGCGTCGTGCACGTGAAGCCGTTGGTCCCGGCTGCATTAGCAGTCGTTAACAACCACCGCCCGCACTGGCCCCGCGTGGTGGATTATGACCCGTGCTCCCTATCATCCACAGGCAAGGCTCGCTGCATCAGTGGAACAGGTATATGCCAGCAGTGGGACAGTTAACGGCTACAGACAGACAAAGCCTCCATATTGAAATCATGTCATCACTTCATGGGCTAATGGGCTTCATGGGCTTTGCATCGAAAAATCTGAAAAACACTTTGTCCGACCTGGGAATCCAACTTGGGACGTTCGGATGTCGGGCCGAGCGCTCTGCCACCCGCTCAAAGAGACGTTTTGGCATGAGCAATGTGTATGTTTGATTAAATTCTGTTTTGACGAAGTATCGTTTTGACGTGTTAAATCACAGTTTGACTTTTTTTTTCCTTTAGTTGATGGCTTCGTGCGATTAGCACATTTAGTCAGTATCAAAGTAATTTTTCTTATAATTAATACATAAATAAACAATATTTCCTTCCAGTATGATGATGATGAATGATAATAGAAATGAGAAGTGAGAATTGATATACCTGTGATATAGTGAACCAACCCCTCGAGTGTCTCAGTCAAGATGTGGGGCTTTACTAAGTCCTCGGGCGGACTTCTTGAGGGAATTTAAAAAGTGACGTTGCACTGTTTTGTTTCATTTGCCAACACTCATGCACACTCACGAACACTTAACGGTTAATAATCCACCATTATTTCATATATTCGATAAACACAATTTTTTTTAAATAACACAAAACCGTCGACATGACTCTTCACTTTCCCGCCAAGATCCCACAGTTTGACTTAGTAACTCTTTTTGATGAATTTTGTTTCATGAATTAAGTTACGTTCTCGTGAAAATGTTTAGTCTAAATTACCTTTTAATTAAGTTACGTTTGGACTAAATTATGTGCACGTACTGACAAAGTTATGTTGTGATTAAGTTACGTTTTGACTAGCTGCGTTTGAACTACTTTCAACTATCAAGTTCTTACTCATTAAAGTTTTCATACCCAAACATGGCCCAAACGTTACGTTTTCACTAAGTTACTTAATGAATACTGTAACTTAAGTCTACTCTAAGTTCTTAACTTACGTATTAATTTTTATTAACAACTTTTTAACGAACTTTAGAAAAAAGAAAAGGTTCTTAATTTGACGATTTTTTTAAAATATGTGTTCCCCGATCACTCGAAGACGCTTGGACCTATTTGGAAAATTCTTTTTTTGTTTGAAAGGGTATACCCAGGTTATCCCAAAGTCATCAGGTCAAGATCTGATGATGGGATCCTGGAGGAATCAAGAGAACTCTTAAAATGTTATAAGCACATTTAAAGTGTTTCATATATTATCTAAGGCTATTTAAGTATTTTTAACAATCAAGATTCTAGTATTATCACCGTACTCATATTCTGGCTGTCACGTTTCGTCCAGTGTCCATTCGTTCCGCCTATTGCTAGTCACGTGCGCCGGCGAGCCCATTGTACCGAACACAATGAACGAACGAACGAGTTACTGATTGAGTGAATGAGTGAATGGGCCTGCACCAGACCGATGACGCAATTACTGGTACTGAACCAATGGTGCAGACGAAGCAACTTCAGCTGTAGATATACCTACCTATGTAACTAGAAAAAAATATTGAAAAGAGCGATAAGAGAGATATGAGTAAGGAGAGAATTCAAAACACCAGGCTATCATAACCCACAAGGAGGTATACTTAGCGTGAGCTACATACATACATGGGGTAAAGCCGTGAGGTGGTTGAAGTACCAGGCTAGCATAAGTTATAAGGAGTTCCGCACTGGCCCCGCGGGTTGGTGGTATTTGAAATGAAAATTTCAGTTTTATTAATCAAGCAGTTTTAATTTTTTATATAATATATAAAAAATTATAGTCAGTGAGTGAATGAGTGATATTTCACTTTTATAAATACAGATAAATAAATACATGACATCTTGTTTTTTGCCTTTTAGTTCTTTTTTTGCCTTTTTTGGCATGGCAGTCGTGTTTTTTTAATTTTTTGAAAGAGATCTGTTTGTAATGGCGCAGTAACGCGATCCCTGTCGGCGGAACGCTAATATCGTCCCATCAGTCACTTGTGCGCCCCTCGAGCGCATCCATTACGGGCGAGCACTTGAGCCACGGCCAAGCACTTATGGCCATATTCCAGTTATATCGGTGAAGCAGAATTATTTACATTATCTAATTATTATGTGGAATATTCTTTAATATTTTATTGTAATGTATAATTTATATTTAATTTGGTTTTTGTTAAATATTTTGGCATTTTAAATTTTAATTTCAATTGTTTTTTGGGCGGTTTTAGATGGAGTATTAATTAATGTGACAGAACACGCATGTACCTTACTAGTTGTTGAGTTCAAATCACTATAATAAGTCTGTATGTACGCATCGAACATCAGTAGCAAATACAAAGCCGAAGGAATAACACATTAAGTTTGTTTCATTAACCCAACAAGCCAATTTGCACCTTATACTGAGCTGTCGAAGGATTATAGTGGCCTAACCGAGCCGGATCTCGAGCGGTCGAGCTCCCGAGACGAGAACAATAGCGGACCGCATACCTGCGAAGACGAGTTGCATTTATGTGCATTAACAGTGCGTAATAAACAATCGGGACTTATAACGTTGGGACAACTTAATTGTAATTGGTGTTTTGGACAGTTTTTCGTCGGAATTTTGCAAAAATATTTATTGAACTTTGTTGCTGAGGGTGTACGCTACACGGTGAATACAAATTTACGCGTAAGGATTAATAAACAACTATGGATATCATCGAACAAATATTAAGTGAATTAGAGGATTTATATCACATCATTACAAAGACCCGTGATAACTTTAAGAAATGCCCGAAGGCGCGGTTGACGCGTGGTTACGTTACAGTGAAACTAAAGACCCTTGATGAGTATTGGAAGGAGTATCGTGTTGCACATACGTTGTTGTTGAAAAACGTAAATAAGGAACAGCGTAAATTACTTCCGTACTTTGAAAATGAACACTATTACACCTGTGAAGATATGGTTTTGCAAACGAAAACAGATATGCAAGATATTTTGTTTGCAAACGAGCCGCAACCAACAGCTTCTACATCCACGTTGAGCCCTGGAGGCATGAACACATCTGACACTCGGCAAACAATAGCTCCGGCAGTGAAATTACCACGTATAGAACTACCTAAATTTTCTGGCAGCTATGAGGAATGGCCCACGTTTCAAGACTTATTTATTTCACTCGTACACAATAATTATACGATAAGTAACGTGCAGAAATTACATTATTTGAAATCGAGTGTTGCTGGCGAAGCGGAATTATTATTACGTCATGTTCAAATAAGTGAAACAAATTATTATCAAGCATGGGATACTCTTAAAAGGCGGTATAGTAACAAACGATTGATTGTTTCATCCTTGATTAAGCGAATGTTCAATCAGAGAAAAATAATAAGCCAAAATTCCAATCAGATTAAATTGATCTTAGATACAACAACTGAATGTTTGAACAGCTTAATCAATATGCAAATAAAGACAGAAAATTGGGATCCACTCATAAATTTCATTGTTGTTCAAAAATTAGATAGCGAAACGCATAAGGAATGGGAAGAATTTGTTGGAAAAGAACAAGCTGATGAACTACCTACATTTGAACAATTAAAAATATTTCTAGAATCAAAATTTAGAACACTCGAACTCATACAACAACCGACTTCGTCTAAGGAGAGAATAGTTAGAATACACCACATCTCTGCTGCTGCTTCAGAAAGAACCTGTCCATTATGCAAAGAAAAGCACACGCTTTGTCATTGTAAGTCCTTCGGTAAAATGGAACCAGAAGAAAGAATAAACTATGTCAAGTCGAACTACATCTGTTACAACTGTTTGGTTCCTGGCCACGGTGTCAAGGTATGTCGATTACCTACCACGTGTAGATTATGCCACAAACGTCATCACTCTCTTCTACATACAACAAGGACAACGGGTACCATTGGTCAAAAGGAGAAGAATACAATACAACCAAAGGTTATACATTCAAATGTAGAAGATGATACACCAACACTAGAAGAAGAAGAAATTGAAGTAACAGTGATGACGTCACAAGCCAATACAGCTTACAGTACAACCGTTGCTTTACTAGCAACGGCATTGGTGGAATGTAAAAGTGAACAAGGTCACACCACAGTTCTGCGAGCCCTCATAGATCCCGGATCACAAGGATGTTTTATCAGCGAACGAGCTGCACAAAACCTCAGAGCGCGACGGTTTTCAGTAAAAGGAAGTATTGTTGGAGTGGGGGAGGTCAAAACAAAGATTAATCAAGCAATTCACATTGAGATGAAGTCAAGGTGTGAACAATTTAGTATGAGATTAAAAGCATATGTAATATCAAAGCAACTCACCACTCAGCTACCGGCGCGAACAATTAAAGCAAATAATTGGAAACATTTGCAAGGGCTAACCTTAGCCGATCCTAATTTCAACCAGTGTGGAAACATTGACCTGCTTCTCGGAGTTAACGAATACTCACAAATAATACAAAATGATGTTATCAAAGGTTCACAAGGGTCCCCATGTGCCCAAAAAACAACCCTTGGCTGGATCTTATTTGGAGAAGTAAATGAGAAGTCTGAATCTGAAGCGTCAATGGTAGTTATGCATCACCATATGGAAATTGAGGATATGTTGAAGACACTATGGGAGATAGATACAGACACTGGAAGAAAATTTACAAAAGATGAAGAAATGTGTGAGAGAATTTACAAAGAAACTTATACAAGAAACGAAGAAGGAAGATTCATAGTTAGATTACCATTCAAAAGAAATGCCTTGAAGGCGGTAGAAGGAAACACACAAGAAATAGCTATGAAAAGACTACAAATGCTTGAAAGAAGATTCGACCGACAGCCAGATTTGAAGAAAAGTTATACTGAAGTTATGGATGAGTACATACGAATGAAACACATGGAAGAGATACCACAAGACGAAATAAATAAAAAATCTGTCTACTTACCACACCATGCAGTTGTAAGATCTGAAAAGGAAACAACCAAAACACGCGTCGTCTTTGATGCTTCCTGCAAAGGCACAAACGGCATATCCTTAAACGATGAGCTGTTGAATGGACCGGTATTGCAAGAAGATCTCAGAAGTATCATTATGAGGTGGAGATTGCACAAGATTTGCTTTATAAGTGACATAGAGAAAATGTATAGAATGATCCTCATACATAAACAAGACACTGACTTCCAGAGAGTATTGTGGAGACAAAATACTTCTACATCTGATGAAGTCAAACACTACCGAATGCTGACTGTCACTTTTGGCACTGCATCGGCACCATATCTCGCAGTCAAAACACTTATGCAACTAGCTGATGACGAAGGTCAAGATTATCCTACAGCTGCTAGAATAATACGCGAAGATTTCTATGTCGACGATGTGATGTCCGGATTTGACACTGTGCAGGAGGCTGTAGACGCTAGTAAACAATTACAAACTGTGCTTAATAAAGGTAAATTTCGACTGCAAAAATGGTGTTCCAACAGTTCTGAGTTTCTGAAATCCATAGAAAAGGAAGACAGGTCAATGAAGGCACAAATAGACATGAAACTAGAAGGTACAGTCAAGGCTCTTGGAGTTTCATGGGACTTGAAAACAGACGAGTTCAAATATAACCTCAAACTGTTCCCAACACCAACTCGAATGACAAAAAGAGATGTTCTATCCGATTTGCAAAAGTTGTTCGATCCATTAGGATGGATTGCTCCAGCAATTATTTTAGCAAAAATATTTGTTCAGAAGCTATGGTTACAAGGCGTCGGATGGGATGAATACATTAATGATGAATTACAAGCCGAATGGACGGCTTTGAGAGAAGATTTGCAAAACGTTAACGAAATAAGAATCCCTCGATGGCTAAATACTTACAATTGTCTGAAAGAGAAAGCATCATTGCATGGGTATAATGATGCGTCTATGCACGCCATAGCAGCTGTTGTATATAGCCGAGTAATTAAACCGGACGGTACGATAAGAACTAATATAGTAGCAGCAAGGACTAAAGTTGCACCTGTAAAGACTGTCTCAATGCCCCGTCTTGAACTCTGTGCGGCTGTACTCTTATCTAAACTTCTACGTCAAATATCTCATGCAATGAGGATAACCAATGACAAGGTCTATGCTTACACTGATTCCTCAGTAGTACTAGCCTGGCTGTTTGGAGAGCCCAATCGCTGGAAGCAGTTTGTGGCAAATCGTGTGGTTGAAATCTTGGAGAACCTGCCGAACATTCAATGGTATCATGTTCAATCAGAAAACAACCCGGCAGACGTGGCATCACGAGGAGCAAAGGTTTCTGACTTAAAACAGTTTTATCTTTGGTGGGCTGGACCTCACCACCTCTTGGAAGAAGAATTGACATTGTCGAGACCTCATACAACACCGACTGACCTGGAAAAAAGAAAGAAAAAGGTTATAGGAATGAACATGACATTAGATTATAAAGTAGAAGAAAATAAAACTTTGAATTTTGAAAATTATGATAAATTAGAGGAATTACAATTGGTAATAGCATACATGAGAAAATTTCTAAATTTTAAAAAGACAAAAAATAATCAAACTATTGTAACTACAAATGATTTAGATGAAGCTTTAAAAATATGCATAAGAAAGGTACAGCAAGATGACTTTGAAGAAGAAATCAATGATATAAGAAAAAATAAAAGGGTTAAAATAAATAGTCACTTAAAATCATTAAATCCTTACCTGGACGAAGACAATATCCTCAGGGTGGGCGGCAGGCTGCGGCATGCAAATCTGGAAAACGAAACAAAACATCCAATTATTTTAAAAAACAGAAATACACTTACCTCGTTGATAGTCGCTCAAGCGCACCAGAAGACCCTTCACGGTGGACTTCAGCTGATGTTATGTCATCTTCGTGCAAGGTTCTGGATTCTGAAAGCTAAAAATGCAATTAAAAAGTACATTCATAAATGTTTAGTTTGTTCTAAAGCAAACGCTAAGGCAAGAAGCCAGATAATGGGTGACTTACCTGATATGAGAGTAAACACTTCACGTCCATTCTTGTACAGCGGTGTAGACTTCGCCGGCCCCTTTAACGTGCTCATGTCTAAAGGTCGAGGCGCAAAAGCAGTAAAGGCATATATATGCATCTTTGTTTGCATGTGTACTAAGGCTATGCATTTAGAATTGGTTGGAGACCTTAGTTCAGCCGCTTTCATTGGAGCTTTCCGTCGTTTTATCGCCAGAAGAGGACGATGTGCCCACATGTGGAGCGATCAAGGTCGCAATTTCGTAGGAGCAAACAAAGAATTAGTCAATGCTTGGAAGACTGCACAGCTAGAATTTAAAGATGATATAGCACAAAAATTAGCCCTTGATGGGACTCAATGGCACTTTATTCCCCCTTACAGCCCGAACTTCGGAGGATTATGGGAAGCAGGAGTGAAGTCAGTAAAGTCACACTTAAAGAAAGTCCTTACTACTAATTTGACTTTTGAGGAAATGACAACGCTTCTTTGTCAGATTGAATCCTGTTTAAACTCCCGACCTTTGAGTCCAATCGATGATACAGATGTCGAAAATTTGAGCCCCCTCACACCCGCACATTTTTTAATAGGCGACACATCAGCATCAGTACCTACTCCAGATTTAACGAAATTTAACCCAAATTATTTAGCAAGATGGCAATACACTCAAAAATTATTACAAACATTTTGGAAATCCTGGCAAATGGAATACTTGACCCGATTACAACAAAGACCAAAATGGCTAAGAATACAGTCCGAATTCGAAGTGAACGACATAGTACTGAAAAAAAATGACAACCTCCCTCCTGGGAAGTGGTCGTTGGGCCGCATCGTTGCGAAGCACCCTGGACCTGATTGTGCCACGCGTGTGTATAGTGTGAAGTCGGGTGAAAGTGTCACTAAAAGATGTGTATCTAAATTGTGTCCTTTGATAAGCTCTAAAGACGTTTAAAATAAAATACTTAATTTAACAGGAAATTAATTTGCATGCTAATATTGTATAATCAGAGTTTTGAGTATAAATTAAAATAGTTAACTGTAATGCGTAATTTCATAAATTTGTAATTGTAGTAGTTTATTAGTTGTTTTGTAAAGGCTAAAGCCCTTTAGGTGGGCGGTATATGTTGAGTTCAAATCACTATAATAAGTCTGTATGTACGCATCGAACATCAGTAGCAAATACAAAGCCGAAGGAATAACACATTAAGTTTGTTTCATTAACCCAACAAGCCAATTTGCACCTTATACTGAGCTGTCGAAGGATTACTAGTATATAACTTAAGAACATTGTATACCGTGTCTCTTATGCAAATAAATACATTTAATTTCATTTAATTTCATTACACTATTATTATAAAGAGGTAAAAATAGACAAGGAACCTACGAGTTTTAATTATTATCTATACTTACTATTAATAAAGTGGTAAAGTGTGTGACTTTGTTTGTTTGTGGGGGGTAATCTCTGGAACTACTCGTCCAATTCCAAACATTCTTTCACTGATAGAATGCTACAGTCCTAACGGGTAACATAGGCTATGATGATATGATAATAATAAAAAAAGGTGTTCTTTTTGTACGAAAAAATACGAAACCAACGCGGGCGTAGTCGCGTCGAAGTCGAAACTAATGACATTCTATGCTTAGAGCCATACATTCTGATACCCCAATAGCCCACACAAACATCAAAGGTGATACACAAGGTAATTGTGTCAGTAAATTTCAAGTATACTTCCTATGTTTGAGATATACAGAAACTTCGATAGTTATTAGAAAAAGTTTAAATGAAGCAAGCTCGTCTCAGTCAGTCGCCTCTGTGGTCCAGTGGTTAGGACCACCGGTTTAGACCCTCGATTCCGTTCCGTTTGGTTGGTGGTAGGGCTTGTTTGTCCTCCTAGCTAGCTACCACCATCTTATCAAAATATGTCGCCATAACATCAATGTTTGTGGCATTGTTGTGTTCCGGTAGCTAGAGATAAGATAGCCAGTGCCTCAGTAGTTGAGGATCCCGGGTGAAATGCTTCCACTTTCGGCCTTATCATCACTTAACATCAGGGGATATGAATGCTTACCCGTAAGATAAAAAAAGCTGTCTTCAAGTTTCACCAGCAAATTCTAATTAAATAAAATGATTGGAACCAAACTCGGGACCTACGAATCCGAGACAGACTATGTAACCGCTGTTCGTAGTGGCAAGCATTTCCACAGTTGGAATGTAAAGCATATCTCCCATTCAAATCCAGACGCCATCGCGAAGGCTTTACAAAAACTATTTACATGGAAAGACACTCGGCCCAAAGACGCAGCCTTTAGGCATTCCATTTCAACGTTTACAAGCAAAAAACAACCTTAACACTTTTAAAACAAGAGATACTTTACAAAAGAAATGGTTTAAAAACATCTGCCAGTAACGTTAAACGATTGTGAATGTTATATTGTAGAGAATAAAGTTCTTTTTCGTCAGCTGTCCTTGAGTAAATTTTTCTTTTATTTTCGCGTTGCAAATTGGACTTTATATGTAGTGGTTGAGAGCTATTTTGGTGTAAAAGACGGTTCCTTTCGCGCTATTCAGGCGGATCCATTGAAGGGAATTGACTATGCTTTGCGCGCGGCTTTGTCCGTATAGAACTAGCCTTTAAGCTTGTTCTAGGGATTCAGTGTCAAAGGGTGTTTCGGATTCATAGCCCGGGTTTGTTCACCAACCCACATTAGGCAAGCGTGGTGATTAAGCCATTGCCCATCAATTGTAGCGATGACTTGGTTTCAATGATGGAGGCCTTTGCCCAGCAGTGGGACAGCTATAGACTATTTACATATATTATGAGCAACATAACCTCGCCTCTGATTACATCTGATAACTTTACGTAAATAATAAATGATTTTTTTTAAATATTTACGGGTAAGCACAGTGCCTTGATCTCACCTGATGTTAAGTGATGATAAGGCCAATGATGGAAGCGCACTTCACCCGGGATCTTCAACTACTGAGGCACTGGCTATCTTATATCTAGCTGCCGGCACACAACAATGCTACAAACATTGATGTTATGGCGACATATTTAAACAAAATTGTGGTAGCTAGCCAGGCGGACAAATAAGTCCTACCACCAACCAAACCGAGTACACAAACATGTACCCCCCGCTGGGAAGTGAAACGGGGACCTCAGGGTCTAAACCGATGGTCTTAACCACTAGACCAAAGAGGCGGTCCAATGATGTATGATGATGGCAGCAACATAAAATGAGGAGACCCGGAAGGTAACCTTAATACATACCGCACTCAAGCAACGCACACAGACCTCCGATCCGATCCAAAGCGCTCGCAGCATCTAGTAGGGCATGGGAACACGCACTAGGGCGTGATGCTGTTCCCTCTAGAAAACCTCCGAAGGTGATTCGTTTCACACATCTTGAGGAACCCTTTTTAAAAAAGCCCGGTGAAGCTGAATACGTCGTCTGAGACAATCATCAAACTCTCTCCAAAAAATAAACACAGACTCTCTCACGCATCTCGGAACAGCTTGCAACAATCCGAGTGCAGCTGTCGCGAGATTGCGCGTCCGTGAGAGGTGTCTATATGCGCGTTGCTCGACCGCATTTGTATACTTAGTAAATAGCTTATAACTGATAGTGGTTTGAATCGACGAAGTTCCGAAAATACTTCCGTGTTTCATACCATGGTATGAATAGGTGAAGTACAAAAAAGATATTGACCGTTTCATACCATGGAATGAAAGCGTCCTTGTGCGATTCATACCGTGGTATGAATCGCACAAGGTATGAATCGACGAAAGACCCGTCTCATTGCTAGGCGAAGGCCTCCATCATTGAAATCAAGTCATCGCTACAATTAATGGCTTAAATCACCACGCTTACCAAATGCTGGTTGGTGATCTCAAACCCGGGATATTCATCGAAAAATACGATAATACACATATACAGACCAGAGTAACACAGTTACATAGGTCACCCCCACACACCCTCACACACACACATACACACACACACACCCTCACCCCCACACACGCACACACACACACACACACCCCCTCACACACACGCGCGCACGCACGCACGCACACACAGTTTTAATTGTAATTAATTAACCATAGATAAGATAGTTTATTTATAACTGTACCTAGTTACTCTTTGTATCTTAACCTAGTTTATTGTATCTTGGGAAGAGCAGAACCTCCCACTACAAGCTTGGTCACATGTTTCCTGGGTTGGTTCTGGCCATTGCATATATTTTTTATCTTATGCTAATGAAATAAACTATTTTCATTTTCATTTCATTTTCATAGGTTTAACGTTAAGTGTTTGTGTAATTTTGCTCGAACTTATAATGTTTTAACTTTAACTTTAACAAAAAATGGAAGGCAGTCCCTTTAACCGGAGCGCGCTTACGCGCCACAGCCCGCCACCCTCGCCCGCGGCCGCGGCCGCACCCTGCCAACCGAAGGAGGATCCTCCGGAAGTCGTGTCCACACCTGAGCTGCAAACCTGGATGCTAACTATTGAACAATGCCTCAATGAAGTGTGCACTATCGCATCGGAAGGAAAACTGAACTCGGACCAGAAAATCAGGATTCATAACTTATGCCGAAAAGTTAACAACGGAACATCTCAGATGGTCGTGCTGTATCAATCGCTCAAACTGAAAGCCATTCAAGCCCATACTTCAATTAATGTCCTTAAAGAAAACCAAGACGTTTCGCAGCGACTTCAAGACCTTAAACATCGTATTGAAGAGTCCTCCAACCCTCTCACGGGCACAGTTTCTTTCGCCGATATGGTTAAGAAAAGTGCCAACAACTTTATTCAGCCCAATAATATCAAGTCTCTAGCCATTTATCCTACAGATAAAATGAAATCGAGCGAGGAGACAAAAAACCTAGTACAAAAAATTATTAGACCTGACCAAATGAAGTTGCACGTAAGAGGTTTGCGCAAGACAAAGAACGGCGGTGTTATAATCAGCACTGATACAAAAGACGACATCGAGAAGCTAAGGCAGTCGACGCAGCTGAAGACATCTGGTCTGACTATGGATGAGCCGCTAAAACGTAAGCCCAGAATCATTGTGATCGGTGTGCCCTCGAGTATGCAGGAAAACGAAGTTTTTAACTGCATTTACCAACAAAACTTAGCCGACAAGCTCCATGACACAACACTTGAAACTTTTCTGGCCTCAATCAAGTTAAGCCACAAGTCGGGTAAGAAGGACGCCGAGACCTGCAACTATATCATCGAAGTCCCGGCTCATATTCGGAAAGCCTTAATTGCGAAGGATAGAGTTTTTATAAATTGGTCATCGTGCCCTGTAAGAGACTTCACTTTGGTAACCAGGTGTTTTAAGTGTCAGCAGTATGGCCATGCGGCCAAGTCATGCCGAGAGGAGGCCATCACTTGCGGTCACTGCGGCGAAGTAGGTCACGCACTAAAAGATTGCACGAAGAAGGACAAGCCAGCAAAGTGCGCTATATGTTTACACTTTAAAAAGCCCTACAATCACAAGACTGGCGATGCCGACTGTCCTGCGAGGAAAATGGCTGAAAAAAGGTACATTAACTCAATAGACTATGTCGGCGCCTAAGAGCGCCTCTTTTATTTTACTGTATCTTAGAGCTTTTACATTAATTTTAGTACTTATATATTATGGCTGAGAGTTTGATTTCCGACTTAGATAATTATTCTGTATCTGACTCTAAAGTTTGTGAGGTTGAAATGTGCAAGCAATATCTATCGTCTTACAACAACCCTTTAACTGTACTAACACAAAACATACGCAGTATATATAAGAATTTTGACAACTTTAGTGTTTTTAAGCAAAGACTAGACATAAATTGTGACGTTTTTGTCTTAACCGAATGTTGGCTTAGTAAACATAGTAATTTACCAGAAATATCAGGCTATAATATGTACAGCAGCAAGGTAAATTATAACCAAAATGACGGGATAGTAGTTTATGCTAGGAATAATTTAATTATCACCGTCGAAGAACCGAATATTTTAGACTGTAATCGGCTACTAATCAAAATCGGATCTGATTTTGCAATATTAGCTTTGTACAGACCGCCCTCTTTTAAGAATACCAATACATTTATTGACTCACTAAATAACACATTACAAGTATTATCACCATTTAAAAATACAATAATAATAGGAGATATTAATATCGACATTCTTCCCGACAACAATGCTTCCGCTGCTCAAGATTACCTAAACCTATGTTCCTTTCATGGCTTACTCCCCGCGCACACGCATCCCACACACATAAGCGGCTCTTGTTTAGATCATATCATGCTTAAATCGAATTTCCCATCAATAGCACTAGTTACTAACTCGTCTATTACCGATCACAAAGCTGCTCTACTAACCTTAAACTGCAAGATACCTAAATTAAATCGCACGCAATCAATATCTAAATTAAATGTAAACAAACTTGAAGTGGATTTATGCAATATTGACTTTAACCCAGTTTTCAATTTTGATGACGCTGATGTTTGTATGTCGTACCTAATAAGCAATGTTCAACAGGCTATTTTTAGAAATACAATGCACATACGTTTAAGTAATAAAAACTACAATATTAAGCCCTGGATTACACCGGGACTTATTCGCTGTATGAAGCACAGAGACAAACTACATATGAAGGCTAAATCTAACCCAGATAATTTAATCTTACAATCATCGTATAAAAGATACCGAAACTTTTGTAATTCCCTTCTTAAAAGAGTCAAAAGTAGTTACGAAAGTAAGGAATTGGAAAAGGCGGGAACTAACAGTAAAAATATATGGAAGTGTTTAAAAAATGTAACTCATATCTCAAAACAACGAGAATCACCCTCAGAATTATTACAGGTGCATTCATCACAGCTGGCTTCTGTAAACAGTGCAAATAGTTTTTTCGTTAATGTTGGAAAAAATCTAGCTGAAAAGGTTCCGTATATGGATATATCACCGTCAACTTCAAGCCAGCCTCAATCAACCTGTAGCAATAATCTAAAATCATTTGTGCTATTAGATACTGATGAAGCTGAGGTAGAAATGATCATCCAGAGCCTAAAAGATGACTCAGCGGTTGGGTGGGATAACATATCTAATAAAATATTAAAACAATTTAAGCACATCCTGGTTTCACCGCTTACTTACATTTTTCGGAAATGCTTGGCTGATGGAATTTTTCCCAAATGTCTGAAGAAAGCTGTCGTTATTCCGGTATTTAAATCTGGCAGTAAAGATCACATTACGAATTATAGACCTATTTCGCTACTGCCAGCAATATCTAAAATATTAGAAAAAATTATAAATAAAAGACTTGTCCAATATTTAGAGAGAGAGTCCTTATTGTCAGATAGCCAATTTGGTTTTAGAGCTAAACTATCGACTGCCGACGCTGTGCATCAACTCACTGACTTTTTAGTCCAGGAACTTGACACGGGTAAAAGGACAGTGGGAATATTCCTGAACCTCGCAAAAGCTTTCGATTCAGTTTCAATACCTATTCTATTGCAAAAGCTTGAATCTTTAGGCATAAGAGGCACCCAGCTTAAACTATTTGCAGATTATCTTCATGAGCGTACTCAATGCGTAAAAATAGGCAGTGTCCTCAGCTCTGATCTGAAAAGTACTTCTTTTGGGGTTCCTCAGGGAAGCATTTTAGGTCCCACTTTATTTTTAGTATACATAAATGACCTGTGTAATCTCAAATTAACTGGTGGCAAAATCATATCATATGCTGATGACACTGCTCTGCTGTTCTCTGCGGGCTCTCATGAAGATGTCTATAAACATGCACAACAGGGCTTCAATCTTGTTAATAACTGGCTCCAGCAACATCTACTAACACTGAACGCGGATAAAACAAATTATGTACAGTTTACTATGCGTAAATCAAAATCGGCTCCAACAAACCCTAAACTTTATGCACACCAATGTAAGGACCCCACAAATCTACTGTGCAAGTGTTCTGACATTGCTATTACTGGCAAGATTAAGTACTTGGGTGTTATAATTGATGAAACCCTTGCTTTTAGGCACCATATTGAAGCTTTATGTGGCAGAATACGGAAATTAATATTTGTTTTTAAAAAACTACGCACAATTGCGGATTTAACGTTAATCAGGCAAGTTTACCTAACTTTATGTCAATCAATAATAACTTACTGCATTACGTCATGGGGTGGCACTGCTAAAACTATATTACTAACCATTGAGAGAGCCCAACGAGCGGTTTTAAAAGTCTCTACTTTTCGTTCTTTCCTCTTCCCCACTGACATTCTTTATAAATCCTGTAAGGTTTTAACGGTTAGACAGTTATTTATTCTAAACACAGTCATCAAACAACACGTTGCACTTCCATACAGCACTGAGACTACTAACAAAAGACGAAAAGATATAGTTTGCCCTCAAAATGCAGGAACAAAACATGCCTTCTCTTCTAGATTTTACTTGTTCTTAGGTCCACTTCTTTATAATAGGTTAAACGCTAAATTAGGCATATATCATCATTGCTATAGTAAAACAAAGAATATACTCAAAGAAGCCCTTCTCAAAATGTCCTACGAAGATACAGAAAAATTATTAGTTGTCCTAAAATGAAGGTTGTTTTTTATCTTTATACTTAGTAGTTTAAAATAAATATTGTTTAAATTTTTATAAGTTAAGTAAGTTTAAATAAATGTTGTTTTGCTATTTAATAATTTAGCCACAAAGAATAAAAGAGTAGTTTGCATTATTATTTAAGAACTTAGTAAGGCTCCTAGTTAGAAATAAATAATGTTTAATTTATATATATTAGGCAGATAAGTTTATTTTTAAATGAATATAGTTAAGTTTTGTTTTTTATTTTTATTTAGTCAATAAGAGTAAAATATGTATTTTGCATTGCTAACTTAATAATTTAGTAAGTCCTTTATTTTTGCCTGGAAAACAGGTTAATCCTAGTTCAGGCACTTGTGTATTTTTGACATTATATAGTATGTTTAGTATTCTGGATATATTGTAAAATAAGTTATTCAATAAAGATTATTATTATATTATATTATTATTATAGGTTTGCTCTGCCCTTAAGGGCGTTAAATACATTTTACCCGACCTGGGAACTGAACCCGGGATCTCCGGCTATCGGACCGCGCGCATGTATGAAGCTGACCTCCTACAGTCTCCTCATTTTGTGTCAGCACTCTGTGCTCATTAATCATTCCATTGACATTGAAGCAATGACGGGAATAGACGTTTATCTTGGCGTTATCCAATCATAACATGAGCCTGTCGAGGAACGGAGAAGAAAAAGCCCCTGTGACAGGGCGTGATTGATACCGTTACCAGATCCCAACTGTAAGTATCGTTAAATAAATGTTCAAATAATGTTTTAACGCAAATTTTGTTGCGAATAAATTACAAAACACAAATGTTGAAAAAATTTCCACGAGCAGGATTTGAACCTGCTTCTGACATACCGGGTCAGGTGCTCTTCCAATTGAGCTATCGTGGTTCTAACCAGCCCGCCGAAATTATTCAACACTTTTTACTTTGAAAGCCAAAGGCGCCCATTCAATGTCAACAACTACCGTCACTAACATCCGATCATAATATTTTTACTTTACCTTTGGCTTTCAAAGTAAAAAGTGTTGAATAATTTCGGCGGGCTGGTTAGAACCACGATACCTGACCCGGTATGTCAGAAGGGTGCAGGTTCCAATCCTGCTCGTGGAAATTTTTTCAACATTTGTGTTTTTGTAATCGTTAACTTAATTCGATTTGTTCACCTTGATACAACGTGCAAAGTGTTTCAGATTTTTGGATGCATAGCCCGGGATGTGACCACCAATCCTTCATAGCAAGCGTGGTGATTAAGACATTACCCATCAATTGTAGCGATGACATGATTTCAATGATGGAGGCCTTGCCCAGCAGCAGGACAATTATAGATAGATAGATAGATAGATAGATAAAACTCTTTATTGCACACACACACAGATAAGTAATAACACAACAAATTTTTTATAATAGGGTGGGCAAAGGCGGTCTTATCGCTCAAAGCGATCTCTTCCAGACAACCTTTGAGGTATAGGACAACTAAAAGAAAAAATGAAAGGCAGTAGTGCACTAGTACAAAGCAAAAATAAAAAAAAAATAAAAAAAATAAAATTCATTAATTAAATATACACATTAGTATATATATATATATAACTTATTATATAAATACACATATATATTACAATAAATAATACTAATACATAAATATACTACATATACCTATATACGGAAGAGTTGTTGCAAACTAAGACTTAGTCAAGAGATGTGAATGGAGTTTAGTCTTAAAAGTGGCAAGTGACTTGGAGTGACGGATATCCGGCGGGAGGTTATTCCAAAGGCTTGTAGCCTTGACCGTGAAAGAGTTTCTGAAATATTCAGAACGAGTCAAAGGATGTTTCAGCAGGTTGTCAACCCTGGACCTAAGCTCACGATTGTGATCCGTACCAAGAAATTGGAAACGTTCCTTAAGGTAGGGAGGGGTGCGAGGGTCATACAGCACGTTAAATAAGAGCGTTAGAACATGCTCCTCACGTCGCAATCTGATTGGAAGCCATCCAAGTTTGGTCCTGAAATCAGACACATGATCGAACTTGCGCAGGCCATAAATGAACCTTTTGCAAAGATTCTGCAGACGCTGCAGCTTGTCCAGAAGATCCCCATTTAGGTCAATGGCTGAAACGTCAGCATAATCCAGAATGGGCAAGAGAAGCGACTGCGCAAGCTCGATCTTAGTCTTCACAGGAAGCAGATTCTTCCACCTCCGCAACGAACCGGCGGCAGCAAACACACGCCTACTAACCTCCGCGATATGAGGAGACCAAGAAAGAGAACAGTCGAAGAGGACACCGAGGTTTTTGACAACACTACTGTAGGGAAGAGGAACAGAATCAAGAAGAAGTGAAGGAACACGGACGTGCTTTAGTCTGGCAATTTGCTTTGACCCGCCAATAATGATCGCCTGCGACTTGTGTGGATTGACCATGAGGCCATGGGTTCGACTCCATTGGTGTATAGTCGCAAGGTTTACATTAAGGCCTGCAATCATGTTGTCGATTTCCTCAATGGGAGCACGAGCAAAGATCTGCAGGTCGTCAGCATACAGATGATACTGGCAAGAGAGGAGAGGAGTAAGGAAGTTGATGAAGATAGAGAAAAGGAGAGGGGATAGGACGCCACCCTGAGGCACGCCAGCAGTGACGTCACGAGAAACTGATAGTTTGTCATCAACTCGGACACACTGCCTACGGTTGACGAGATAGTTGCGGAACCACTCAACCACAACGTCCGATCCAAATACGAACCTAAGCATTGCCAAGAGTACATCAAAATCAACAGTGTTAAAGGCGTTGCTAAAATCTAAAAGAATCAAAGCTGTGAGCTGTTGATTCGACATACCCTCACGCACACCATCAGCCACCTCTGTTAAGGCGGTCACAGTGCTATGCCCAGGGCGGAAACCAGATTGGAAAGGACTAAGTAACTGGTTAGTATTGACAAACACACTAAGCTGGTGTAGGACAAGGCGTTCGAGGACTTTGGAGAGAAACGAGAGAATAGAAATAGGTCTAAAATGAGAGGGCAAAGAAGGGTTTGAGGTTTTAGGAATAGGAATAACTACAGCCTGACGCCAGCAACACGGAAAAGTACCGGTGTCAAGCGAAAAGTTGAAAATGTGACATAGAATGGGGATAACACCAGCAATGCAAAGATGAATCATGCGCCGGCCAATTCCGTCAATTCCCTCTGCGTTGGACTTGATAGCCATAATGTTTTTTTCAACTTCACGCTCAAACACCGGCCTAAACGAAAAGGTAGAATGTTGCAAAGAAGGAGTGGAGGAAAGGGATTGCAGCGTGGCTTGTTTAATGTGGTGGGGAATGGAGGAAGGCGATGTGAAATGGCGGTTCAAGGAATCGGGATTAAGATTGTGAGGAATACTCGACTTAGGCTTGCCAAGACCAAGCGAGTTGAGGAAAGACCACACCTTCGCAGGATCACCATTAGCGACTGACGCATGAATGTGACGACGCTGCGCATCCCTGCACATCCTACTACAGCGATTGCGGAGCTCCTTATATCGACAGCGGGTCACATCTGAAGGGTTATTTCGGTATTTAACCTTAGCCACATTACGCCTCAGCATCATGGCCTTAATTTCTGCAGTAAGCCAAGGAGCGGGAAGATGCTTAAGTCGAATAGGCCGAAGCGGTGCATGGATGTCGAAGAGTTGGATAAGGATCGAGTTAAATATTTCCAACTTCAAATCGATAGTTGGAGCCTCCAGTACCGCATCCCAGTCAATGTCCCTGAGATCAGCCAATAAGCGCTCACCGTCGATATTTTTAAAATTACGCTGCATGACCACCCGGCGCTTAAGTTTAGGACAACGGATTTTATATGAAAGAAAGATAAGGTCGTGATAGGAGAAGGCTTCGGCTGGAAGTTGTCCATGGGAACTGACGTGGTCCGTGGAGGAAACAATGGCAAGATCCAACAAGGACGGCTGACAACCAGGGAAGTGATGAGTTGAGGAGGACGAGAGAATGTCAAGATTAAGGGAATCCACAATTGAGCACAGACGGGAAGAACGAGAATCCTGCTTGAGTAAGCAGGTGTTAAAGTCGCCCATTATGATAGTGTGATCAACCGTGGGAACCAGATTTTCCAATAGGGACTCGAATTTGGCAAAATAGTCAATGTGGAGATTTGGACTATAGAACACCCCTAAAAGAACCTTAAGGCTACCAAAGAGGACCTCTATAAAAATATGTTCAGACGACTGAGAATACAAAGAAGGAGATTTATTTAAAATGTTAAAGGAGAAGTGACTCCGAAGATATATGGCCACACCCCCACCGCCCTTGCCAGTTCTGTCATTACGGATAAGATGGAATCCAGGAAGGGAATATGATGCGGATGGGAGACAAGGTTTCAAGAACGTCTCCGAAACAAGGATTGCGTGAACGTTATGGTTGTTGGAGAAGGTTGCAACTAAATCAGTATAGTGTGCAGGGACACTTTGTCCATTTATATGGACAACATTAAAGTTCTTCGGAGTATCTGAAAACTCAGACGCAATAAGTGAATCCAAGGGTTGGGTTGCGCTGTGAAAACTACAATTGGAAGATGCTGAAAGATAATTCGAGCCGTCATCACTGAGAGAGTCATCGCCATCATTGTAAATAGTTTGCAACATTGTGTGTAAATAATAAATAAATAATATTAAAAAGCTGTAAATATAAACCTAAAATAATAATAATAAAAAATAAAAAAAAACAAAATAATAATAAAATAAAATAAAATAATGAAAACAAAAAAACAAAATAATAATAATAAGATAAGAGCAATATAGCAGTCCTATACCACTCGCCAGCAGCGTGGAAGAAAACCACTTTTAGAAAATACAAGACACATAAAATGAAAACATCAGTATTGCAGTAGCAGTATTATAGGCTATTTACTTAAACGAGCAATCGTCATAGGCTGTCTATCAACGCCCACGCATCCCTTGGAACCGATACCGGACGGCACTTCAACTTTTAGAACATGGAGTGGGACGCGCCCGGGCTCCGGACGTAGCTGATTAATGTCCGAAAAATGGCGGGAAAAATGTCACATTTGGCGGACAGCTGATACTTCAATGGAAGAGGGAACGTTTAAAGATAATCTAACGCTTAGAAAACGAGCGAAGGATAATAATATCTACGAACGAAGCGGTTTCTTATTCAGTTATTGGGTAACAAACAGCATTTTATAGTAAGTACTGAGAGAATAATGAATTAAAAATTGTGTTTAGTCATATACTAAACTATCGGCCCGCTCGCGACTTCGTCTGCTTGTTATTAGGAACACGATAAAAAATAAATCAGCCAAATCAGTCAAGCCGTTCTCAAGTGATACTCTGATATATGTGGCAATTGATTATTATCCTTCATATCTCTCCCGATGATGATGTCTTCTAACCATACTTTCAAAGTTGTTTAAAAAATATTTTTAATAAAAGATGTTGTTTTGATTATAACCGGCGGCCGCTGTCCGTCATTACTCCAAACCATCAAGTATTATTATAATTTAAATTTTTCTCAATAAGATTCGTTCTAAAAGTGTTAAACATGGGTAAAAGAAAGCGGTCTAATAAGGAATATAGTGATTTAGTAGAAAGTTTGCTACAAAAAGTAAATTTTAATATTACTCTTGAATATTATCATAAAATGCGACTACCTTCAAAAAGAATATTGTTGCGTAGTAGGTAACGTCTCACGATTTTTTTCTGACGAATCTATAAAATATAAAATTGTTATGATTGGACCAGCTTACTGGTTACATAATCCCGATGAAATTCATGTGTGGATATTACAAAAAAGAAAAATTGCGTAATAGCCATATTGCCTACTGATCCCGACGTAAATCGTGTGGACAATTTTTTCGATTAAGTTCAATACTGGTCACCAATTAATATCGAATTGATTTTAGTTTTTTAGTTATTAACTTATCCCGGCGTATATCGCGTGTGGATATGGAATCTTGTTATAAACCACACATTTTTATGGTTGTTCTTTTGCGGCGTTACAATGAGATCCCAGTTAATGACCAGAACAGTCAGGATTTAGAGCCAGATCTTTTAAAGTTATTAGGCACAGATCCTACACAAGAGAAACGTTTTGGCGATAACCTACAAAAAGATCGATACATATCTTGCTCAACGGGTTGTCTAAAGATGAAAAATTGGATCTTTTAAAACGATACCTACATGCTGAAAACTGTACCTATATGAAAGCACCGAAGTTAAACCCCGAAATAAAAACGGCGCTTTCTGTGATAAATCCTGATGAAAAAAAAATGTGTAATCCTGATGGACACATCTAAGTGATAGATAAAATGATATATGTGATATATATGAATAGATAGATAAAAGGGTGTAACAAAAAAAAATTACAGTGTTTGCATTGATTGATTAGTTTATATAATTTTAGTTCTAATATCAGTAGTGAGATGGAAAGCAGTTTTAGTGAAGTGAAACCGAGTTCACACCACGAGGCCATATCAGGCACCCCCTGATAGGTTTGCTTAATTAAAAAAAAGGAATACACTTTAATGTATGTTAAATTTACTTCGATAACGTGGTGTTGGCTGGCAGGATTTATTTACAAAAGGCAGGGCAGGGCAGAGAATTCTCTGTATTTGCTTGTCTTTGTTACAGGTCACGCCGTCTGCCGAAGAGGCGTAGCTCATGTGGTGTTCGGGACTCCTTGCAATAGCAGCTCTATGGCACACGACGTGACCTGAGTTTAAAAGGAGTACATTAGAAAAGGTCTTGAAGGAAACAAATGAAGATCTGTGGATTATTGATTCGGTGTCAGCGCGCCGAGAAGCTAGGGCTGAATTGTAAACTAATACGATTTGATAATACATTAATTCAAAGTTACATTCGTTTTGTTATTGTCGTACCCCCGATCATTACAGTTCAAAAAATTCACAGATTTCGCAGTCCCCGCGAAAATCGGAGCATTGAAAATGAATACAAAAATTTACGAAACAAAAACATTTTATTTTAAATAACACAATTCCAACTTGAATGCACTTGTCGCCTGCATCCGCATCTTATAACACCATTACCATGACGATCGGTCAATAATCAAAGAAGCTACACCACTTTTTATATACGGAAATACCCGTTTTTCTACAATACCAAATTTAAAGGGAACACCTACAGGTCACATTTATCAACCGATTTTAAAAAAAATTTCGCCATTTTGTAGCTACACTAATACGCTAGGACCTTTTTTTTAATTTTTTCTTAAGTCGGTTTTTTTTTATATTTACAATATAGTATACAAACACCTTCCAAAAAACCCAATTTATTTAACATTTTTCAAAATTCCAAAAAAGTTTCCAGCCGATTTTCAAAATTCAAAGCTCACACGTGTTTCGATAAATTCCTTAACTCTTGGTACTATTTCCATCTCGATTCTCCCAAAATCCTCGGAGCTATGGCCAAAAATACGTTTCAGGCGATTAGCATCTGATAATCATTTTCAATGGTAAAAATGTATGTATGCTCTACAAAATGACGGGCAGCAGCCGCTGGTTTAAATGGCGGGCTGCACACTACAGAGAAATAATCAAAACTACATCATTCATCAATATTAACAAATGGTGAAACTATCTGCATGCCGAATTTCATCCAAATCTATCCATCCGTTGCAGCGTGAAGAAACAACAAATATACACACGTACACACAAACTTTCACATTTATAATATTAGTGTGATGTATCAGCAATTATTATTCTACACCGCATCTTATCCTAACTTTGAAATTGTCAATGCGAACGTAACCACACCCACAATAATAGAATTGTGTTCCAATTGTTCAACTTTGAAGTGTGGTCTACATTTAGAATTCTGTCAAAGTATTGTAAAAGGTAGTGTTGTACTGGGAGGCAATCAACAAATCGAGTGATGTTCGTTTGTTTGTACAGTAAAATCTCTTTATTCGCGGGGTATATGTTCCATAAATATGCCGCGAATACAGAAACCGTGAATACAGAATGGTAATTTATATGGGTTTATAGGGGATACGTTCCTAGGTGCCAAAATAAAAAACACAAATATATAAGAAAATCAATTTTATTGATGTTATTGAACATTTTGATTAATCATTATCCTCAGGCTTAGGCAATGGTTTGAAGAATTTTGTTATTTTCTCTTGCTTGGCAGTTTTAAATAGCTCCGACAATTCAGACTGATACTCAGCAGTCGCATTAGCAATTTGCCTCTTAAAATTAAGACTTCGTTCCATAGATGGATCAATGTTCACAAAGAAATCGCAAAGCTCATTTCAGAAATAAGGTTGCTTTCTTCTGTTTACGTTTCTGTTTACATTTTCAAAAACGCCGACCGCGGTGTTTTCGGCAAATGCGACAAAGGCGCCTTAGGTCAAAGTGCTCGGCGGTACCATTTGACGGCACTTGCAAAAAATATTGCGTTAAACACCTATTGGAATTTTGTATGAAATTTTAGATCCGCGAATAAAGAAATTTTTTGCCGCGAATAAAGAAATTGGGTTGCATTTTTTTAATCCGCGAATAGTGAAAACGCGAATGACGGAAGCGCGAATAGGGAGCTTTTACTGTACTTGTCTATGGTAAGGACGTCACATGCTTCGGATATGCCATTTGTCAGAGCGCTTTGAAACAATGCTCGCGTGAAAAAAAACGAGGAGGTACTCAATTGGACTGAATGTTTTTTTTTAAATATTTTACTAACGCCTCGGTGGCCGAGTGGTAAAGGTCCCGGGTTCAATACCCAGGATTACCAAGCCGCATTTGGCAAGCGTGGTGATTAAGCCATTACCCATCAATTGTAGCGATGACTTGATTTCAATGATGGAGGCCTTTGCCCAGCAGTGGGACAGCGCATAAAGGTATTTACTTTACTTTACTTTTAAAAACAAAGTCATAAATTATAATAATATATTATTTTTAATTACATTATTATTAAAGGAACTCAGTCCCTCCACAAAATGTCTGGTGGATTAGACAAAAAAAAAATTTGGAAAAAAAATCAGTAATTAAAAGTACACTTGTCGGATAACCTATCTGAAATATCTCAGATAGCCTATCTAAAACGTCTCGAACAGCATAATTAATGGGAATCATATGTTGCGAACAAATTACAAAAACACAAAAATTGAAAAAATTTCCACGAGCAGGATTTGAACCTGCACCCTTCTGACATTCCGGGTCAGATGCTCTTCCAATTGAGCTATCGGGGTTCTAACCAGCCCGCCGAATTTTTTAAATTTTTTAATTTAAAATTTACACAGTCACATTATATGCCACAACTTTTATTGCATTTATAATTTGAGAAAAGACAAAGTGTTGAATAAATTATACGAGCGGGATTCGAACCCGCACCCCATGACATGCCGCGTCAGGTGCACTACCAACTATGCTATCGTGGCTCAATCCAACTCGCCGAAATTAATCAACACTATCTACTCTTACTCTGTAAGCCAAAGGAGCCTTATTCAGTATCTTTTACCACTTTGTCTTTTTTCAAATTTTAATTTGTCCGCAACATTTGCTTAAAATTATAATAACCACAAGCATTTATGATATTCATATTTTTGTTTATAATTTCAATGTGTCTCCGGCGCCGTCATCAGCGTTGCGATCCGCGGCTTTGTCTACGAGCCTTTGTGCGAAGAAACAGCTTTTCGCGAGACGACGCGGCTTCTAAGCGATACTTGTTCTTCATTCTTATTAATTTGTCTCTATGAATGTGTCAATGTGTCTCCGTCAAATTGTCTCACTCAATGTGACTCTAACAAAGTTATAAGGGATCGCAGAAATTTGTATACTGATCTCCAAACTTCAGTATGAAGATGACACTAAATGATGATGAATGTGTCTATCAATTGTGTTTCCGTCAATGTGTCTCTATTAATGAATCTCCATCAATTTATTCCAATCTTCCTATCAATGTTACATCATTTTAGAATACATATTTTAATTGTTGCATTCACAATTCACAATCAACCAGTCTCGGACCCCGGATCACCGGGGAGCGCTGAGCTTCCGAGACCATTGGACCGGCGGCGGTGATCCGTAGTTCGATTCCCACACGACCTTCCTGAGACAGGTTAATTTTTTCTAATAAAATTGTTATCTTGTAACTACATTGAATACATTCTGTGTCACTATTGCAACCGAATAATTCCGACGCGTTCGACCGTTATACTCGTATATCGCGCCAGGCGGAACGCTATTTACAAACAAAGCATTTATATCAGTTTGTAGCGGACACTCGCGTTCGTCCATTGTGCTATGTTGAATATTTATTTGTACATCTAGGTGCCTAGTGTGAGTTTCTAAATTAGTATGGCATTGAAACAGCGCGACTGGTGACATACGAGAACGGTTTAGATGGCTTTACACGTTTTCGTAAACGTGTTTGAATGAATACGGATAAAGTCAAAGTTAATGAACTTTAAAAAACCAGCCAAGTGCGTGTCGGGCCACGCGCAGTGTAAGGTTTCGTAGCCCATCTCAATATTAGCGTATATTTTTAAAAGGCTCATATACTTAAATGTAGATACTACCGGTTTCACACACCTGACAACGTTATTTAAGTAGTTGCCAATGAGGAATTTGTACTACGCTAAATACATTTTAAAGGTTAAACTTGTAAAGCCTACTTAGCTGTGATAGTTTTCCTTTTAAGTTGATTATATATACAAAAATGGAACAATGAAAATGGAACCAACCATGGAACCAATGGAACAATGAATGGAATGGAGTTTAAAACGTATGGTCTAACCACTGGACCACCGAGGTAGCTAACACACGGGAAAGCTTAAACAAAAGCCTACGATGTATTGTATAAAATAAAATCAAATAAATATTCTTATTCTTATAGTATTTATTCACTGTAGCGAGCTGCGGATGCTACGCCAATATGACCTCGCTACGAACCGTAGCGATGGAGCAACAGGTCGTAGCTACGGGAGTGCTACGGAGACAATATTGAGTCGTAGCAAATTATAATGAAGAGGCAACTTTTGCGACTATGTTTGTTTGTTTGTTTGTTTGTTTGTTTGTTTGTTTGTTTGTTTGTTTGTTTGTTTGTTTGTTTGTTTGAGGAGGCTTATCTCTGGAACTACTGGTCCAATCACAAAAAATATTTCATTGTTATAATGTTCTAAACTTTATCTTTAATACGAGTTTAGATATGAGCGATTCCATATTTCAAACGTCAAAGCTCTTCTTCTTTGAAACCAAAACACCAATTTTAATGATCATTTTGATGAATTTTTCTTTTAACAAAAAAGTTTGTTTAACTGATACAACCACTGGAAATCGAACTCTAAACCTACGGATATGAGCCTGGGAGTGTAATCACTATACCGCAGAGTGCCCATCTACTCTGAATTACCTCTATAGTAATTATGCCATGCTCTAACAATGACTCACCTCGACGATGGATAATGGCTCTAAACGCCACGGCACAGCGTCGGTTATCGCCTGATTTATAGCGCGCTTATGGAAATATTTATTACCTAGCCATGTGTGTGCAAACGAATATAGATTCTATAGCCAAGGGTAATGAGGTTAGTATTGTATGATGAAAAGTAAAATGTTTGATCACTATTAATTACGCGATGGCGCAGTGGTTAACGCGCTCGGTCTGCGATTGCTGAAATTAAGCAACTTTCACAATGTCAGGCCATCGGATGGGTGTGGTTTAGTGGGTCGGGCAGACCATCGCACGCATCCCACACACCTCCCGGGTCCTAACAACAAACCGATAGCAGATTATAAAGATAAAATCTTAAAAAAAAGAGTATCGGATGACTTATAAAAAATGTGTCATCTCTCGCTCCTCCGTGCTTCGTAAGGCACGTAAAGCCGTTGGTCCCGGCTGCATTAGCAGTCGTTAACACCCACCGCCCGCACTGGGTCCGCGTGGTGGTTTACGGCCCGTTCCTGTGGTGCTCCCTCCCACCCATAGGGAAGGCTCGTGTCCCAGCAGTGGGGACATCAAATGAGCTGATGATGATGATGATTATTATTATATTAACACATATAAGACAAGTATCAACTGAGTAGGTAATACCTACCTATTAGAAGTAGAGGTATAGTATGTATCATACTAATAATATTAGAAAGCTGAAGGGTTTGTTTGTTTGTTTATTTGTTTGGTTGGTTGAACGCGCTAATCTCAGGAACTACTTGGTTTGAATTGAAAAACTATTTTGTGTTGAATAGTCCATTTATTGAGGAAGTCTATAGGCTATATTAAAAAAAATGTTTAAAAATAAAAGTACACCCGTGCGAAGCCGGGCGGGCCGCTAGTAATGTTATGTATTTTACTCGTATCTTTTATCTCGTTTGTTTGTTTGTTTGTATATCGGGGCTGGAACTGCTGTTCCGATTCCAAATAGTTTTTCGCTGATATAATACTAAGTACATTGCTTGCGGGTAACATAGGCTATATTTTATTTACAAAACAAGTTTATTTTTAAAGCCTCAAATCCACGCGGACGAAAGTCACGGCTAAAGTGCTAGTATCTGATAAAGTTATGTTAAACATTGACCAAACAGAATTGCCAATCATAATCCTCAATAAAACCCAACGAAGAGTTTTAACAGTTTTATTTGAACCACTTGCAGATGTTTTGTTGTTGGTAATATTTCTTTTATTACATAAAAATTTTGTGAAAAGTTTCCCAACATTTTAAATGTTCCTGTCCTGCGGCAAAACATGCCAAAGTTTGAGGATTTCCCCGGAGCGAAGGTGCTCAGAGAATCTTTTTCATTTTTTGGCAGCAGCTTAACTAAAATTTGAGGGTTGAACTAAAAGATTAAAAAAAAATATTATTAGTTTACTTCACGTAGGTACAATATAATCTAAATTATTTTAAAATTTACATTTAGCATTGATTTGTTATTTTATCTAGATCTTGTCTGTAGAGTTACTGAGACTTAATAATTAATTTTTAATTTGTCATGCAATTGTAAATAAAATATTTAAATTAGTGAAGTCAAGCAAGCCGCAGTGATCATAAACATAAGTACACAGAGGTAACTGAATCACTAGGGCTGTGACTTGTTTATTTTAATGTGACATCACAATAGAAATATTTAATTAAAAATTGCGTAACAAATTAAAGTTAATAATGATGTGTTAGTAACTCTGCGTACAAGTAAGGTCGGATACACTTTGGATCTTTTCATTATGATCACACCTTTCTGTTACACGTTGTAGATAGATGATGCCCACAATTCCTTCGACCTGGTGGGTTACTCTTGAAACACAATTGTAATAATCAATTTCCAATCCCAAATCTAAAAAAATCAAATGGCACTCTTAAAAGCGATAATAGCGCTACATTGGAATTAAATTGAGTGGAAATTGAGTTAATAAATTATTATCGAGATGGGGCGTTCCGAAATTGCGATACTTATCCCAATATCGATACATATTAATCGCATTGGAATTGTATTGAGATTGAGTTTGCGTCAAGAATAGCCTACCTGGACATTGCGTAAATCAGGTACGTCGATCATCGGTCGCGTTAACACGTCCGCTGGAACGGCGCCGTGCCGCCCGCGCCGCCGCTGTGCACAACGGCCATTCCATTTATGGAACCGCTTCAGTTGGGCTCAGTACTTTTACCGAGGTGTATCGTATGGGTAGGAAAACCGCTTCATTTGTCCATCCACCATCATCATCGTTTTCAGCCCACAGCTGGGCACAGGCCTCCTCCATGTTCCGCCATTCCCTTGTTTTGAGCTGACTGCATCCAGGTTTTTCCACCACCTCTGTAGTCTAGTGGTTATTACCACCGGTTTAGACCAAGAGGCCCCGGGTACTCGGTTTGGTTGGTGGTAGGGCTTGTTTGTCCGCCTGGCTAGCTACCACCATCTTATCTAAATATGTCGCCATAACATCAATGTTGTGTTCCGGCTGCTAGAGATAACAAAGCCAGTGCCTCAGTGGTTGAGGATCCCGGGTGAAGTGCGCTTCCACCTTCAGCCTTATCATCACTCAACATCAGGTGAGGTAAAGGCCAAGGTCAAGTCATCAGCGCATGAGTACGCAAGTATAAAATAAATTCGAGGTTTTTTATACAGTCAGAAAATAGCTTAGGATGGCTCTGTTTCTAAAGCAATTTAACAATGTTGAGTTTATTGTTTGTCTCTATTAGTCTCTCAAGTGTATCAGAAGGTTGCTTTTAGGGTTGGTGAATAAAACGATGTAATTACGTAATAATTGTCTATTGCGTGTCACTATAATATATACGTACAAAACAAGTACACGTAACAAGACCGGTGGGTACGCGTGTAGGGATACGACTGGCGTCTGCGGCTACGGTGATAGCTACGCCGCTACGACTACGGGCTAAACTGCTGACCCAACGCTATGTCGCTACACACGTCCCCCCCTTTTTTTAAAAAAAAATTGATTTAAAAAATTTATAACTACAAAAAAAAAATATATGTACTGACATAATTTTGACTATGGCATGAAATTATCAACCTACTCTCTTACTTTGCACTGTGGCATTACAATGATGTCATAATGTTCGCTTGGTTTCCGCTTTGAAACAATACAATGTTCGATAATAATAATGCTAAGTCAGAATACTCGCTAGTTGAAACTACGCTTGTAACTACTTAGGATTAAATTACAAAGTTCTCGACTGTTCTTTCTGTGAATGGAACGTGTGACATAAATACATTGTTATACTTTAATATAAATACCTATTTGATTACATATATCATTTTACACTTGGTTACATTAGTTAGTTACCTTGACTTTACAAACTGCGATCTTTGTTTAAAACATATGATTATTATTTGTTACCATACAACAAACTAAGTAAGTTCTGCCAGTTAACATTCGCTTAAAATTATTTAACTCTTTTAATATACATTAATTTATAAATCTTATATTTCATATGTTTTTTTAATATTGTAATAAATTTTGGATTTACATTATTTGGATGTTTTATTTATTCGTGATACCTATTTCCAATAATTTTTCATAATAATAACTCTGATTCTATATTTTACACAATTGTCATATAACATTAGATATAGATATAATATTTAGTGATAACATCATGTTTTTATTAAGTACTAAGTATACAAAATATATTATATAGCTTAAATATTTTGCGGTTTTCCCTTTTGGGACCGACTTGAAAAATTTTCAGAAGGAAAATTACACAAAATGCTTTAATTAATGGTAGTTGCTAAGGTGACCCACTCTGCTATAAAAAATAAAAATATCCGTCCTTGAACTCTGCAGTGTCCACCTTAACAACGCCTGTGTACAGCTTAACACAAACATTACATAACAAAAATAATTAGACTGACTTTAAATAATAGAATGTAAAAGTTAAAATTCGTAATCTTCCTTGAAATCATGGTCTGTGACTTTGTTACGTACCGTATCTAAAAATTAGAACACTGTATTTTTCACTTTATTGTTTAGGTATACTTTTGTTCTTCGCAGTGGGAATGCCAACTTGAAAACGTAAGTATTTACGATATTACCACTTTGGGTAAAGTCTGGTGAGACTTAGGATTTTCCATGGTCGCAATCGTTCTTACACGTTTCAACAACACTTTGTTCACTTTTGCATTAAGTTTGTTCCAACAAAAATATAATATAAAAATCACTAATATCACTACCACTACTATAATAGCGATCGAAAAATAAAATAACTGCGATTCTAATCCTTTGGCGTTAACTATTGCACTTGCTGAAATAGTTTGCCCTTCGTGATTTTTACTGCTGTAGTTGCCCATCTTAACAATTGACATAGAATACTAAATTAAAGTTTATAGTTGTTCTTAATTTTATATAAAAATGTACGTGATAGTAATGTGATTAAACTAAAATAATAAATGCTAATTTACCATAAATCTTACTGGCGTTTTAATAACACGTCCAGTACGTGTTTGTCGCAATATTGAAGGTTTGCTTAACACGTTTCTCTCTAACTGTTCCGCATTTTCATTTTGGGAACAATTGCCTTCCGCGTTGTTTGAAATATTTAAATCGGTGTTTAAACTTAAATCCGAACTATAGTCTTCGTCATTAATTAAAAAAGCTGGCTTTAACCTATCAATTGAAATGTTTGTTAATCTATCTGGTAATTGAACTTTAAATACTTTATCATTTCTTTTAATAACTCTATAGGGTCCTTCATATGGATTTTGCAATGCTTTCGTTGACCGATCCGTTCTAATAAATACGTGACTACAAACTTTTAATTCCGGATGTACGAAAATTGTTCTAGAATTTTTTTGTCTTAATGGCTTCGGCTTTAAGTTATTCACTACGTATTTTAATTGTTCAAAATAACTATATGGAGTTAATGATGAATACTTATTACTACTCGTTTCGTAAAAATCGCATGGAAGTCTTAAACTTTGTCCTATAGCTAACTGCGCTGCGCTAACTCCCGTATCACTTCTAGGAGCTGCTCTTAAACCTAGAAGTACTGTGGGAAGTTCATCTACCCAATTATTTGCATCTAATCGCGCTCGTAAACTTGCTTTCAAGGATCGGTGCCATCTTTCGATTGCACCGTTCGATTGTGGGTGATACGGAGTAGTACGTATTTTCTCAACTCCTAAGTATTTCATTAATTGCAAAAAAATGTCACTTTCAAACTGTCTGCCCTGATCACTTGTTAGTTTAACAGGACAGCCAAATCTAATAATCCAATTTTCATAAATGATTTTTGCAACCGTTGAGGCTGTAATATCTTGTACCGGTATTGCCTCCGGCCAACCAGTATATCTATCTATCATAGTGATACAGTAACGAAATCCTTCTTGTGAAATGGGTAAGGGACCAACGATATCAACGTGAACATGTTCGAATCGTTTGCATGGTGTGAAATTTCCTAGATCTGATATAGTATGGCGCTGTACCTTTGCTTTTTGACAAGCAATGCACGCCTTTGCCCAAATACCTATATCTCTATTCATATTAGGCCAATAAAATTTTTCTTTAATTATTTTACGCGTGGCTCTAATACCGGGGTGGCTAATATTATGTATTGCCTCGTATACTTTTCTACGAAACTTTTCGGGCAAATAAGGTCTGATACATTCCGTAGAAATTTCACAATACACTGGCTTAGTACAATTAGGTATGTTCATTTGTTTAAACATGATTTTATCGTTTGTATTGTTCCTATGAAGCGTAATATAATCGTCATTGTTCTGTGCTTCTGCTAACTCGTTGTAATCGATCTGTGTTGGGCAATATATGGTCTCAATACGCGATAGTGAATCGGCAACTATGTTGTTATCGCCGCTTATGTGTTGAATATCCGTTGTGAATTCGCTTATGTAACACAATTGTCGCGTTCTTCTAGGTGTTTCGTTGTTCGCACCTACTTTACTAAATGCAAAACAAAGAGGTTTATGATCGGTAAAAATAGTAACTTGCTGACCTTCTATGATGTTCCGAAAATATTTTACTGACAAAAATATGGCTAAAAGTTCTCTATCGTACGTACTATATTTTAATTGGGGTTCTGTAAATTTTTTTGAAAAATACCCTAATGGTTTCCATATACCATTTACTTTTTGCTGTAATACTGATCCTGCCCCTATCTTCGAAGCGTCAGTCATAAGAGCTAATGGTAACTTCGGTAAAGGATGTGAAAGTGTAATCGCGTTTTGCAGATCTTTTTTACTGTTTTCAAATGATTCCTCAGCCTCCGGGGTCCAAATAATTTTCGTCTTATCCCTTTTTTTTGCATTGTGTAAATACTTATGTAATTCACCTTGGCGTTCCGCTGCGTTATGTATATGAGCTCTATAAAAATTGATCATTCCTAAAAAACGTCGGAGTTGTTCTACAGTTTCCGGTTTAGGATAATTACTGATAGCTTCTACTTTTTCTTTAAGAGGTTTTATACCTTCACTAGATATTTCGTATCCTAAATAACTAAGTTTCTCCTGTCCAAAACAACATTTATTTAAATTGATTGTAATACCAAATTTATCTAACCTTTTGAAAATTTCCTCTAAATGTTCTCTATGTTCGTGTTCTGACCTTGAACTTAATAACACGTCATCAATGAAACAGAATTGATAATCTAGACCTTGTAACACTGTATTTTGCATGAATCTCTGGAATGTTTGAGCTGCGTTTCGCAACCCAAATGTCATCCTTGGAAATTCATACAATCCAAAAGGTGTAGCAATAGCTGTTTTGCAAATATCCTCTGGAATTGTTAATATATTATGGTAAGCTCTATTTAAATCTAATCTTGAAAATATTTTCCTATCTGCCATGATATATGTGAAATCTTGTAGTCTAGGCACCGGGTATCTATCAGGTTTTGTGACTGCATTCAAAGCTCTATAATCGCCACAAGGACGGATGCCGCCATCCTTTTTCGCCACTACGTGTAACGGGCTAGACCATGGGCTCTTGGAAGGTCTACAAATGCCCATCTCTTGCATGACCCTAAATTCTTCTCTTACCTTTTCGTAACGCTCCGGTGGTAGAGGTCGTACTTTGGCATGCACCGGGGGTCCTGTGGTCTCGATGTGGTGATATACCGCATGCTGTGGGGTTTCCTTAAAAGAAACTTTTTTCGTAATGTTAGGATATTTCTTTAAAATGTCTAAGTAAGGATGATCATCGTTAACGGTCTTAATGGAGGGTTCATTATGTGAAACAATTTTTCCAAAAATATTCATATTCGTTAGCTTATCGATTAATTTATTTTCCTCTAAATCTACCATTAACTTATGGTGTTTTAAAAAATCGGCTCCTAAAATAGGTTGTTTTACGTCACAGACTATGAAATTCCAAGAAAATGGTCTACGTAATCTTAAGTTTAAAGTTAACCTTTTTTCTCCATAAGTTTTTATTACACTTCCATTAGCAGCGTATAAAGTATATTTCTGTTCCTTATTATCACTAGCACTAACTAACCTTTTATTACGGGGTAATACGGAAACGTTGGCACCAGTGTCCACGAGGAAAGTAAGTCCGGAGTTGTCGTCTAAAACGGTTAATCGGTGGTTGTTAACTTCTTGTGTGCAGCTATCCACCGTTGTCGTCTGCACACCTCTTAGTTTTCCGACTTCTTAGTCCAGTTGCAGGGTTCCACACATTTGCTTGCTTTGTTGCCGTACCTAAAATGGTAAAAACAAAGCCAATCAGGGCTTGATGGTGTCCTTCTCTGGTTTGGCTTACGGGAGCCTGATGAGGATCTGTATCTGCGTTGATATCTGCTGGAACTGCGTTGCTTGTTGTAACTACCTCGCTCTCTTCCACGTGACCTCTCATTTTCCACTTGATTGAGTCTGACGTGTAACTTGGCTATCTCCGCTATTAACATCGACCTGTCATCGGGTTCGTTCTGCTGCTTGCTGCTTTGACCGACCTCATTGATGTGTAATTGTTTCGAATTCTCCAGTATCTTGTCTGCCATAAGTGATAATGTATCTAAGCACTTGGTATCGGATACTGCTAAAATTGCTCTGATGGCTACAGGTAAATTATTCTGCCATAAAATTAGCAATGTATCATCATTTATCTTATCTCGGGCTAAATCTCTCATGCGTCGCAGAAGTTGGCTTGGCTTTTGGTCACCCATCTCGATTTCTCCCATTAGTTTCTGTATTTTCCTGCTCTCTGATTCCTCAAAAATATCTAATAATCTCTTCTTTAGCGTTTCATATTTTTGCGTCTCAGGCGGTTTAATAAGAATGTCTGTTACCTGCTGGATTGCCTCTTTTCCCAGTTTCGATATGACTAACTGGTATTTCGCATCGTCGCCCAGTCGTTGTGGATGTAGCACAGCTTCCGTTTGCAAGAACCAAATTCTCGGCTGGTCTTGCCAAAAATCGGGTATCCTAGCTGCTACCGAAATTGCTGCCACGTCACCTTGTATAATTTTAGTTTCCGTTTCACTGGCCGTAGACATTTTATGCACTATTTTTGCTTTACTAAAGTTCGTAACGCTTAGCTCTATTTATAGCACTGCCCACGCGGTCTGTTAAAAAATTGGGTCGCTCCCTTAAATCACACGCGCATCACGTCGGGGTCACCACTGTTGAGTTTATTGTTTGTCTCTATTAGTCTCTCAAGTGTATCAGAAGGTTGCTTTTAGGGTTGGTGAATAAAACGATGTAATTACGTAATAATTGTCTATTGCGTGTCACTATAATATATACGTACAAAACAAGTACACGTAACAAGACCGGTGGGTACGCGTGTAGGGATACGACTGGCGTCTGCGGCTACGGTGATAGCTACGCCGCTACGACTACGGGCTAAACTGCTGACCCAACGCTATGTCGCTACAACAACATATTTTAGCGTGTTGGCTGTTAGGTAAATAAAGCAGTTATAGTTTATTTTGTTATTTCTAAACAAACAACATAGCACAGTTCGCCCGTAGGTCTCGGCGGTCACTAAGTCGTCCCGCCGCGTCGTAAGACCCTCATTAAGGCAGCTCACACAGTAAACGATTACTGATGTAAGCAACTTTCGTAAAGGCCTCGCGTAAAGGAATCGCCTTTTTTTGAATTTCTCGGCGGTGGCTTGAGCTTCGTTCCAGCGATGGACGGACTCGTGCTGCCGGGCATTTCTTCTCATGCAACCGAGCGGGATGGCAGGTTGCGGATAGCCTAGCTCCGGCTGTGAGACCGACCATTTGGAGGTCGATCCCACATCCGGAGTGCCTGAATTAGGCCCCGGACAAGAGAAGTTCCCGAACGTCAACTCCCAGGCCTAGGGTAACCCTAACCCCACCTCCTGTGATCCCAACCCCACTCCCTCCCTCCTTTTACTCCTTTCTCCCCTCGGTCCAAGAGGAAGGGTAACCTCGTTTCCAAAAAAGCCCACCCAAAACCTCCAATATGTCGCAGAAAGGTAAAAATAACATTCCCCAGGTGGGTCCCGGCAATGCCGGGGAATCCCATGCCGACTCGTCGGTCTGCCCCCGTCGTAATCTAGGGGGGGGGGCACCAATCTGCCATTTAGTACCGCACCTTCTGCGCGGCCGGCTGCTTTAGCGCCTATTTCACCGGCTGCGGCTCACGCGCCAACCAACACTACCACGGCTGCGACTACCGCACCTTTTGACACTACAACGGCTGCGACTCCTGCGCCTACGACCCAGACACACCCTGTACCTTCCACGATGGCCTGGAAACAGAACATCGTTCGGAAGAGTAGGACAAATAACCCTGACAACGACACCGATAACGCACGACTCGCCAGTCTTGACGGCGAACTTCGCGCTCTGGCACTCCAGCGCGAGAAGATCGAAGCAAGACTGAAAGACTTAGACACTGAACGCCAAGGGATGGGGAAGGTAGCTGAACCTGGTAGTTCTGGTTTCATCTCTGTGGACGAAGTATCCAGGCCGCCAAGGGAGACCAGAGAACCTACGCACTGGCCACAAAGGATATTCCTGCGAGGCTGGCCGTAGCGATCTGCCTCTCGCCTCCATCACGGGACATGACCACTGACGAAGCTGAGCACATCAAGCTCAGCCTTGAAGACCTCGTCATAGACGCCGACCCCTCAAATCCACTCCCGGCCTTCCGTGGTTACCCACGGATAGCGGATGGCACGGTGCAGATGTGGTGCGAGGACGACAACGCCCTGACTTGGCTGACCCTTAATGTACCCAGACTTAGACTACCCAACACTGACGACACTCTGACAGTGATGAGACAGTCCGACGTTCCGGCCCGTGTCCGAGCAGCGCTCTTCGTACCCAGGTACAATGGGGACATAGCGCGGCTCCAAAGTGTTCTGACTCGACAGAACACTTGGTATGACATAGGGAGGTGGTCCCTGTACAGGGCGACATCGATCGGTGGTGATAACCCGGGGACTTATTTGACCCTGGGGGTCGACCGCCTAACGCTCTCGCTTTCGATCGCATTGAAGGCGAGGCGAGGAGGAGGCGTCATCTTGTCATTTCGAAAGCAATATGAAAGCAATATCAAAAGCTATAGGCTTTAGCTTTCGATATTATTCGATATTATATTTCGATATTATAATAGAAAGCGAGGCGAGGGCCTCGTTTTCAAGGCGATCGAAAGCGAGAGTGTTAGGCGGTTGGGGGGCTGGGCATCCCACCGGAGGAAGTCGAAAAGGTCTTGGGGCGGGAACGCCGTGTATCGTACCTACTTGGCTCAATATACGTGCGTTTTTACCCCAACACCCAACCCTCACTCCTCACTACCAGACTCAACCGACTCAACCGACACTGACACCGACAGACGACACGACGACTATGGCACAACTTGAGGAGGAGATGGCCAGAGCGGCGATGGCAGACGTCGACGCTGCCAGCATACCACCCACATCACCAGGGTGGACGGAGCAACTGCTCGCCTAGTCGCCGTGCGGCGACCGGCATGGGCTAGAGGATGGAGGAGAACTTTCCGCTGGATCGGTCTCCTCATAACTCAACCCCACCGCCGTCGTCGCCTACGTCCAACCCCCTCAACATAAACATTATCCAGACCAACCTCCAGCATAGCCAGACTGCCACGGCTTGCTTACGCAGGGCGCTGGAGATGAAACCCCGGACCATCGCACTGATCCAAGAGCCGTGGATCAGAAACAACAGAATATGCGGCCTCAGCAACATCGGAGGTAAGCTAATTCTCGACACACAAGGCACAGACAAACCAAGAACCTGTGCTTACATACCCAATGATATACCTACCTCAACACTCACACAGTTCTGTTCCAGAGACCAAACAGCTGTCAGGCTTAAAACTGACGGTGATGTACCCGACATCGTCCTAGCCTCGGTATATATGCCAGGTGAGGATGAAGACTGCCCACCAAAACTGATGACCGATCTCGTGAAGCACTGTGAAGATGCAAATCTGGAGCTCGTCATCTGCACAGACTCAAACGCCCATCACCCGCTTTGGGGTTGCAACAAATCCAACTCTAGAGGTGAGGTCTTATGCACATATCTTTTCTCTACTAACCTAAACATTGTAAATCGTGGCTCTGAGCCCACTTGGGTCACAGCTCGCGGTCAGACAATAATTGACTTAACACTAGCTTCACAAAGCGCAAACAATCTTATCTCTAACTGGCATGTATCCAATGAATCTTCTTGTTCAGATCATAGAAGGATTCGTTTCTCGCTAGTTGCGAACATAAAAAAACCTGAACTAAGACGCAATCCACGCCGCACAGACATACCTGGCTACAAACGGCTCTTAGCCACCTTATTAACCAGGCATCAGACACTCATAAACCCAACAGATCCCAAACAACTTGAAAACATCGTAACAAAACTCTCAGAATACATAATCGAAGCATACCATGCCTGCTGTAAACTAAACGACCAAAACACCAAAAGCAAGGGAAACTCTTGGTGGAACGCCGAACTCAGTAAACTCAGGCTAGCACTACGTAAACAATTTAACAAAGCTAAAAACTCCAGACTTCCAGAAGATTGGGATCTATACAAAGAAACCCAATACACTTTCAAAAAACGAATTAGATATGCCAGCAGAGCGGCCTGGCGGAATTTTGCGAAGACATCGAATCAAACAGCGAAGCCGCGCGTGTAAGAAAGATCCTATCTACCGATCAGGACCGTACCCTCGGATCGCTGAAAAACCCAGACAACACATACACAAAATCAGACCATGAAACAAGTAGAGTCCTCCTAGAAACACACTTCCCAGACTGCAGTCTCTCCGAGGACAGAACATGGGCGAGTGAACCTCTTCACACACCAAACGATCAGGACTGGTCCAAGCATGGTACTGACCATAGTAACAGAAGACCGCATACAATGGGCAATAGCAACGTTTAAACCTTACAAATCTGCAGGCCTGGACAACATCTTCCCGGCCTTACTGCAATGGGGAGTGGATCTCCTCATTCCATGGCTGGCTGTAATCTACCAAGCTTGTTTAGCACACAATTACATACCACTGGCATGGCGTGAGGTGAAAGTGATCTTTATACCCAAGCCAGGTAAAACCGACTACACACAACCCAAAGCTTACAGACCAATAAGCCTAACATCTTTTCTACTGAAGACCCTTGAGAGACTCTGTGACCGATATATCCGGGATGGACCACTTCGGGAGTTTCCACTACACAAACAGCAACACGCCTACTCCACAGGGAAGTCAACAAAATCCGCACTCCATAGCGTGATTTCCAAGATTGAATGTGCGGTAGACCATAAATGCTCTGCACTAGCGACTTTTATTGACATAGAAGGCGCTTTTGACAAAACCGTATTCCATAGCATCAACGCAGCCCTCGAGGAACACGGTGTAGACTCGACCCTGCGAGGATGGATCACAAACATGCTCAGACTCAGAGCCGTACAAGTCACGGTGAACGACACCACAAGAGCCATTGTGGCGAAGGGATGCCCCCAAGGAGGTGTCCTCTCACCGCTTTTATGGAATCTTGTGGTAGACAGCCTCATCAAGCGTCTAAATGACAAAGGCTACTTCACGGTGGGCTACGCTGACGATATAACCATAATAATAAATGGCACACATGAAAACACACTCTGCAACCTTATGCGCCAAGCTCTGAAAATAGTAGAAGAGTGGTGCAAGGAATATAAGCTAACAGTAAATCTTACCAAAACAGAACTCGTCCTTTTCACAAGAAAAAGGAAACTAGCACCATTACAACTTCCACAGCTCTTTGGGTCCACCCTAAGCCTATCAACCGAATCCAAATACCTAGGCATCTATTTGGACAAACAGCTGAACTGGGCAAAACACACAGAATACATCACAACAAAAGCCAGCATATCACTATGGCAATGCAAAAGATTGCTTGGCAAGAATTGGGGCCTAAGCCCCAAAATTACCTACTGGCTATACACCACAGTCATCCGTCCAATCATCACATACGGCTCTTTAGTTTGGTGGCCTAGAACCAATCTAAGCACGGCCCAGAAAGACCTTGAAAAACTTCAAAGATTCGCCTACGTAGCAATTACCGGCAGCATGAAGACAGCACCCACCGCCGCTCTACAGGCGATGCTGGGGTTACTACCCCTACATCTAGTTGTAAGAGAAGAGGCGGCCATAGCGACCTTCAGGCTTGAAATATCTGACACCCTAAGTAGGGATTCCAGAATCAAACATACACGCATAAAGGAGGATGCAATCAAACTTCAGCCTTTGATGGCATCACCCAGCGACAGAACCCTGAAAACACACTGTTTTCAAAAACATTACCAAATAGAACTCACAGCAGAGCAGTATGATCGCTCAGGTCCGCAAGAACTAAGAATCTACACTGATGGATCGAAAACCGACCAGGGAACTGGTGTCGGAGTTTTCTCAGAGGACTTAAACATTAGAATATCCAGGCCCCTAGGAATGCTAAACACCGTCTATCAAGTGGAATGTGTTGGCATTATCCAGGCAGCACACGCCATAGAGGTCAGAAAAGTCACGGATACCCATATCCGTATACTCTCCGACAGTACCTCGGTCCTTAAATCCTTAAAGAAAAACCAGATCACCTCAAGACTGATACTGGAATGCCACAACGCTCTAGAACGCGTAACGGTACTAAACCGAAATACAGTGACACTGCAATGGATCAAGGGACACAGTGGGTCACGTGGTAACGATGCAGCTGATGAACTAGCCAGAAGAGGCTCCAACACAAAAGCTGTTGGACCAGAACCGATAGTACCCATCCCCTTCAACCAGTTGAGGAGCTGGTTAAGGGAACACACACAGACACAAGCAACAAAATGGTGGACCTCGACACCAGGATGCAGGCAATCCGAGGAGGCTATGCCATCCCTGGATTCAAAGCTGACCAGGCGCCTTCTGCGCATGGACAGGAATAGCCTAAAACTGGTGGCGGGGACCATTACTGGACACTGCTCGCTGAATAAACACTTTTATACATTGGGTATTACTGATAGTCCTCTGTGCAGAGCGTGCATGGCGGCGGAGGAGACGGTGGCGCATGTGCTCCTTGAGTGCACCGGCGTCGCTCAGATCCGCAGAGAAACTCTCGGTACACCGGGATCACTCGCGGACGTCCTGAGAAGACTAGGAAGACTGATCTGCTTCTGGAGGGAGGTGGGCTGGCTGGAATAACCGGCCGCCATGGCTCACGTACAATGGTCCACTTTAAGGACTAAGTGCGGAAACCATCACCATTAACATAGAACATAGAACATAGTGTGTATTGTTTAAGCTACCGGTCACAGACCCAAAGGTCACGTTTCATTTCCAGCGGGAGGTCCATGCACTCGCTCGATTTGGTTGGTGGCAGGGCTCGATCTAAGGCAGACATACTCAAACTGCGGCCCGCCAGGCTTTTGAAAGTGGCCGCGGAATTATTAGGCGCAGGCGATTATTATTGTGGTCTGTGGACGTATCTGTGGACGTGAACAAATTACTGTAAAAAAGGAATCGCCTCTGTGGTCTAGTGGCTAAGACCACCGGTTTAGACCCAGAGGTCCCGGGTTTGATTCCCAGCGGGGGGTACATGTATGTGTACTCGGTTTGGTTGGTGGTAGGGCTTGTTTGTCCGCCTGGCTAGCTACCACCATCTTATCTAAATATGTCGCTATAACATCAATGTTTGTAGCATTGTTGTGTTCCGGCAGCTAGAGATAAGTTAACCAGTGCCTCACTAGTTGAGGATCCCGGGTGAAGTGCGCTTCCATCATTGGCCTTATTATCACTTAACATCAGCAGAGATCAAGGCACTGTGCTTATCCGTTAATATATAAAAAAAGGCCAGTCTTTTTATAAGTGACCAATAATGTACCATCGATCGCTCCTCCATGCTTTGGAAGGCACGTAAAGCCGTCGGTCCTGAGCTCATGGTGGCTTATGGCCTGTTCCCCTCCATTCATAAGGAAGGCTGCCAGCCATAGAAGCTGGTGATGATGACACAATAAACATCCCACACGTGGGCTAGCCTCGCCCATGTGCACCCAAGCAACACAACTCTCAGGCACTTATTGTACTCAGTAGGTAGCCAGGTGCAGGCACGTCAACCTGTCCCAAACTGAACTGACTTTTACGGATCTACTGGCGTTTATTTTATACTTTTTATTTCCTTTAGTTGATGGCTTCGTGCGATTAGAACATTTAGCCAGTGTCAAAGTAATTTTTCTTAAAAGTAATATATAAATAAACAATATTTTCTTCCAGTATGATGATGATGAATGACAGAAATGAGAAGTGAGAAATGATATACCCCCCAACCCCTCGAGTGTCTCAGTAAAGATGTGGGGCTTTACTAAGTCCTCGGGCGGACTTCTTGAGAGAATTTGAAAAGTGACGTTGCACTGTTTTGTTTTATTTGCCAACACTCATGCACGCTCACGAACACCCACCATTATTTCACATTAATATTCGACATAACACAAATTTTAGAAAATAAAACAAAACCGCAGACATAACTCTTCACTTTCCCGCCAAGAATTCCTTTTATACATTTAATAAATAAATAATAATATATTTTTCTAAAGTAATATTTGTCTACGCTCACACCAATTATCTAGCTAGCCCAAGATAAGCTTCTATTGAAACTCGTTAATATGATTAAACTAGATAACGGATAAATATACATTAACATAGAAAAACATCCAGCCCCGAAAACTATTCAGAAAAACAGTTTTCTCTAAATTGACCCGACCGGGAGTTGAACCCGTGACCTCAGAGATGGCGCGACGCCAGACCCGGCGGTCCATACGTTAGTTTTAATTAATGTTTATCCTGACGTGTCGAACACTTTGCAGGTTCCGTGGTCACAGGTAGACTGAGGTGAGACGAGTGGATCCGTAAAAGTAGTTTCATTTCAATGTGTAGTGTTCGCGTAAACTTTAGAAAACAATATGTGAACCAATACCACAGAGTAAATATCTAATTTCTTTAGTAAATGTTCAACTATATGCCATAAAAGTTCAATGTTCAGAGTCTATTTAGAGGACATTAGACGTATGTAAAAAGAAAACTATTTACCCATTTTCAAGTTCATTGCGCGCGCGTATTAGTGTGAGATTTGGTATTGTTAAAGTTCATATGAAAAACGAGTTAAAATCTATGCATAATACGTGTTGCATTATTGTATCATCATCATCATCATCAGCTCATTTTATGTCCCCACTGCTGGGGCACGAGCCTTCCCTATGGATGGATAGGGAGAACGGGCCCTAGACCACCACGCACAGAGGAGCTCGAGATGATACATTTTTGGTCACCCATCCGATGACCGGCCTTTGGGAAAGTTGCTTAACCTCAGCACTCGCAGACCGGTCGCGTTAACCAATGCGCCATCGAGCTCCTCGAGTTCATTATTGTATAAACATTGCTATTTCGAGAACTACAGTCAAAGCCACTGGGCGAACACTAGTTAGTATAAATCGCTGTCCGCTCCGCCTATGACCGCGGCCGCTACCTAAGAGATTACTGCCCACGTCCGCCCGGCTAATTATAAAGAATAATTAACACAACACCCCCCCCCCCCCTGCGCTTTTAATAAGACACAAAATCCAGGCAACTTCATTAAGTATCAAAACAAACATTTAAAAGCAGCAATTTAAATGAAATTCATTAATCGTTATAGGCTAAACTAAGTAAGATAAGGTTAATAGCCTAATAAAGTGTCTTATGTCATAAGTCAAAATCCTTTTTGATTCATTAGAGTTCAATATTAACATATCTAAATTGTTTATTCTAATTTAATTTAATTAAATGTTTATTTAAGCAACCTTGTATGTAATTTTAAATTTTAGATTTATTTTAAAAATGTAGGTACCTATTGCTGCTACACCTTAGGGTAAAATTACTTTGAAACTTTACTTACTTTGGCAACTGTAAAATATACATATATTTTACGGCAATAAATAAATAAAAAATAAAAATAAAACACAAACGACATCGTTTTCTAAATATGTTCTATGTTAGGCAAAGACCTTGTCTATGACCACAAAAATCATACGACCATCGCGCGAGGATCACCAGACCGCTCATCAACCAATCAGCGAAGCCGAAACTAGACGGTCATCGGTGGTTTGCGCTAGCCGGCCTCAAACGGTTATTCCCACAGAACACGGAGGTGTTCTGTGGATATTCCGAACGAAGGCTCAGGAACCTCTGGACGATTCAACTATTATAATAATATTTACAAAAACACAAATGTTGAAAAAATTTCCACGAGCAGGATTTGAACCTGCACCCTTCTGACATACCGGGTCAGGTGCTCTCCCAATTGAGCTATCTTGGTTCTAAGCCCGCCGAAATTATTCAACACTATTTACTTTTCTACTTTGAAAGCCAAAGGCGCCCATTCAATGTTTCAACTAAAAAATTCAACTACCGTCACTAACATCCGATCATAATATTTTTACAAATACCACAGATCTGTTAAGAAGTAGGCAAGCTATTTGTAAAATGGTTTTATTATTATGGACATAAAGCTTAACAGAGTTTAATAAAAATTTAGAGTAGTATTTGATAGAACAATGTTTTTATTCATTAAAGAAATTTTTTGATTAATTAATCAATTATTAATCAATTATTAATTAAATTAATTGTTGTTTATTTGTATTTTTTTGTTGTTGTTTGTGACTTTGTTAACTGAATAATACAATAGAATTAATAATTATGGTTGTATAAAAAAATATTAAAAAATCCACCCCAAATTGTTGCAATACCTTTACAGGGTCATGTTAAGGGACTATTTAAATAATATTGTAAAATCTGTACCATACCAACATGATGCAATAAATAATTATGACTATGACTATAACAAACTAGTCCCAGAGATTATATTTATTATGCTACACGGTAGTTATAACTCGTATAATTCAATTTTACTTTTATTTTTAAGTGCTAATTGCTTCACTGAAGCTGAATTAAATATTCATAAAATACAGTGAAAAAATCTAATGCCTACCCGACCCAGCCAGGAATCGAACCTGGGTCTGGTAGGCATTTAATTGCAACAATTTTACAAGCACATCACATGAATATGTGCTCGTTAATTTCCAACTTAGAACTTTCTAAGCCGTCCAAAACCTTCAAAAAACTGAAGATTTTTTGTTCGCATTACCATGTTTTTGCGAATCCCGCACGCCCGCTGTCAAACTGACATTGACAGTGATTGACGAGCCATCCATATGCCTCCATATGTCCTGCCCGACTGGCTGAAATGTATTCGTGGTCGGAGCCAAGATTTGGCAATAAGGCAGTGCCTTACGAGGCGTTACTTTGAGGCTTATTGAAGATCAGGGCAGCGATCAAATACACGTTTAAATAATTCATTGGTTACCCAAGGTCAACCTCAAGGTTGCTTATTCAATACTCGACAATAGGCATATGGATTTTTTTATCACCGACATAGGCTTGTGGCCCCAATGTTCGGCATGAACCAGTGATTTATATTTTTATTTATTTATTATATAATAAATAAATAAATAAAAAAATACCAATATTGGTATACACAACAGGTAACAATCAAATAAAAGTAGAAAACAGAAATTACAATAGATTAAAACTAGATCGAGACCCAAAAATCGTGTACACACAGCATTATATAAAAATGTTGGCGCAAACATACCTACTTGTCACCACGACAGAATTAAAAATTAATAAAAACAAGCAATCTACAGACTCAGATTAAAATTAAAGACTTAAAAACGATGATGATGATGGAAGCGCACTTCACCCGGGATCCTCAACTAGTGAGGCACTATAGCCATGGCTATCTTATCTCTAGCTGCCGGAACACAACAATATGCTACAAACATTGATGTTATGGCGACATAATTTAGATAAGATGGTGGTAGCTAGCCAGGCGGACAAACAAGCCCTACCACCAACCAAACCGAGTACACAAACATGTACCCCCCGCTGGGAATCGAACCCGGGACCTCTGGGTCTAAACCGGTGGTCTTAATCACTAGACCACAGAGGCGAAGCAGAAGCAGAGTCCAGATGCTCCATAGTCAGTGGAGTAGGATTGCGCCTCACCTTACCGACTCACACATCGTTTAAAGGGCCCCATGTTTTTTAATTACGTCTGCTAAAAGAGCATTCCATTGTATGGTGTTCACGCAAACAAATGATTCCCTAAACTTCTTCGTTCGTAACGGAATACTTGCAACATCAAATCGGTGACACCGAAGACCAGCACGCGTGGTTCTGTGAAGGAAGGGAGAAGGAGGATTACGTCTTTGGAACACTCGTGGGGTTAGTCGGTAGAAGGCGCTGAAGGCCGAGCTACTGGTCCTTTCGTAGGCTATATTTTTTGATAGGAAAGTTCTTGATTGTTTCTATGTATCGGCTGCTGGGAAGGCAGCCGTTACAACGATGGGGAGGAATAGGGAGCTGATTTACCCGGCGAGCTGACGTTGACGGCCGGCGTAAACAACACGAATGTCGTGGAGATAGAGCTGATGCTGGTAGAATTCGTTTATTACGCGCACACACACACGCGACGCATGCGGGAGAAGGGGATTCACGAGATAGTTCTCGAAGGTTCTGGAGCGGAGAGCTGGGAGAGAGGGTATGACGCGGCATCAGATCAGAGATCAGATCGACCAGTGGTCTGAGATAGAGTTAGTCTTGTTGTGTCGGAGGCCCAAGATCAACTACGGGTTAGAGCTCGCGGAGTAAGTAAGTAAGTACTATTTCTATATGTTACGTTTCGAAAGAAACAGCCCTTGCCGAGTTTCTTGCGGCTTCTTCTCGGTACAAGGTCTCCACCGTAGGGTTTATGAAGCCATGACTTTGAATTGCCGTTCAAAAATCACTTGTAAAACTTCACATTGAATTTTAAAATATGAATTTTAAACTTTGAATTTTTGAATTTATTTTTTTATTAAGGTATCAATTTTTGTACGGAAAATACGAAATCCGTCAGTATTCCACACCTGCTTACTGAGTGAGTCGTGTTCTAGACTTCTAGCATCCACAATACCGTGAGTGGTGCTCTCACCAATTGGTCGTGTGTCCTGCAATATTCACGCGCACGTATTGACTCGCCCAGCTTTTATTACAGCATCAATCTCGAGAGGTTTCTCTGTTACAAATTTGATTTCCAAAGTCTATATTGAAGCTTCAGTAGAATGGATTGATGCTGGAGTTGAATCCGAGATGTCGTGCTCCAACCCCCATAGCTCCATAGCCCGATCCTCTAAATGCCACTACACATTTACAGAATACACTAAGCATGCACACTAGTTTAGGCCCAAGACACCGTACTCGTAGAACAAGGGTACGACGAGCATTTAGAGGTGCCCTCGGGTGGTTCAATCCGAACCCCTCGGAGAATCTAGTAGGACACGGGGACACGCACTTGTGCGTGATGCCGTTCAAATTAAAGAGAGCAGTGTAAAAATTCAGTGCTTACGTCGGCCTTCCCGGTAGCATAATGGTCAGTGCAGCCGCCCGGATTGCGGAAGACCCAGGGGGCCTACCACTAACCACGTTCGACGTGTTGCCTCCCTGTCACACTTACGCACGAATTTACAAGAGAGACGCCGAACGTGGTTCGTGGTAGGCCCTCAGGTCGATTATTGGTTAGGTCGGGTAGGCATTTAATTCTTTCAGTGTATTTTATAAATATTTAACAATACCGAAAATAACAACGACCTCTAGATCGGATATCGTTAGGTAACCACTGCACTAGAAGGATATTGTCTACAATATCGTATCTCATGTTTATTGGTGGGTACCAGCGCTCGGGTTCCCCAAAGATCGCTTTCTCGTTATTTTCAACACAAAACACAAAGGATATGAAGCAGAAAATGAACTGGACTTTAAACACCGCTTGGCTCTCTACTTTACGATCAGCATTGTTCTCCAATACTTTTGGTAAAGTATTACTGGAAAGAGGAGCTCGATGGCGCAGTGGTTAACGCGCCCGGTCTGCGAGTGCTGAGGTTAAGCAACTTTCGCAAAGGCCGGTCATCGGATGGGTGACCAAAAATGTATCATCTCGAGCTCCTCCGTGCTTCGGAAGGCACGTAAAGCCGTTGGTCCCGGCTACATTACCAGCGCACCGCACTGGGCCCGCGTGGTGGTTTATGACCCGTTCTCTCTCCGTAGGGAAGGTTCGTGCCCCAGCAGTGGGGATATAAAATGAGTTGATGATGATGATGATTACTGGGAATCTTAATTTTGTCGTTCTATTTTTTTTAATAATTTATACCTTTTTATATTAAATTTCCATGATTAGTAAGAATGTAAAGTAAATAGCCTATAACTGTCCCACTGCTGGGCAAAGGCCTCCATCATTGAAATCAAGTCATCGCTACAATTGATGGGTAATGGCTTAATCACCACGCTTGCCAAATGCGGGTTGTCAATCAATTTGTTTAAAACATAAAAGCTTTTTAATATTGATATGGTCACTATAAGATGTTGTTAGGTTAGCTAATCACTACATAGTATAAAACAAAGTCGCTTTCTCTGTCCCTATGTCCCTTTGTGTGCTTAGATCTTTAAAACTACGCAACGGATTTTGATGCGGTTTTTTTTAATAGATAGAGTGATTCAAGAGGAAGGTTTATATGTATAATCCATGCATATAGTAGAGTAACACTGATAATATCAGCATTGCAACCGTGCGAAGCCGGGGGCGGGTCGCTAGTTACGTAATAACTTAAGACAGAAGGTCCCTTCAGTAGGGACTGAATAAATTAACCGACTTGGTATTACATGGATCTCACAACTTTTTACGGTAGACGAACTGAGTTGCGAGACTTGGTTTTTTTTACAAGTTTGTTTTTGATGGCATCTCATTTCTTTTTGTAGATAGTCCTACTTTTATTCCGTTCCGGTACTATCTAGGTACCTATCTACACCTATTATTTCATTATATTATACATATTATATATGTACACTGATTCGTTCATTACAAATGTAACTTTGTAATCCTATACATTTATGTGGGATTACAAAGTTATTTATGCAGTTGGTGTATCTAAAAAACTGGACCGAAATTGCCAAAAGTCCAGCGTGCAAGCCGTTCGGCTATGGAGGTGGTTAGTTAATAACATGGCATAATTAAGTAATACTAGGACAGGGTAATGCCTTCTTTAACAAAACCATTACGTTTCAAGAACCATTTAAATTTCAAGCTTAAAGCTTAAATGAATTCTATTCTATAGCAAAACTTTCACCACAATTTTCATGTTCAAAGTTGACGTATTTATTTCATTTTATTACGTAAATCGTAAAAATTAAGTGCGCACTGGAAGCGTTAACGAATGGCTGGGATAATGGTAGGGCCTTCGAGTACAGCGCGAGAGCGATTTACTGCGAAACATTAAAATGTATTTTGACAGTGGTAGGGGAAACACTTGAAACTGTAGTAGCTGTCGTAATTCGCACTTACACTGCGACTTAGTAAGAATAGAATAGAAATAGGAAACATTGATTTGCCTTAAAACACGGTATTGAAGTTATTACAATATTTGAAACGGTACGCGTGTTTTGCCATGGGTATCATTTAAGCTATCGCCAATTTAATTAGTTTTGTGTTTCTTAAATAATAGGGTTTGCCCGCAAAATAATAGATTTGTCACCAAAATGTAGTCACCAAACAATATAAAATCAATTCTACAATAAATCACCTAAAATCATGAAGATATAGGGTCTAGTACCAAATAAATGTTTTCGTATGTATTATAATAGGTTTGTCCTATTAAGTATTTAAGCAAACTAATTTAAAGAGATCACCAATAAATCATATATTATGTCACTAGGAAATTTCATAAAGTTCCAAAAAAATTTAGGGTTGTCGTCATCATCGTTTCAACCAAAAGAGTCTATTACCTTACTGAACATATGCCTCCCCCAACGATCTTAATTTCCACTGGTAGTATAAATGTATTTAAATAAAATTTCTAGCAGAATAGTAAATAAAACACGTAATTAAAGTCAAAATAATCAATATTTATTGTTAAAAATAATAATCACTGAATAATCAGCGCTGGTTTGGATTTTGAAGGGCGCCCCCTTTTTCTTTTCTGGCTGATAAGCACATTTTTTGCTTCTGGTGGGGGGTTGGCCAGCTTTAAACGTATGGCTAATCCGATAATATGTTTGCACATATAATTTTTGTAAAACGCAGGGCAGTTGCATTTCCCATGCATCCAATCAATATTGTGCCGTAGATCCACTCTTCATTTGCTGAACCATTACACTTTGTAGTCATCCAAGTCAGTCCATGCATTTTCAAAGTTTTGTATTTTGTCTGCCTTACCAGCCGGTACTTCATAATGTTTAAAAGCATCGTCACTATACTTCTTTAGACAACTTCGCCCATTGGTAGGCTTCTGTCCAGTCTTTGAACATATTTTCATTAAAATTATAAATTGATGTATTAAATTGGTAACGAATACTATTATTTTAATAACTGAAGGAAATAAAATGTAACTACTGTATTGGTGACAAAATAACAAATAAAAAGGAGTCGCAGTCAGGGATCGATAATCGATTTATTTGGTGACAGATCTACCATGTTGAGCACAAAGCTATTATTTAAGTAATAAAACAATTATTATAAGAACGAAGTTTATATTCATCTAATGCACTACAATTTTATTGGTAATCCATCTTTTATTTTACACATATATTAACATTAATTTGATAATTCATACCTGGGAACACTTTTTGTTTATCTGAGAACGAAAATATTTCGTGGCGATAGATCTATTTATTAGGTGATACAACTTGATGACAAATATAAATTTTGGTGACAAGAAATATAGTCCCCCTTCGCCATTAAGATAGTGTATCGGCTGCCGGGAAAACAAGGCCGACACAGCAACGAGAAAAAATGAGATATTAATCAATAAGATATTAATTATTTTTACAAATTTATAAGCCAACCAAATTATAAATCAAAAACAAATACCAAATTAACATTTTCACATTCACAAAAATTTTCAACAAATTGAAACAAAAATAAAAATAATAAGATTTAGTGTTTATTTAAGTATCTCGTCTTTGCCTATCAAAACCAGAGATAAATGTATCTTTACAGCGGGTTTACATTGAGGTCTGTAAGTGCCAGTATCTTCGGTTTTATCGTGAAACTTCTCGCGTTCCATAGCGGCCATCTTAATCATAAGTTGAAGCTCAAAACTTGGAGCTTTTGTACAATATTTGTACCTACAATATACAACCTATACACAAACATTGAGCTGATGAAAACAAACTTTAATAAAGTACTCCGTGCTTCGAAAGGCACGCAAAGCCGTTGGTCCCGGCTGCATTAGCAGTCGTTAACAACCACCAACCCGCACTGGGCCCGCGTGGTGGTTTATGGCCCATTCCCTATCCATCCATAGGGAAGGCTCGTGCCCCAGCAGTGGGGACATAAAAATGAGCTGATGATGATTATATTACTATCTGATCTCCGACCCGCCGCGTCGTATCGCGTCGCCCGAACGCGCTAGTATACTTCGTATTCGCTTAGCGTTTTTTAAAGGGTTTTTAAGGGCGTGATGTTAAATAGCCTTATAGCCTTCCGCAAAAACTGGGATATCAAATGCAAAAATAATTTTTAGAGATGATATTGAGAGATTAGCGCGTTCAAACAAAATAATTCACAGATTTCGCAGTCCCCGCAAGAATCGGGGCATTGAAAATAAATACAACAATTTACGAAAAAAAAACATTTTTATTTTAAATAACACAATTCTAACTTGAATGCACTTCTCGCCTGCATCCGCGTCTTTTAACACCATTACCATGACGATCGGTCAGTAATCAAAGAAGCTACACCACTTCTTGTATACGGAAATATATACCTGTTTCTACAATACCAAATCTAAAGGGTCACAATTATTAACTGATTTTCAAAATTTTCGCCATTGTGTAGCTAAACTAATACCCTAGGACCCTTTTTTATTTTTTTCTTAAAATGGTTTTTTTTTTTAAATTATTTACAATTTACAACAAAACCGATTTTTTCACATTTTTCAAAATTTCAAAAAAAGTTTCCAGCCAATTTTCAAAATTAAACGTTCACACGTGTCTTGATAAATTCCTCTACTTTTGGTACTACTTACTACTACTACTTACCCTCGTACTACTTTACATCTCGATTCTCTTAAAATCCTTTGAGCTATGGCCAAAAATACGTCTCAGGCGATTTGCATAACCATTTTCAATGGTAAAAAAGGACTCTTCAGCTTTATTATGTTAGTATAGATGTGGTTAAGTGCCTTATAAATAAACAAAGAATGAGGTCCGAATAGTTATTCCGTCATGTAAACTTCATTTCAAATTGGAGTGACGGAGACAAAACACGGAAACTATTCGAAGCTTATTCTTTGTTTATTTGTTAGACCCACATATTATAATAATAAATAAATAAATAAATGCGTCCCACACTCACACCAATTATCTAGCCCCAAGAAAAGCTTCCTTAAGAAACTCGTTATATGGTTAACTAGACAACGGATAAACATACTTAATATACTTAAATACATACTTATTATACATAGGAAACACCCAGACCCGAAACAATTTAGAAAAACAGGTATTTCTAAATTGATACGACCGGGGATCGAACCCGGGACCTCAGAGATGGTGACACCATGAAAACCGGTGTGCAAGCCACTCGACCAAGGAGGTCGTCAAATTATAGTATAGATAGCGACAGTTCGCGACAACAGTACAGCCTCACACTGCATACACTACTTTATCTTCACTAATGCAATTAGTCAAACAACAAGAGTAAAAGCTGACAATAGTTTATTTATAATAATAATTGTTCAAATTTTGAATGGCACAATTTTAAAAGTTAATGTTAATTACCAACCAAACCAATCCATCCACCATCCAATAACCAATGAGAGCGCAGCTGCGCGCGCAGGGCCAATCAGGAGCGAGCGCGCGCTGTTCTTTTTTTATTCAATTGGCACAAGATCTTACCAAAGAGTTTTGTGTATGTAAGTTAAGTAGTTTCGACGAAGTTTTCACGTATAACCCAACTGTTTTCAAAAGCCAGCCTAATATCAAAATTTTATACAACTTGTATGAGGATTTTGACATAAGGCTCGCCAGGTTAATTGGTCGCGTTTTATTGATGTTATAATGAGATTTTACGATATCGATGTGGATATTATACCATCATGTGAAATTGCTTAAATTGAGTGTTTTGTTGTCTGTGCTATAACAGTAGTAATTATATGTCAAGTATTGGAAACATAAGTAGAATGTTACAACATTAGTGTAGATAAAGGTCATTACGTATCGTTGACTTATGTCAATCCCGTACAATAATAATTATATTTCATCATTTCTATTCTGTTAGATGCCACTTGTCTAGGGGGGCTGTTCGCCAGTGTAAGCATCCCTATCACGTAATGGAGTTTTATTTATTTATTTATAAAGAACTGAAGACTAATCTTTATCAAAATAAAATGTAGCCTATGTTACTCACAAGGTAAGGTATATATATACCTACCATTCTATCAGTGACAGAATTTTTGGAATTGAACCAGTAGTTCCAGAGATTAGCCCCGATATACAAACAAACAAAGTCACAAATGTTCCCTATTTATTAATAGTATAGAGAAATATAGATAATACTATGTTTGTCCCTGATCCGATCCGAACCCCTCGGAGAATCTAGTAGGGCACGGGGACACGCACGATGCCGTTCCCTCTAGAAAACCTCCGAAGGTGCTTCGTTTCACACGGCTTGATGAACCCTTTAAGTTTCTCGCCGCCCCCAAAAAAGGCCGGTAAAGCTGAAAATGCCGTCTGGGGCAATCAGGAAACTCTCCAAACAAACAAAAAACATCTATGTTTGTGCTTCTTTAAATAAACAAAGCATAATATCAGAAAATTAATGAGAGTAGGTAAAGCGAATGAAGTGAAAATGTTCACAGTATCAAGTTCATATCACCAGCTCATTGTATGTATATCCCACTGCTGGGCACGAGCCAAACCTATGTTACTCGCGTCCGTAGGTCTACCCTTGAGACTGACCCTTGACTGGGTGGTGCTAAATGAGTGACACTGTCTGAGTGATAGAGCTACGCTGCGTTGCAGTACGATATGGACCACCCTCTCACAGAATATCGGCGTGAAACAATGGCACTCGTTGCTGTTGTGTTTCGTCCGGTGAGTGAAAGTACCGGAGGCCCATCTCTCACCCTCCCCCCTCCCAACTCCTACTCCCTCCACAAGATGCAACTCCTTCCTCAAGGCCGGCAACGCATCTGCGATTACTTTGGTTTTGCGGGTGTCCATGGGCGGCGGTGATTACTTTCCATCAGGTGACCCGCCTGCTCGTTTGCCTCCTTTTAACATAAAAAAGGGAGAGCTTGCCGTAAGCCACCGCGCGGGCCCGGTGCGGTGTTAAGGACTGTTGATGCAACCGGGACCGAAGGCTTTACGTGCCGACGAAGCACGGAGGAGCGAGAGATGATTAGTTTTTGGTCACCCATCTGGCCTTTGCGAAAGTTGCTTAATTTCAGTAGACCAGGCGCTTTAACCACTGCGCCATCAAGCCCCTCATTCGGCAAATCTACTTTTTTATGAAACCCTATTCGTCTATAATGTATTTTAAAAAATTCAGAAGTCTATTTATAACAAATCAGTTTCTTTACCCTCGAACTTTTTATACCTTTGTCCTGCCCACCTGCCAACCTTGAGTCTCCCCCACACAGGGTTCTGTATTGGGCACCATGGCCCTTAGAATTGAAGTTATTGGGACCTAGTGTTCGAGCGAAGTCTAATTTCTTGCCGAAGCCGTTGAATCGGCTAGCAACACAAATTTCGGCTGAAACCAGAGCCGAAGCACAGAATAGAAGCTCTAATGACCTAAGAAATTCAGATAAAGATTGACTAAAAGTAAACTAAATAATGATTTTTTATTTTATTTTTTTTAGCCATTTCAGGGCTTTTAGTTTTAAGTTTTTCTATGTTATGCATCAACTTATTGTTTTCTTTGTGAGGCAATGAATAAATGCTTTTATTATTGTTATTGTTGTTTTTAAACTCTATTTTGAATAAATAAATATATTACTTAACGGCATAATCACAATATTACCTTACAATTTGTCAAAGTTAATAAATCTTTAAAATAATTTCGTAATTAATGAATCTCGCGCGTCGGTACTTAACTATAATAGTTAATATTTGACTAGTTTATGTTAAGTAAATGTATAAGGGTTAGCATTATTTGTAATTCCGGGCATTAAATTAAATATTGTAGGAATGATTTGGTAACGACCTTATATTCTAAGGTAACGACATATTTTTTTTTTGTAAATGTCGTTACCTCTATTAAAGCTATTTGGAGTCTTCTCCACAGCTAAAAAATAAAAGTCCTGAATGGGTAGTAGGTAAAAAAAATGTATGGACGATTAAAAAAAAAAAAAAAATTGACTATGAGTTGCTTGCTAGAAACCGACTTCGGCCAACCAAAGGTTTGTCCGAAGGTTTGATCGGACACTATTTGGAACCCTTACATCCCTCAGCCCTTCACAATTACAGTCGTAGAGACGTCCCGAATTTTACTATGAAATACTTTTGCGTATTGTATTTCTACAAATTGTATGAATGACCTACCTTTTGCCCGGATTACATTGTATGAGCTATTGTTGTTTATTTCTGCAAAGGGTACTTCTATGGCATTCAATCCAGTGAGGATGTTTCAGAGTACAAGTCACGTGTGCATAATAAAAATGTGTCCGAGTATATGTGTGATTTATTCGCTAGTTGTCGAGAAATTTACGACTTCGAGTAAGTTAAGGAAACAGAACATTGTTACTGTACCAAATATTAGTTAGGGCACCAGTGTTCAACAGGGACCAAAGGTCGACATTTATTTAGTTTAATCATTAAAAAAGGGGTTAGCCATTGATTTTAGGCGCAACAATTGACTGCAGGCCACCTGCTTCCTAGCTGTCATCCATTAAGCCAGAGTCAAAGTATTTTTTCTTACAAGTTATATAAATAAACAATATTCCTTTTGTTAATGATGATGATGAATGATAATAGTTTAACCTTAAGTAACCCTTTGAGTATCTCAGTAAAGATGTGGGGCTTTATTGAGACCTCACGCGTACTTCTTGAGAGAATTTGAAAAGTGACGTTGCACTGTATTGTTTCATTTACCAACACTCATGCACACTCACGACCACTAAATGGTTAATAATCCACCATTAATCCACATTAATAATCGCTTCTCATCACTATTATCATTCATCATCATCTTATAATAACAAAAGATATATTATCTATTTATAATTAACTTGTAAGAAAATTACTTTGACACTGGCTAAATGTGTTAATCGCACATAGCCATCAACTAAAAGAAAAAGAATGTCATTATGTCACATTACGTCACTAATACTATATTTAGTTACAATAAGCCATTGGTTCTGGGTCTGGACAGACAAATTACTTCGAATAATGCGACTGGCGTGATAAATGACGAAAGATGATTTATTGTCGCCTTCTCAACCATACTAGGAATTCTGCTCTTTATATATTTATTTTTATGGTGCAATGGTTAACGCGTTCAATCTGTGAATGCTGAAGTTAAGCAACTATCGCAAAGGCCGGTCATCGGATGGGTGACCAAACATTTATTATCTCAAGCTCTTTAGTATTTGTAAAAATATTATGATCGGATGTTAACGACGGTAGTTGTGGACATTGAATGGGCGCCTTTGGCTTTCAAAGTAAAAAAGTAAATAGTGTTGAATAATTTCGGCGGGGAGAGCACCTGACCCGGTATGTCAGAAGGGTGCAGGTTTAAATCCTGCTTGTGGAATTTTTTTCAACATTTGTGTTTTTGTAATCTAACGTAGTTAATAGTCGAGGGAAAAATATATTTTTTTTATGCCGCATAAGTAGCAAAAATGTTGATGATTGTTCCATGAGAAATAGGTAAGGAAATAAGGTAATAGCGCCAGTGTTCGACAATACCCAATGATCGACATTTTTTTTCTTTAATTATAAAAATAGGCGTCATATCTGACAGAATGCTGTCATCCCGTAAAGTTTCTGAAAATCTGTTATTTTTTGGCAGAAACCTGTGTCGATCACTGGGTGTAAAGTGTCGAACACTGGCGCCCTACTACAGTTTGTTATTCGCCTGTCGTTATTCACTAAGTTGTTTTTCCTTTTTTAAATTGTTAAATATTTAAAAAATCATTTTTTTAATAACTATAAAATAAGTAGATAAATAACACAAAAAATTTAAACACAAAAATAAGAAGTTTTCTATGACTATTAACTTTTGCTTAAAAACGTGCTTAATTCATAATCAACATAAACTCACCCATTGAAAAGTTCTCCTTGGATATTTGCAAGAAACAGTCCTTTTCACAGAATCATACAGCAAATGTCTTATTATTCACTACACAAGACGTTTGTGTTTCACTTAAAGACTAATGAAACTTTGGGCTTATAAATACAACCATCGACAAGAAAGAAGTTCAAATAATTCATATGTTAAATAAGTTGAGTAATGGCGCCAGTGTTCGACAAGACCCAGTTATCAACACTTTTTCCTTAAATCACTACAATCGGCTTCAGCAACGGATTTGTGATATCGGTGACATTTAAATACAGACAACCTGTTTCCTATACTGTTATATTAAACTTTATATTATTGTTTGTGATGACACAAACTGTGTTGAATCCTGGTGCCATTACAAAGGAAAAAAATAATATTATAAATAACTAATCCATCAATTACTACGCACGCAGAGTTATTATACGCAGAGACTTTCTAATCGAAAGTCGAAAGGTCTAGATAACTATTGATTTCCAAGTAACGTTTACTTTCGTTAATAATAACCTAAATATAAGTATTTTTTTCTTGTGTAAATGCTTAGATTTACCAACGTAGTAATAATAATTAAGTAGCTAATTAATTCTACAAATAATACCTAATCGAGGTCTAAAATGAATCGATTTCAATTACTGGCGTCACAGATACCAAAACGTTTTGTTAACTGGACTTTACAAATGTCTGTATAGAAAAAAAACAATAGGTATAGTCAAATGAGTTTCTAAACACAAAGGTTTTAAAACGCGCTAGTAACAGGTGGTTGGCGCGAAAACAGCTGCCAACGCGTTCCAATATGGCGGCGGTCCAGACACTACTGCACGGGGCTACGCTACGCGGGAAAACGCGCGTGCGTACTGACATTTCAAATTTATATTGTTCCTAATCCAGCTTAGTTGAAAATACACCTTATCGCTTTAGAATAAAATTCAATTTCCAATATTGTGTTATTGAACACCTTAAAATCGCTAATGTTAAAACGTCGTATGTCGTTAACCGGCAAATGAATTTTCAACTTAATTATGTTCCAAATAGCTTCGAAATACCTTTGTAAGTTTAAAAGAAATAAAAAGCTAAACTTAATGTTTAAGACAATTTTCTGGAAGCCTTGTGTGTCTTAACATGTAGAGGATAAGGTTGTTGTTGGCTTAACATATTATTGCGCGTTTTCAGACCATTTGAATCTGCCATCGGAGACCGTTCGGCGCCTTATGTTTGGTAATAAGATGTTTTGAATTTGCTACGAAATTTTAGGGTAGCTTTTATTATAATGTTTTCAGGCTTTCGCTCTAATAGAGTATTAAAAAGTGTAGTGTAATTTAATTATGTTATTTCCTATTTTCTGGCTATAAACTTAACTAATTACATGACATTAAAAATTAAAATAAGCAACTTACACGTTTTATGAATAAAATTATTCAATAATATTTTATATTCGGGCTCGATGGTGCTGATTCTCCATTTCTTCTTGAGAATACCTCTTTGAGATGCCCTCGGACAAGTTCTCGTTCTTTGAAATTGTTCTCGGTACCTTTGGCAAAAACCAATTATGTAAGTAATACTTTTCTATTTAGATCCTGTACTGCGTAAATAAGTCATTCAATGACGTTGATCTATTTAATTGTAAGCTTGTAATGCTATTTAAGAAACAAATTAGAGATTTGTTGTACACAGTTATCGATTAGCCTTCTGTATAGTTTTTTACAGTGTTTAACATATTTTGACGGGCGGATTTCGGCGGGCTGGTTAGAACCACGATAGCTCAATTGGAAGAGCACCTGACCCGGAATGTCAGAAGGGTGCAGGTTCAAATCCTGCTCGTGGAAATTTTTTCAACATTTGTGTATTTGTAATTTGTTCGCAACAAAATTTGCGTTAAAAATTATTTAAACATTTTATATTTTGAAAGTTTTTTTTTCTTTTACATTTTATAATATTCATAGTTAATGTTTTTAATTTAGTATAATTTAATTTTCCTTTATTTAAATTTTCTTTAATTTTAATTATGTGTATTAATCACAATTTTTAATTTATGGTTAAATTGGTAATCAAATAATGTTTTATTTTTTAATGTTTGCAATTTATATTAATCTAGTGAATTGAATTATGTTATATTATTTGCATGTTATTGATACGTTTGTAATTGTTTTTTTTTGTGGAAACTTTACTTATCTGTATCCTACGTATATTTTAAATATTTTATGTCCTTTATAATTGTTTGTTTCCCAAATAATAAATAAATAAATAAATAAAATTGGGTATGTTAAAGTAACTTTTATTAATAATTTTGTTTTCTAAATCATCGAACTCGACTACTTCCTAATACCTACCACCATGCTACCCCTGCGCAGTGCTGTGTTCTCATTAGCGTGCACAAAAGGCCTATTTGGCTGCGTTCCTAATTCCCAACAAAACCTTTGTTAACGAAACGATCGCAAAAACTGCCAGACACGGGAATTGGATAATCGCGACACTCGACGACCGGCGCGGAGTACCAATTATCAGTATCATTGGGGCACCAGTCTTCAACACTTCTAGCCAAAAAAACATGTATTTTCATTATAATTTTACGCAAATATTATTAACAAATTACAATTTTAAAAAGATAACGTGTTAAAAAATAATTCCATGAGGAGGATTCGAACCCGCACCCCATGACATATTGGGTCCGGTGCACTACCAACTATGCTAAAGGAGCCCTATTGGACATTGAATAGGGCTCCTTTGGCTTACAAAGCAAGAGTAGTTAGTGTTGATTAATTTCGGCGAGTTGGATTGAGCCACGATAGCATAGTTGGTAGTGCACCTGACCCGGCATGTCAATGCATGCGGGATCGAATTCCGCTCGTGGAATATTTTCAACATTTTGTCTTTTTTCAAATAAATTTTCATAAAAATGTTACGGGACGACAGCTAGAAAGCAGGAGGTCTTTATTAAATGTTGTTACATAATATATATAAAATCAGTTGCTGACTGACCCCTATTTTAAACGGTTAATTAAAAAAATGTCGGTCCCTGGTTCCTGTCTATCTCTGGTGCCTACTAACCGCCTCACTCCGACCTTGAACAGCTTTGCCAATCTGCTAATAGTGCCCGTCTCATGCAAAGGTCTCACACAAACACAACATAACGAGACTGCAGAAGCTAAGCTTTTATAAACGAGCCCAACGCACGCTAACGCTTATAAATTTTTGGAGTCGGTGCCAGTTCGCGTTTGTAATCAAAACTTCATGCATAAGATTGAATGTACTATTATGTTTTATTATAGTATGTCGTTAAATGTTAATGTTAAAGTTACCTTGCCTGGCACCGGCTCCAAAAATAATAATTGTACCTATATATTTTCCTAAGAAAGAATATAAGATTGAGTATAATATAGATTAATTGCAAGTAAATTGAACAAACTAAACACGCAATTATTTTTAATTTTTAGTGCAATTTTTTAATTTTTGGAGTCGGTTTTATTTTTTGTTAAAATTTTTGTTAATTTCTCGCTTTTTAGTGATTTGTTTTTTTTCGATCTATTTTATCAAAAGCGAATATGGGAAGATCTACTAAGCGTGCTGAAAATACCAAAATCGCTATAGGTAGGTATGCCTACAATATTTGAGGAATTACCTTCATTCCTCAAGGATTCCATCATCAGAACTGAGTTCCGGTGCCTGCCTTCTTTTGCTTTGTCGTAGTCGCTTAACTATCTTAATCGAGAATGTTATCACCACCCGTGAAGAAATACTTATCATTGAGGAGTTCCGGTTATTCATCAGTTACACTTCATCAAATGATACTTTCTGAATGCAAATGCTTGACTTATTGCTGAAAATACCAAAATCGCTATAGGTATGCATACAATATTTGAGGAGTTCCCTCAATTCCTTAAGGATTCCATCATCAGAACTGGATTTTGATAAAAATGGGACCAATCTGAAAGTTTAATCCTTTCAAATGAAAAAAGAATTTTCCAAATCGGTCTATAAATGACGGAGTTATGAGGCAACAAACATTAAAAAAAAACCTCTTCCTTTTTTTGAAGTCGGTTAAAAAGACAAAGTGTTGAAAAAAGTCTACGAGCAGGATTTGAACCCGCACCCCATGACATGCCGGGTCAGGTGCACTGCCAACTATGCTATCGTGACTCTACCACGTGTCGGTGTCGTTGAGTAGCAATTTCAAAAATACTGCGAGTTTGTGGAAACAGTTTTTGACTGAGGCATTGTGAACTATTAAGCTTTAAAGTGCAAAATTTTATTAATCAAGTGTCCCCCTCCCCTGCCAGCTAAATGGTTGTGTTAGGTTGATTAATAATTTAGTAATTTATATCCCATTTGATACTCGTTTCCGAACGAGATTAATGTTTTTATTTCACTGGCAACACTGAGTGTTGGCGGGAACGAATGGAGGGAAAATAACATGGCGGATCGAGTCACTAAATGACGGTCACTTTGGCTTGGGCGTTCGTAGTGGATAGTTGATTGTAAGTTATTGGGAGAAATACACCATTTAAAAGAATGTGAGTTTTATTGTGCTAATATATAAATTAATAATAATACTATAGGGTAAGGGTTCCTCTTACATTTCAGAAGTGGGATAATGCCAGCCTACTTACTAGCTTTGATTACTACTTAATTTTAAAAGCAATAAGTAAACTAATCAAATAATATTAAAATAACATGAAAGTGTTAGCTTTAAAGTGATTTAAAGGTTTTCCTTTTTTTTATTGGTGAGGGTAGGTTTATATTTTAAACGTTGTGGACGTCTGGTATTAGTTAAAGTAAGTCCCAGTGTTGAAAATAACGTTATTCTTAAGCAATGAAGTCCCGTTTTTGATATTGTTGTATTTTATGCTGGGCGTTTTTCTCCACCCTCAAATTGAAGGTTGTTTAAAGGTTGTTTAAAGGGTATCAATTGGTAGTGTTGGAGATGGACTGGGGGTGTCCGGGGGGCTAAAATTTCGTTATTTTTGCGCTACGTCGCACTGTTTTCGAGATAATTGAGTTTAACGTAATATGTAGTTGTTACTATTTTACTCCCAAGATGGCGAAATTTTCGGACAAAGTACACAGCCTGTGTTTTTGAGTTTCAGAATCAAGCCTCATGAGAACGAATCACTCCACTACGCCGCCCGATGAAAAGCGGGTAGCAGACTGCGGAGTGCTGAGCGACATCAGGGGCGTGGCAGTGGTTTACTTCGCCGTGTGACTTCGGGATGCGAGTCTCGTGGACGCGGCGGCCGTCGTGAGCGGCAGCTTCACATGGTGCACATGAAGAGGACCGCGCAGACAGGGAGAGCATCCGTCGGTCACGCGGCCCGGCAGTTCGACGAGCACGTGTGGACCGAGACATCGAGGATTACGCCCTGGCGCTACAATCTAAACGGTCAGATAGTTCAACTTTTACCGCTAGGGATGTTCTTTATATGATAAATTCCTTACGTGAGGCTAAGGCTCAGTCCTAGGCATATGTGCCGGCCACTCAGTCACATAGTAGTAATAGCATGAATTTCAAAAACACTGCAAGATTTTGATTCTTCCTCAAAGAGTCAACGTAAAGACTTGTGGCTTAGGAAAGTGAACGAGTGTGCCGCTGTGTATGGCTGGGATGAAAATACTATTATTTATTTTGCTACTTGGTATGAAAGTTGGAATTCGATATTGTTCACTTGACCCGAATGGCAATAAAAACTGTTAAACGTTTTTCCTTTCGAGCAAAATTATGGTCGATCCCTGAAGGATATGTTAAAAGGAGTAGGTATAATGAACCTGTAGAAACGTACTAGGCACCTACTATGAGAAATTGACTTTATTGAACCAGTGTGACGTCCATGGCAAGCGTGCGGTGTGGCATGTACTCGTAGGTTGAACGATGAAACTATGCGGTCTAGCGCTAACGCGTTACCCTGTACAACCAACCAACCTGAACGGTTGTTAGTTCCTTAACGACTAATAATGAGGTTCCGGTACCATTTGATAGGTGTAATTTTCAAACTAGATCTAAACGTTTTGTAAATAATTCTATTTTACGCTCGTTCATGATGGCTAACAATAATAACCAGGCATTAAAGTGCGTTAACTAAAAAAAAAAAAAAAAGACACCTGTACCTTAAAAGCCCTATGTTTTATATTATCTATATTTATATAAAAAAATCAATTGCTGTTCGTTTGAGTAGCTAAAACTCGAGAATGGCTAGACAGATTTGGCTAATTTTGATTTTGAAATATTTGTGGAAGTTCAGGAAAGGTTTAAAAGGTGAGAAACATAAATAATGAGTAACGAAAAATACTAAAAACGATAATTTTATTTTCCAATACAAAATGTTCCTAGCTGTGAAAAATTGCTGTCTTTTGTCCTTTCAAAAAGAGAAAATGTCACTTGGTAGTCAAATATTTATAGGAGCGTTCAAAAATTTCTGTGTCATAGCTGTAGTATGAGGTCAGATCTCCTTGGTCTGTTTTGTTGGAATACAAAACACTTCTGTTTCAGAAATAAAAAAAATAAAAAAATGTAAAAGTTCAGTTGGTTATATAGCGTTATTGATCTAAGGTTGTATGTAGATAAAAATTTTGTATTAAGTTTTGACCATATTTTTCACAAGTATATGTAGGTGATACGAAGTTCACCAGGTCATCTAATAAATAAATAAAGTAATAAAGCATTTAATTCAGTGAGCAAAATAGGTAGTTCGTAGGTTTGGGCACAAAGCTGATAGTTGCATGGTTCCATCCGAAACTATAGGCGTTTAACAATTGTACTACTCCTACACATAAAACATTTTGTAATTCGACATAAGAGTCGAACTCTTGAGATTATTAGGGAAGTTAAGGTAAAAACGATTATCCCTTGAAATCTTTTATAGATTTTTGTTGTAAGGTGACTTTACTTTCTCGGTCTGCCGTAACCTCTTTAGGTTTATTCTGACGTGATCGTCCTATACCCATAAAGGGATTTGGTAATTATGTAATCAAGTCTATGGATGGTGTTTCAATAAATTAGATATCGAAGGTGGGTGTGCGATGGTTTCATGTCAGGTAGTAAACGATAAGCTTCTAGATTTTCATTCGAAGTCAAAGTCAAAGTCAACATTTTTATTCAAATAAACTTACGAAAAGTGCTTTTGAATCGTTTAGATAACATTTGCAAAAATATAAAAGAAGAAAACAAAAGATTACGTTTCCATTACGTTACATAAGTCTTGGTCACTTTAATAAGTAAATATTCTATTTTATTACTGGTTTTATACTGAACAGTTACATATTGTCGTTTATAAAGACTGAACTATTAAAGTTTGAAAATATGACTGATGAAAGATTTTAGATTTTGATTTTGATTTCAAGATGAAAGAAAGAAGGGAAGGTTGTAGGTAAACCAAACCAACAATTTAATATTGTTTGGGGGTATTTATAATATTAACGGTGGGCAACTTTGTGTACATTACTCCACTGTCAAGTAATTGTATTCTTTATGCAGGAAGTGTAATTAGCAGAGCTTCAAAAGTTAGGTAGTTAGTGTGAGCAGGTATATAAGTTCCTCAATGAGAATACTACGACATAGATGTCAATCAACTTCATATAGGCACCTCGATCAGCAAGTAACATAAACAAACACTGCTTTTTTTCAAGAAGACGTTTTTCCGCACTCTTTAGAGTAAGCTAGCTAATAGACCGGCTACTGGCAATTGTCTCAAATGCTGTGACAGAATTACATACTGACGCCAGCAAAGTTGGTATCGGAGGCATTCTGTTACAGAAGTTTCAACGCTCTATTGAACATCGCGCTGGCAAAATGGCGAACGTAAACGCATTGTATAGGAATACCACTCAAGAGTCAAGGCTATTGAGTTAAAACTATATCCAAGCATAATGTCGATCTTTAGTCAGGACTGGCTCCACCCTTTGCAGTTATGAGACTTCGAACTTTGTCGGATCCGTAACATTCTTGACCTTAGTATAGGCACTGATGGGTCAGTGTCGTCTTGATGGTTGGAACTATGGTAATGGTAGTTTTTATAGGTGTGCGAGTGTATGTATGGACGCAGAACAATGGTCTTACGTTGGGTGGTTTCAAAGGGTGCAAAGTGGGAACTTTGTCTCATGAACCATAACGAGATCGGACATTTTGGGATCGATAATACCTTGAACTGTATTCGAAAGACATACTGGTTCCCGAAAATGTCCAGATCCGTTAAAAGGTACGTTCAGGCTTGCATTGAGTGCACGTATACTAAGAAGACAAGTACAAATGAAGGGAATTTTCATGTAATAGCTTGGTGGAGGTACCGTTTCACACCACACACGCAGACCACCTTGAACCCCTGGGTGCGGTCGAAAAGAAGAAATTCATATCTTGATATAATAGTTGCGTTTGCCAAATATATATTTATAAGGCCTGTTACTAAGACGTACGTAATACTAAGACTCTGACAGTTCTCGGGGCGCTTGAAGATGTATTTTATACATTTCGTAATCCTGATCGTATAACTAGCGATCGCGAAACGTGCTTCACATCTTACGCGTTTAATAAGGGTATACGTTACGCTTTTAAAGTCCGAAGTCGAACGGACAAGCGAAAAGATGTAACCGTACCATTCTTAGTTCTTGACGGCTTAGAACCTTAATTTTGATGAAGGGTTAGGACGACAAAGTAGGTAGAGTACAAAGGGGAATGTGTAATACTGTCCAGAAAACATTGGTTAGGACGCCAACTGAGGTTATGTTTGATTAAAATATGCATTCGGAAATAGATCCTACATTGAATAAGGCCCTGCTGGAGACTCGTGAAAATTCAGATAAGTCTGTAACTGTAACGATTCGAGAAAACTTTTAAAACTTAAAAAGCTAAATAACTACTTAGTTTAGTTTTAGTTGTTTAGCTAGACTATACGATGAGGGAAAACTAGCTAAACTTACTCTTACTTCTTTTTCAAATTATGGCAAAAGCAAGAAGCTCATAGCCCTCTACACAGGGCCATATCGAGTCGTGGAAGTGTTAGGTGACGAACGCTACAGAGTGGCTGCTATACACTGAGTATAAGCGTCACAGACCACCGTTGATGCTGATAGGACGTTGCCCTGTGTTAATTTAGTCGATTTAAGTGAGAATGTTGATAATGATATAGATAATAATTTCAATTTAAGCGACACAGAATGTGATTATTAGTTGAGTCGATTGTTATTCTTAGTAACTGCCTTTTTATTGTCATTTTTATTTTACTGTTTAGTTTATATTTATTCCTATTTACGACTGTTAAATTATGGTAATGGGCACTATATTTTACATGTATGTTTATGTTAAACTACTGTTTCGAATAATTTATTATGATGAGTTGTATATTATTATTAATATTAACTTTATGGCACTGTTGTGTAATAATTAATAATTTAATGATTATTAACTTGGTATTTTGTAATATCTAATTAAAGACTATCGTTGAGTAGATAAATTATATAAAAATGTTAATGATATGATGATAATGAATGATGATAAGATTAAAATGAATAAGTGTAAATGTTTGATACTCTAAGACTTATTTCCTTATTTGCTGTAATGATAGCTAAGAAGAAAATCATATTTTGGTTATGTAAGAGTACCATTAGGTATATTTTACATGTTTATGTTAAACTATTGTTTCAAACAATTTATTATGATGAGTTGTGTATTATTATTATTAACCTTATGGCACTGTTGTGTAATAATTAATAATTTAATGATTATTAACTTAGTATTTTGTACGTTCTAATTGAAGACTATCGTCAACGGTTCACTCAAGTGGATAATTTATATATAAATGATAATGATGTTAATATGAATGAATATTTGATGCTCTAAGACTCATTTTCTTGTTTGCTGTAGTGATAGCTAAGAAGGAAATTACATGTTGGTTATGTTTGACTACCATTAGGTACAGCGGTAGCAATGGAGTTACAGTCATAGTCATGGTCATAGTCATAATTATTTATTGCATCATGTTGGTATGGTACAGATCTTACAATGCTATAAATAGTCCCTTAACATGACCCTGTATTGCAACAATGCAACAAATACCTGGGTATTGCAACAATTTGGGGTGTTAAATATATTTTTTATACAACAAAAGTATTAATTATAGAGTATTATTACTAAGTTAACAAAGGCAAAAACAACAAATTAATAAACAACAAATAAGCAACAATAGATATGAATAATAATAATTGATCATATATGAATATTGATTCGATTATGATGAAATGTATGTATGAGAAGGAGGGTTCACATCAATAGAAGTTTCAGACTATCTATGAGAAGGGAGGGTTCATAGATCGTTACCCTATGCGATCACTTGCAAGAAGGAAGGGTTTTGAAAGTGGTTGTGTTCTGTTTTTAAAGTACTATTAAAAATAATTACTTAGTCTGACTTAGTTTGGTTGATTAAAAAAAAAATACTTATTTTGATGGATAAATTGGAGATCTGTAACAGTTTCTAATAATTATGGTTGTAAGATTTGGATATCTTTCCAGTAGATGGACTCTTTTATCAAAACATTTAATTAAACCACAATGATTGAGTATTGTTGCAGTATTATATTATTGATTTATCAGAAACGTAGAATATTTTGATTAAGTTTTGTTGACTAATAATAGTTTGGTTAATTAGAAAAACATTACTTATTTTGATGGGTAAATTGGAGATTTGTGACGGTTTTCTATAAATTATGATTGTAAGATTTGGATATCATTTCCAGTTGATGCACCTATTCATTAAAACATTTGATCAAACCACAATGGTTGAGCGTTTATGCTGTATTATAATATTGATTTATCAGAAACTTAGTATGTTTTGACTAAGTTTTGTTAACTAATAATAGTTTGGTTTATTAGAAAATCATTATTTATTTTGATCGGTAAATTTGAGATTTGTGAAAGTTTTCTATAAATTATGATTGTAAGATTTGGATATCTTTTCCAGTGGATGCACTCTTTTATTAAAACATTTAATCAAACCACAATGATTGAGTATTGTTGCAGTATTATAATTAGTAATATTGATTTATTGGAAACGCAGTATGTTTTGATTAAGTTTTGTTAATTAATAATTAACTATTTTTAAATACAATGAAAGTGACGACTAGAGTTATTTTGCGTTATTAGTAAAAACAAATTTAAGTTATTGTGTGATATTTAAGTTATTGTGTGATATTAATAAATAAAACTATAGTTTAATTAAACTCGGAGATGCGATGTATTGGATATTTGTCAATATTATTGGAGAGATTATTAATAAGTAAGTTTTATTTATTGAACTGTATTTATTGTACGAGTAAGTATAAGATAATTATGATATTGTAAAGTGACTCGATTGGCCAAGTGTTAGGTTTACTAGTGCATGGGGACATGCACCTCGTCAGGATGGACGAGTGTTAGGTTGATTAATAATTTAGTAATTTATATCCCATTTGATACTCGTTTCCGAACGAGATTAATGTTTTTATTTCACTGGCAACACTGAGTGTTGGCGGGAACGAATGGAGGGAAAATAACATGGCGGATCGAGTCACTAAATGACGGTCACTTTGGCTTGGGCGTTCGTAGTGGATAGTTGATTGTAAGTTATTGGGAGAAATACACCATTTAAAAGAATGTGAGTTTTATTGTGCTAATATATAAATTAATAATAATACTATAGGGTAAGGGTTCCTCTTACATTTGTTTTTGAATAAGTAAAAAAAATCACGGTAGTTGTATATATGACGAAGTTAAAAGGAAAACTATCACAGCTAAGTAGGCTTTACAAGTTTACGAGTAACAGTCGACCAACTTATAAAATTTACTTGACGCAGTACAAATTCCTCATTCGGAACTACTTAAATAGCGTTGTCAGGTGTGTAGCCATCGTTAAATAAATGTTCATAAACCCTCTTCTCAGAGTCCGCATTATTGAGATGGGCTACGGAAGCCTAAACTGCGCGTGGCCCAACATGCAGGCGCGCCCGTTTTTTTTCGTAAACAAGCCTGCAGAGCTGTTCCTAGACCCGTCCATGGGAGGTAGTCTGTGCATTGCTCGAGCGCGGTAATGGCGGTCAAAATGGCGGCGTAGCTGTCAAAATGATTGATGGATCGAGATGCGTGGTATTGGTATGGCGCGGTCTTGGGCTTGGGGAAGCCTTTCCTTTATTTATTTCTTAAAGCTTAATGGCTACTGTAATTGTTATATGTAGATAAAAAATTTCAATTACTAGATTTGACCCAAACAAATAAACAACAGAGATAAAAAACAGAGCAAGTTAAATAAAACCGTTTAAAAAAAGCCGTTAGACAATATTTTCAAATTGAAAATATTCCTTCGGTGTAGCAGTTGGGCTTATGTTATAACGATAAAACTTAGTACATTTAGTTAAAATTAAAATGCTACGACGACGAACTGGATTCCTCTCATCATAAGTTGCAGCTTCAAGAAACTGCAACGCTGATTGTCAGAGGAGCCCGTGATGTGAGTGTATGTTTGTGTTTTGTAATGTTATAAAATAATGTTATTTCATGTACCTAGATCACCTGTGCCTAGATTTCAAAAAAATGAAGAATACAGCATATTTTCTGCTATATTCTTCATTATTAATTCTTTAAAGATATGGTATACAATGTTTATCCAATCTAGATCTTGTATCTAGACTCTGAGAAGAAGGATTTTATGAACATATATTTAACGATGGCTACACACCTGACAACGCTATTTAAGTAGTTCCCAATGAGGAATTTGTACTGCGTCAAGTACATTTTATAAGTTGGTCGACTGTTACTCGTAAACTTGTAAAGCCTAAAAATGTTTTTGTTTTGTTTATATAATTTTAACCTAAATTTTGATCCGAAACAAATTACAAAAACACAAATGTTGAAAAAATTTCCACGAGCAGGATTTGAACCTGCACCCTTCTGACATTCCGGGTCAGGTGCTCCTCCAATTGAGCTATCGTGGTCCTAACCAGCCCGCCGAAATTATTCAACACTTTTTACTTTGAAAGCCAAAGGCGCCCATTCAATATCAACAACTATCGTCACTAACATCCGATCATAATATTTTTACAAATATTAAAGATCAGTTAAGAAGTAAGCAAGCTATTTATAAAATGTTCAAATAATTTTTAACGCAAATTTTGTTGCGAACAGTTTACAAAAACACAAATGTTGAAAAAAATTCCACGAGCAGGACTTGAACCTGCACCCTTCTGACATTCAACATTTGTGTTTTTGTAATTTGTTCGCAACAAAATTTGCGTTAAAAATTATTTGAACATTTCATAATCATTAACTTTAATTTGTCACGCAATTGTAAATTAAATATTTCTTTAAGTAAAGTAATGCGTGTCAGTCGCGCAAAATCAAGCAGCAGTGATCATAAATGTAAGTCATCATCATCATCATCAGCTCATTTATGTCCCCACTGCTGGGGCACGAGCCTTCCCTATGGATGGATAGGGAGAACGGGCCATGAACCACCACGCGGGCCCAGTGCGGATTGGTCGTTGTTAGCGACTGCTAATGCAGCCGGGACCAGCGGCTTAACGTGCCTTCCGAAGCACGGAGGAGCTCGAGATGATAAATTTTTGGTCACCCATCCGATGACCGGCCTTTGCGAAAGTTGCTTAACCTCTGCACTCGCAGACCGGGCGCGTTAACCACTGCGCCATCGAACTCCTCAAATGTAAGTACACAGAGGTTACTTGACCACTAGGGCTGAGACTTGTTTATTTTGATGTGACGTCACGACAGAAATATTTAATTAAAAATTGCAAAACAAATCAAAGTTAACAATGATGTCTTGGTAACTCTGCGTACAAGATCTTGATCGGATACGCTTTGGATCTTTTCATTTTGACCACACCTTTCTGATCCACGTTGTATAGAGCATTGTATAGAGCAAAAAGTTTATTTGAATTTCATTTCGCTTGCCGCTCCACTGGCTGTATCCGTACGTGACCGATGCCCCACTCATTTGCTATGTAAATGCCGCGATGTTTGCTGCGCTGTGTAATTAAACCGGCGCTTTTTGCAATCGTAATATTTGCGTGTAGTACTCTCATGAGGGCCAATTTTACAGTTAAACTTACAACGAATGTTGACTTAGTGTTATTACAGCATTCGATCGACGAGGAGCTCAATGGCGCAGTGGTTAACGCGCCCGGTCTGCGAGTGCTAAGGCTAAGCTACTTCCGCAAAGACCGGTCATTGGATGGGCCACCAAAAATGTATTATCTCTTGCTCCTCCGCTTCGAAAGGCACGTAAAGCCGTTGGTCCCGGCTGCATTAACAGTCGTTAACAACCACTAATCCGCACTGCCCCCCCAATTCTGCTATTTATTTTGATCTGAAACGAATCTGGAACGCTATAGTTTCAACGTTTATTATTCTGCTAACTACGAAACTATAGAGTTAATTTCGTAGTTAGCAGAATACGAGTACGCTATAGATTCAACATTTTCGTATTCTGCTAACTACTACGTAAACTATAGAGTCGCCTGTGTGTCTTTTACCGACTTTACTACGGAGAGTGTGCCGGAGACCTTTTTGAGCTCATACCACCATCGCTCTTTTACCACCGAACCTCCACACGTACTGCAGGATATCATCCCCACCTAGTAGAAATTCCACTATGTCGCACTAAGCGCTTCATGTCATCATTTTTACTGCGCACTGGCAGGGAGTGGAATTCTCTGCCATCGTCTGTGTTCCCAAAAACTTATAACCGGAATGCCTTCAAGGCGAGAGTTAATAGGCATCTTCTGGGGCAGCTCGCTCCATCGTAGACCTCATCTACGCTCACCATCAGGCGAGATCGATGTCAAGAGCTCTCTTATAAAGCATTAAAAAAAAGATTTAATTTCGTTGTTAGCAGAATAGCGAAAACGTTGAAACTATAGCGTTTCAGATCTGTTTCAGATCAAAATAAATAGCAGAATACACTTAGAAATAAAAAGTAAAATTTAACAATAACTTTGTCAATCTCGCACTCCTCCGTGCCCAACGGGTACAAAGTTTCTTCTACACGTATTAATATTATAATAAATAGATAAGATACAATCAGGTGTCGTAACCGGAAGCTATCACGTTAATGTGATTGACGGGTGACCCCGAGGATCGCGGGCCGCGTAATAGGATTGGCTCGAGACCTCATCAGCAAATTACAAAGTATTGGATGCCGGCGCAGACCTAGCAACCGTGCGCAATAAACAAGCTTTAATATTATACGAAAGTGGTTTCGAAGCACGGAGGACCTCGAGATGATAAATGTTTGGTCACCCATCCGAAGACCGGCCTTTGCGAAAGTTGCTTAACCTCAGCACTCGCAGACCGGGCGCGTTAACCACTGCGCCATCGAGCTCCTCATTATTATTCTCTTTATTAAACATATATTCTGAAATTTGTTTTACAATATTTTATATAAAAACATATTTACAATATAAAATATTATACAAAACTTAACCTAGGTTGCCACCGGCAGCGGGGCGGGAATAGACCCACGCTATCGGTGGTTAGGGCTGCAGAGTGAGGAACCTCCTGACCATACGTGCCGTGTCAAGGAGTACTGCCTTTTGCATCTGACCCTTGACGCAACCTTTCACCGAGAGCCAAAGTTCAAAGTTCTTTATTGCATTCATGTATATGTATACAGGTGTTGAAAAAGATAAAACAAAAGCCTCTCTAGGTGTTGATTGAGGCTCTTGGCTAAAATACCGTTTGCCGAAACGACTATCGGTACAATAATCGTTGAATCCACATCTCACATGGCGGTAACCTTTTTTCTTTTATCTCTTTTCTTAGCCTAGTTTTGTTATAATATTAAAATAAAAGTAAAATACAAAACATAGAAAAAATATAAAAAACCTAGCCTAGGGCGCTAGCTCCTAGCTCTATTGCATGCTGCATCCAAGCTTGATAAACTAATTTAGCGGAATCAACGCTGTGTGCCCTAGATTTCCGCAAAAAGTAACGCTTAACTCTTTTAATTACTGGCCATTATTATTGACGACCTCCCTAGCCGTATGGCTTGCTCGCCGGACTTTGTGCGGCGCTAACTCTGCTGTCCCGGGCTCGATTCCCGGTCGAGTCAATGTCGAAAACGAACTTTTCGATATTGTGTCGGGTCTGGGTGGTGGTGGTACCGTCGTTGTTTCTGATTTCCATGAAACGAGTGCTTTAGCTACTTACCTTGGGATCAAAACAATGTATGTGATGTTGTATAATACTTATATTTATTTATTTTATTTATTAATCTACTAATCGTTTTAGAACTTATTTTATGACCCTTTTCACATTATAGGTTAGGTTATATTTATATGTACCGTATGTTTCGGCTTCACCTTATTAAAGCGTCGTTGTGTTGTTGTAATGAGAAACAATTGCCGTTGAAATTTGTGTAGGAGTTTTGGCGTCGTATGAACTGTCATGTCATTCTGTCAAAAAACTTACTTATCCGTTGGCCATCTACAAGGCAACATTGTATTTTCTACATTCTACATAAAATTATAACCAGAGTTTAAGCAAAACGATTAGTTTTATTTGGCTCCATTGTGTCGAACAAGACATAAATTGGTGGCCCATGAGGGGAACAACAAAACAAGAAGAGTTACTAAATTACTCAGCGAAGTTGGAGTTCGAAAAACGCAAAACGGCCAGCCAACGTGGGCCAAACGATCAAGAAGTGCAAAATCAATAGTTTAAAGAAAGCGGTCAGTGAAGCAGCTAAAGCATTACGCCGTTATCGGATTCAATGAGATAAGTGTTTAATCCTTTATCAATTCCTAAATCCTTTCCCAGTTCATAAAGTTTCATTTTTAAAACCCGTTACATATTCCTTTGTTTTGCAGTGTCGTTTTCACTTGTTGCAAACAAGGTGTAGTACATTAATGTGTATTAAAAAGAAAGGAATCTTATGTAAATTAATAAGATTTATGAAATCAACTTAAAAAAGGTTTATGGCATAAAAATTATTGAGTACCCACTTTATTTTATTTGCAAATTTGTTGAACTAATTTCATAAAATTTGTTTAAAAGTATTAACAATCTAATAATTAACTCGGTTACTTATTGTCTTAAATTAATTACCGAGTTTGGTGGCCCATAACTTACATAGTTAACACAAAGAAAGTACCTGAAATTGGAAATCACCCTTTAGTTACAAGTTATTCACTTTTGTTTGCCGAAGATTCCAGGTTCATTGAACATTACAACTATATCGGGGTCAATACGGATCACTGAGCCGGTCTACACTGTGCAGCCAGAGTGTGACAGAGTCGCCGGCGCTGGTTTCCCGAGTCGGCGCGTGAACACCGAGGGAGGAGCGTGAGCTTTATTGATTTATTCCTTCTTCTTTTTTTTTTGCTGATTTGCATTCAGGTTTAGTTTATGTTGTATTACGATTCAACTAATATGGATTCAGAAAAATCTGGTAAATCAACAGTTGATAAAACGGATGGGAAACAAGTGAGAGAATTGAATATAAAGCGAAGCTCGGTGAAGGGTCAAATCACAAAATTTAAAAACTTTTTATTGAGTGCAAGTCAGCAAAGAGAATTGACAGGCCTCGAAGTGGCTGAGTTAACTTTGAAGCTCGGTAAATTCGAGACTTTGTCGATAAAATTCGACGATTTGCAGAGTCAGATCGAAGTTTTGAATCCTGACAATTTAGAACGGGAGTTAAATGAGAGAGAGAGCATTGAACATGACTTTGTGACAAATATAGCATTAGCAAAAAATATCATAGAAAACCAGAATAAATTGGAACGGTCACAAAGACGTGAATCTTTTTTTGACGCGGATGCTCACTGTTCTCTTGAAAACAATGGCAACGGCACGGGATTTAAGCTACCACAAATTCAAATTTCCAAGTTTGACGGAACATATTTTAGATGGCTTGAGTTTCATGATACATTTGATAGTTTGATTCACAAGAATAGTCACATATCTCCAGTCCACAAGTTTCATTACCTAGTCTCATATTTGGAAGGGGAAGCTGCTAGAATAATATCAAACTTAGAAATATCATCCTCTAATTATAATGAGGCTTGGCTATTACTGTGTAATCGTTATAATAACAAAAGACTGTTAACTAATCACCATCTGCATTCTTTATTCAATATTCAGCCATTAACTCGTGAATCGGAAAAATCACTGAGGTTTTTGGTTGATCATGTAACCAAAAATTTGCGCGCATTGTCCAGCTTGGGTCAGCCCACAGATAAATGGGATATGCTACTTATATTCATGATATCATCTAAATTAGACAGTCACACCCTTACTAAGTGGGAGGAGTATCGCAACGTTTTAAATGATTTACCAAGTCTAAACCAGTTCAAGAAATTTTTAACGGACCGTGCTGATGTGCTTGAATCTATACATAGGAATAAATATGATAGCCATATTATGTTAAAAAATTCGTGTGTACCACCGACACCGTCGCGGCACTATGCACCGTCGAGCGGTAACCACCACAACAATAATCGAACTGCTAGTACTAAATCATTTGCTAGTTTAAATTCGCCACGGGCAGGTTCATTTTTATGTGTCATTTGCGGTGACAATCATAAGATTTATGATTGTGCTACCTTTAAGGCGAAAGGTATACAAGAACGATTAAATGATGTTAAAAAATATAAGCTTTGCGCAAATTGTCTTCGTCAAGGTCACCCATTGAGCGAGTGCCGCATGGGGCCCTGCCGTGAATGCAAAGAAAGGCATAACAGTTTACTACATAGACCAGTAGCTACGTCTGTACATAGCGTTCATTTAGGAGAATCCTCTAATGGAACTATTGTCAATTTTTCTAAAATGAGACAAGGTCAGGTGCTCTTGTCAACAGCTATAATAAAAATTTCCAATCCAAATACACACGAAACAGCTAAAGTGCGTGCATTACTGGATTGCGGAAGTCAATCTTCGTTTATAACCAAGTCACTAAAAGACAAATTAGGTTTAGACTCAAATAGAGTAGATGAGATAAACGTTATCGGAGTAGGTAATAACTGCGTAAGTAAAGTAGTAGAGACGTGCAACGCCCATATAAGTTCATTATCTAAAAATTCGTATAGTATTAATTTACAACTATTTGTCTTGAAGGAATTGACTAGTGAAATACCTAAAGTTCATATTGATATTAAAGCTCTAAAAATACCTAAAAATATTAGATTGGCAGATCCTACATTCCACCAGCCTTCTAAGATTGACATTTTAGTAGGTGCTGATATTTTTTGGGACTTAATAGGAAATGAGCAGTTGTCACTTGGCCCTGATTGTCCTAAACTTCATAGCTCTAAATTGGGATGGCTGGTTTCCGGTCCTATAAGTCCAATAAAATCTGACAATTCTATTCAATGTAACTATATGCTTACAGAACAAAATAATTCTTATAACGAAATAGAAAAAATGTTACCTATATTTTGGAATCTAGAAGAAATTCCATTTAAAAAAAATATGGACGAAAGCGATAATTTATGCGAAATTCATTTCGTAAAAAATACTGTTAGACTAGATAACGGTAGGTTTCGAGTGAAACTACCCTTAATAGAATCACCAGAATGTTTAGGTGATACTTTCAATTTGGCAAAAAGGCGTTTCTTTAATTTAGAAAAAAGGTTCAGGCGAGATCCAAATATTAAGTTACAATATTCAAAATTCATTGAAGAGTATGCAGAGTTAAGACACCTTTCCGAATGTCAGTCAAAACCTGAGATTTCGTATTTTTTATGTCACCATGCTGTTTTGAAAGAGAACAGCGAATCAACGAAATTACGTGTAGTATTTGATGGTTCTGCTGCTTCCTCGTCAGGCTATTCGTTAAATGACATTTTGATGATAGGGCCCACTGTGCAAGACTCCTTGTTTTCAATACTAATAAGAGCTCGACAACATAGGTACCTTTTGACCGGTGACATCGAAAAAATGTACCGTCAGGTAGAAGTCGATGAGGAAGACCGTAACCTCCAACTCATTCTGTGGAGAGATCAGGAATCGCACCCTTTAAAAATATTAAAATTAAATACTCTCACTTACGGCACCGCAAGTGCGAGCTATTTAAGTACGAGGTGCGTTCAACAATTAGGGGAAAAGTGTGATGATGACTTAATAAAAGACATCATTCAGCACGATTTCTATGTTGATGATCTGATCACGGGTAGCAATAATAAAGATCAGTTACGTTATATTTTGGACTCAGTTTCTAAAGGTCTTAGTGCTGGGTGTTTTAATTTAAGGAAATTAAAAAGTAATGTACCAGATATTTTTAATAATTGTGATATGAATTCCAATGATAATTTAGCATTCAGTGAGTCAACTAGCACTTTGGGGATGGGGTGGAAGCCATCCACAGACAATTTTAATTTTCCTACAAAGATAATACCGCAGAATGGCAACATTACTAAAAGATTTATAATGTCTCAATCGTTTAAAATATTTGACCCTCTCGGGTTGCTATCTCCATGTATAATAGTACCAAAAATATTGATACAAAGATTATGGCTTCAAAAATTAGATTGGGATGAGCCCGTCTCATTAGATATTGCAAATGAGTGGAAATCGTTTTCTAAAAATATCCCGGAATTACAGAAGTTAGAAATACCGAGATTTGTGCTATGTGCGAAACCTGTGCATATTGAGATACACAGCTTCAGTGATGCGTCCCAACACGCCTACGGGGCATGCATATATGTCAAATCTGTGAATGATCAGCATGAAGTTACGACTAGGTTGTTGTGCGCTAAGTCCAAGGTTGCACCTCTAAAGGCAACCACTATGCCGCGACTGGAGCTGTGCGCTGCGCTGCTTGCCGCTAGGCTGTGCACCGCAGTACGTGAATCGCTCCGAGTACCGCCAATGCGCATGATTCATTGGTGCGATTCGAGTATAGTGTTGGCATGGATTCGTAACGGTTCAAACAAATTAAAGGCCTTTGCCGCCAATAGAGTTCTTGAAATTGTCGAGATCACAGATGCCTCAGCGTGGCGCTACGTTCCTACCACACTCAACCCGGCTGATTTAATTTCCCGGGGGGTAGACGCAAACAAGTTGGCAACCATGAACCTGTGGTGGTCAGGTCCTGGCTTTATGATAAAGGATGAATCGGAGTGGCCTATCTTAAATAATAACAAAAGTTTAGAGATAGATTTACCAGAACTAAAATGTAATAGTATCACAGTTGCTGAGTCACCTATTAAGTTTGAAAATTTTTCTAGTTTGTCTAAACTACAGCGTACATTTGCTTTTGTAAAACGATTTATACATAACTTGAAATATCCCACAAATAAGTTATTAGGTAACGTTTCACTTGAAGAACTTAATAGTTCATTTTATTTATTGTGTGCAGCTGCTCAACGCCAGTCCTTCGCCACAGAGTACGAAATACTTAGTAAAAACAAACAGCTAAATGCTAAATCGAAAATTCTTCCATTGTCTCCATTTTTGGATAAAAATAAGTTAATAAGAGTAGGCGGAAGATTAAGCGCTTCCTATTATGCGTACGAAAAGAAGCACCCTATACTGTTACATTCTTCTCATCATCTCACAAAATTGTTTTTAGAAAGAGAACATATAAAGCATCTTCACGCTGGGCCTCAGCTGTTACTAGCTACAGTTAGGGAAATCATCTGGCCGGTAAACGGAAGACGACTAGCCAGGAGCGTACTTTTTAATTGCGTGCGTTGCAAACGCCTATCTGGTAAAACTATGTGCCCAAAAATGGGTAATCTCCCAGGCGAGAGAATAACACCTAGTTATCCTTTTCTATCTGTAGGGCTGGACTTTGCGGGACCTTTCATGGTATTGAATAGGAAGGGCAGAGGCAGTCGTTTAATAAAATGTTATATGTGTCTATTCGTTTGCTTACGGTATAAGTGCCTACATTTGGAAGTTGTTTCTGACCTTACCAAAGATGCATTCGTGATGACGGTTCGCAGGTTCATAGCTCGCAGAGGCAAGCCATCTGAAATCTACTGTGACAATGGCCGAAATTTCGTTGCCGCAGCTAAGGAAATTGGAATTTTTTTATCTAATAATAAACAAACCCTTTCTAACTTTGCAAATGAAGAAGGAATAAAGTTTATTTTTACTCCCGCTTATGCTCCTCATTTCGGAGGTATTTGGGAAGCCGGTGTAAAGTCGGCGAAATATCACATTAAAAGAGTGATGGGCAATAGCCACCTGACATTAGAAGAAATCTCTACATTGTTTGCACAAGTGGAGGCTATACTCAATAGTCGTCCTTTATGTCCACTCTCTTCCTCTCCTAATGACCTCCTATCCTTGTCTCCAGGACATTTTCTCATTGGAAGAACCCTGACGGCACTGCCATCACCAGACCTAAGAGATGCGAAGGAGAGCATCCTACGCCGCTATGCAAGGCTAGAAAAACTGCATCAACACTTCTGGAACAGATGGCAGAAAGAATACGTTAGCGAGTTACAACAACGAACAAAATGGAGAACAAACAAGGGCAATTTAATGGTTGGCGACATGGTACTCATTCAAGAGGACAATATACCTCCTTTAAGCTGGCGCCTAGGAAGAGTCACTAAGCTGTTCCCAGGAAAGGATGGAATAGCTCGGGTTGCTGATATCAACACCATTAGAGGGTCTGTGCGAAGACCCTTAGTTCGACTCTGCCCGCTGCTGACAGAAGAGCATGTTCAGGGTTGAAAGAACACTTTCAACGTGGCGGGAAGATGTTTCGGCTTCACCTTATTAAAGCGTCGTTGTGTTGTTGTAATGAGAAACAATTGCCGTTGAAATTTGTGTAGGAGTTTTGGCGACGTATGAACTGTCATGTCATTCTGTCAAAAAACTACTTATCCGTTGGCCATCTACAAGGCAACATTGTATTTTCTACATTCTACATAAAATTATAACCAGAGTTTAAGCAAAACGATTAGTTTTATTTGGCTCCATTGTGTCGAACAAGACACCGTACAATTTCTCTTCTCTTTAATTGCTATGTACATTTTGTTGATGGTCTTATAAATAACATTAAAAAAAAATGTTTCCCACACTCACACCAATTATCTAGCCCCAGTAGAAGCTTCCTTAAGAAACTCGATAAATGGTTAACTAGACAACGGATAAACATACTTAATATACTTAAATACATACTTGTTATACATAGAAAACACCCAGACCTGAAACAATTTAGAAAAACAGGTATTTCTAAATTGATCCGACCGGGGATCGAACCCGGGACCTCAGAGATGGCGACACCATGAAAACCGGTGTGCAAGCCACTCGACCAAGGAGGTCGTCAAATAAAAGTAACTATTTTTTTCTAAGACTTCCATAGTTTAAAAAAAATATGAAACATTAATTTCCTTTGTAAGTCTATGGGATACTTCACAACAAAACATCTCTCATTTTGTCTGCTACGAATCAAGCCATTTGTTGGAAACAGTAATATCGCACACGTGAGGACGCGCGTGAAGACACATCCGGAGATAACTGCCTTTACGCCAACAACAGTAGTTGAGGGTTCTGATTAAAGTGTCATTGTCAAATATGTAAAATTACTCTAGTATGGTACGATGATACGTTTGCGTGATGCCAACTCATAAAAAAACTCCAGGGATTGGTCGTTAATTGTGGCTAGAGGAACGAGAAGTTTCCGAACAGGGTTTTGTTTCATAATTACTTATTTATTTATTACTATTAGTAATAAATAAATAAGTAAGATGGTTTTTATATATCTTACGGGCAAGCTCTTGGCCTTTATGACAAGTGATGATAAGGCTGAAAGTGGAAACGCACTTCACCCGGGATCCTCAACTATTGAGGCACGGCAGAGGCACCTACTACTGGTAAGAACCAATTCCTGTAAATAGTCAAATACGGCTAATAGCCAATTCTTTCATAAAGAAATTCTATATAACAATACACTGATCGCTGTACATATAACTATGGCTAAATAACAAAAACAAGTGTTTTTTAGTTCTTATCTTTTTTTAGCTTACATCATCGGTAACTTGTTTCATATGTAAACGCTAACTCTCTCTCTCTTTAGATCCAATATTTATTTATTTATTTATCAAATCTTACATCTATCCTGACAGGTTTTAACCTAATGCGACAGAAGAGGTTGGTATTCTTAAAACTACAGTATTATTAATTAATTTACCACTACGAGTATGTACTAGTTACTATAATTATATTATTACATATTATAACTAACAAAATATAAGGTATTTACCGCAAATTCCCTCAAAGAACATGCAAAAATGTCGATTTTGTCATGGACCTTGTTAATAGGCTTACTATTGCGCGGACAAGGGGCGTCTTTGCCAGCAGGTTGGTTCTGGCCACGGGCACGGCCAGCAGGGCCGGGCGCCGCCGCCGCCAAACGTACCGGTCTGGCACACTCAGTGGCAGGCAATATCTCGAGATGTATCGTCAGACGTCTCCCCACGTCGGTAGCCGTCCGTAATATAATATTCATTATTTCAACCCGGCGGCATTGGAATTGATTTCGACACGGGGCGCGGGGGAAGACAGAGCGACTCCCACATTCAACATTAACATCATGTATACGTGACACTGAGGAGCTCGATGGTGCAGTGGTTAACGCGCTCTGCGATTGCCAAGGTTAACTTTCGCAAAGGCCGGTCATCGGATGGGAGACCAAAAATGTTATCATCTCAAGCACCTCCGTGCTTCGGCAGGCACGTAGCCGTTGGTCCCGTTAACAACCATCGCACCGCACTGGGTGCGCGTGGTGATTTACGGCCCGTTCTCCCTATCCATCCATAGGGAAGGCTCGTGCCCCAGCAGTGGGGGATATCAAATTAGCTAAGGAGAGAGTCCAAAACACCAGGCTATCATAACCCACAAGGAGGTATACCCAGCGTGAGCTACATACTTGGGGTGAGGCCGTGAGGTGGTTGAAGTACCAGGCTAGCATGAGTCACAAGGAGGTATACTTAGCGTGAGCTACATACTTGGGATGAGGCCGTGCGGTGGTTGAAGTACCAGGCTAGCATGAGTCACAAGGAGGTATACCTAGCGTGAGATACATACTTGGGGTGAGGCCGTGCGATGGTTGAGTACCAGGCTAGCATGAGTTATAAGGAGATTCGCACTGGCCCTGCGTGGTTGGTGGTGTTTCCATCCATAGGGCTCTTGCCCAAGCAGTGGATACTCAGCGTTAAGTAATTTCAAGTCATGACGCTACTCTTTAGTGCAACCAGTAAAAGGTACAGAAACGGAGATTTTAAATTAGTTTTGCATTTGTAAGCCACCTCACAGCACTTGAAATGCGTAAACAAAGCGTTCATATAATAATTACCGCTAAGCGCGCGCCGCGTGATGTCTAAATGACCCGCGCCGCATTAGGGCACAGTGTAGAGACACGCGGCACACGACTTTTGTGTTAATAATAATAATACCTAGGTTAAGATTTTTATAATATTTTATATTGTAAATATGTTTTTATATAAAATATTGTAAAAAAAAATTTTAAGATGTATATTAAATAAAGAGAATAATAATAACTAGTGGTCGCCCAGTGGCCGAAATTCGACCATAATTTTATTAAGGCTGCACGGATTGTATCCTAAGCAATGAAAAATTAAAAAAGATAAAATGTGAGTTTGGATTTACATTGACAGGAAGGACTTCTTGGCGGGAAAGTGAAGAGTCATGTCTGCGGTTTTGTTTTATTTTCTAAAATTTGTGTTAAGTCGAATATTAATGTGAAATAATGGTGGATTATTAACCGTTAAGTGTTCGTGAGTGTGCATGAGTGTTGGCAAATGAAACAAAACAGTGCAACGTCACTAATCAAATTCTCTCAAGAAGTCCGCTTGAGGACTTAGTAAAGCCCCACATCTTTACTGAGATACTCGAGGGGTTGGGGGTATATCATTTCTCACTTCTCATTTCCATTATCATTCATCATCATCATTTCCATTATCATTCATCATCATCTTTAGGATTATAATACTAATGAAATTAAGAAACTAATGACATGGCAGCATGGTCTATGACCTTAGCCGGTTCCTCAGAGAACAAACTATAAAAAAAAAAAAAAAAAAATTTACATTGACAGATGTCGGCCGCTTTAAAGACAAACAATAGTGTGTGTCAAATACATAGGCGTGTGTGTCAAATACATGGTAGTGTGTGTAATGTTGTTTGTTGATTTAATGTATTTTTTATGCATAATTTAAAAATATATAACATTCGGATAAACTTCTCTATATAAACTATAAGTGTGCGAAATTTCATACTCCCCCGTACGCGCAATTTTCGTAAAAACGGGTACAAAGTTTTTGCTTTACGTATTAATATATAGATAAATCTTTATTTTAGGCAACAAACAATGTAAAAGATGGTAAAAATACAGAGCGGCCCATGTAATAAATACCTTACAGACTAACATACATGCAAAATAAAAAAACAATTTTTGTTAGTATATAAAAACTGGCATCAATGGGTGCACAACTTAGCTGGAGATATACTTATTTACTGATGAAAATCTGTCAACATATTAAATTATTGTTTCAAGGAAACAGATTTCTACGTAGCAGGATATAAAAAAAAGTATATAAAAAGTATTATTTGATTGGCACCTACTGGCAACTTTCCATGGAAGCGCCTATAGACTACACCCTTCGGCCAGAAGTCCTCCTTCATGAAGATGTCCAGCTTTGATGTCGGGACTCGCACCAAAAACGCTTCAAAGCTCGTATTGTGGCGCGACTCCAGCGGTCCAATCCTCAAATTAAAGTTAGACTTCATTCGTATGAACTCTACCTCCTGCGATGTGGTGGTGAGATGCAGGCGGGACAGGTATATGCTAAGAGCTACATTGTTTACAAGTTAATGCTCGTGGCTCCACCTCGGCGCCTTTCCCCACCACCCCCATGACCCGGTCAACCCAAGCTGAGCTCCTAGCCTTTAGAGACGCTGGCGAACTGTTCCACTCCCGATCCAAACCCTTTGAAGGATCTAATAAAGAACGGAGACACGCTTGCATTATGCCATTCCCTCTAGAAACCCTCTAGCAGTGTTTCGATCACACGGCTCGAGGATCCTTTTAAGTTACTCGCCCCCCAAATAGTCCGGTGATGCTGTGATGGCCATTTGAAGTCAAAAGCCAACTCTCTCAAAACCCGAGAACTTGCAACTCGGAATAACCTCAGCTCGGGATGATTGAACGACGTTTTTTTATATCTCACGGGCCTCACAATGCCTTCATCTATACTAATATTATAAAGAGGAAAGCTTTGTATTTTTGTATGTACGTATGTTTGCAACGAATAAACTCAAAAACTAATGGACCGATTTAAAAAATTATTTCACCATTAGAATGCTACATTAGCGCTGAGTAACATAGGCTATATAAAAAAAAGAAATGCGGTACGAAGTCCGCCGGGTCAGCTAGTCGATTATAAAGCCAATGGTGGAAACGCACTCCTTCCGGAATCATCAACTACTGAGGCAACTGGCTATGGTTATCTTATCTCTGGCTGCCGGAATACAACAACCATAAAAAACATTGATATTATGGCGACATATTTGGTAAATTTGAGGAGCTCGATGGCGCAGTGGTTAACGCGCCAGGTCTGCGAGTGCCCTCAGCAACTTTCGCAAAGGCCCGTCATCGGATGGGTGACCAAAAATGTATCATCTCGAGCTCCTCCGTGCTTCGGAAGGCACGTAAGCCGTAGGTCCCGGCTGCATTAGCAGTCGTTAACAATCACCGCACCGCACTGGGCCCGCGTGGTGGTTTATGGCCCGTTCTCCCTATCCATCCATAGGAAAGGCTCGTGCCCCAGCAGTGGGGACATAAAATGAGCTGATGATGATGATGATGATGATGATGATATTTGGTAAATTAGTGGTAGCTGGTAATGTAATGACTATAATGTCTGCTTATCAGCACCTCCTCACAGTGCATCATTTCCACGCTTCATTAGATAATCAATTAGACAAGCCTTCACTAAGATTGCAACATTGTATTAGTCAGTTGCTAAAAAGCAATAAACTCATGTTTTTACGACCCTCTGTGTGTTTCACAATAAGATAAGAACTCTGCATAAAAGGAGATCATCTCGCTTCCAACATCATTCTGTCAGTAGCCGTTGTCTTGTAAGTAAATTATTTTGCTAGTTGTAAATTGTATTGTGAAGAAATATAATCTATACATATATTAATACGTAAAGCAAAAACTATGTACCCGTTTTTACGAAAATTGTGCGGACGGAGGAGTATGAAATTCCGCACACTTATAGTTTGTATAGAGAAGGATTGCAAAAAGTTAATATATTTTTTTAAATTATGCATAAAAAATACATTAAATCAATAAAACAAACATTATACACACTACCATGTATTTGACATACACGCATATAAATACTCTTTTCAAAAATTTCAAAAATGGAAGAGGACGACCGATATCTGTCAATGCCAATCCAAACTCACATTTTTTTTTTTAATTTTTCATTGCTTAGGATACAATCCGTACAGCCTTAATAAAATTACGGTTGAATTTCGACCACTGGGCGACCACTAGTAATCATAATTATCTAAGTCAGATCTAGACAGGTCTAGCTTGCCAGGCGGACCAAAAGACCAGCCAACCAAACCAAGTTACATAAACCATGTACCCCCCGCTGGGAATCGAACCCGGGCCCGCCTGGTCTATGACCGGTGGGCTTAACCACCACGATACCTCAGAAGCGGTTAAAATAAGTATTTGTAATTTTTTTTATTTTATTTCACTTAAGCTGAATTAAATATTTGAATAACGTCGCTCTACAGCATTTCAAAAATCAAAAAAGCAGTGACAAAAATCAGCGCTAACGTCAGCCTTTCCGGTAGCATAACGGTCAGTGCAGCCGCCCGGATTGCGGAAGACCCAGGTTCGATTTCTGGCTGGGTCGGGTGGGCGTTTAATTTTTTCCACTGTATTTTATATAAATATAAGTATTTGTGTTTCGAAATAGTCTACCGTCACAGCCCGCGCTGTGATTGGCTTCAGTCGTTTCCCGCGCTGCGAGCAATTCTTTTCACTTTGCGCGCCTCAGCAACTGGCGGCCATATTTCAACGGTTATTTAAAAAAAACTCCCTAAACTGCGCCACAGATGAAAAATGGGGGCTTATAATCCGAGTAGAAAACCTTTTTTAATACGTGCGTTGGTTTTTAATACATATATAAAAAAACAAATGAGTCATTTATTTTATTAGTAGCTGTGCCCCGCGGTTTCACCCGCGTAAATTAAGTGCCTGTGATAAATAACTTATTTCTTTGGATAAGGATTAATATCATGTTTATTGAAACACCTTCGCAAATAATGTATTATTTTAGAACTAATTTGATTACCATAAAAAAGGTATAGGTTAATGTTAGGTTTCACCCGCGTTAATTAGTCAACTTTAAAAGCTAGACATATGCTGTTGCGGACTTTTTTTTGGAACTTTTAAAGGGGAACAATTTTGTAATACATGATTTTTGCGTAACTTTCACCGTTTACGCAGCGCACGCAAGGAAAGCTATCAAAAAAAATATTTTCCCATTTTTGCAACACTTTTCATTGCTGCTACACTCCTATTAGTTATAGCGTGATGTACTATAGCTATAGGCCTTCCTCAATAAATGGACTATTCAACACAAAAATAATTTTTCAATTCGAACCAGTAGTTCCTGAGATCAGCGCGTTCAACCAAACAAACAAACAAACTCTTCAGCTTTATAATATTATTATGTCGGTCACTGGCTCCTGTCGAACATTTGTGCCATATTAGTATTATTATTTTTGACATAATCTATCGATTTTTTTTTATAAAAAATTTACTATATCATTGTGTTATTAGAAAGCGCAGTGTGGGCAGACCTCCAACAAGGTGGACCGACGATCTGGTGAAGGTCGCGGGAAGCCGCTGGATGCGAGCACCACAAAACCGGTCGTTATGGAGATCCTTGGGGGAGGCAGACGTCCAGCAGTGGACGTCTTTTCGCTGAGATGATGATTTTGTTATCTGTAAAGATGAATCGGCAAGCCATCGGTTGCAATAACCGTTGGATAGATGGCACTACTGCCGCTAAAAACAGTCAAAATCAAAGCAGTCAAAAAACTCAGTGCTTACGTCAGCCTTCCCGGTAGCATAATGGTCAGTGCAGCCGCCCGGACTGCGGAAGACCCAGGTTCGGTTCCTGGCTGGGTCGGGGAGGCATTGAATTTTTTCACTACATTTTATAATTTTTTATAATCCGTTTTGACTACTGACTCTTCGTTTTATTTAGATACCTATCACCAGATGCTCGTTACAAGGATTTATTTGATTAAGCGCAATCATAATACATAATCCTGAATATTTGTAATCCCGCAGCTTATTGTGTCGATACGCGCCGGGATTAGCGCTCCATGTTCCCGGGATTGGAATGAATCCCGTTAATTATGACGCTGTTATGCACTAACGAATGTCAAATAGAATTATTGATATTATAAGCCTGATGATTTTATTTTTAATTCTGCTAACGGTAGTTGAGGCGCTTGATAATAATAATAATAAATAAATAATAATAAATATTTCTTTATTAATCCTTCACAAACATTACAAATTTATATAGGGTGTTATAATACAAGTAACCTAAAAACCTCGATGGCGCAGTGGTTAACGCGCCCGGTTTGCAGTCTGAAAAATTGCTCCAACTTTCGGCGAATAGTCTGAAATGTTGATATAGGTAAATTCATGTGTTTTGCTTGCTCAAATACACGATTGTATAACTTTGACTCGATCATAATTATTTTCGAATACACCACAAAAAAAACACTTTACAACAATTACAACAGAATTACTTATTTGATATGCTTGAAAACCAATTAGATATTATTGATGGATATATTGATAACATCGGTATTCGTAATTTAGTTGCTGCATATTTTAATGACTAAAACCAATAAGTAACTAAAAAAAAAAATATATTTTATTTTTTTAGTTTGCGGTCTCAATTGTCGCTGATACTGTGAGTGTAGTGTGTCGTGAGCAATTTCGAGTGAATAGTGACGGTGGTACGGGCATCGAGCGCAAAAAACGACTAAGGAAGAGGGTAGATCGTTTTGTCTGCTCATAAAAAACTCACCCGCATTATCTTCAGCAATTCCGTGATCATGGCGCATGCAACTGTGCCCAAATATCGGATACTCATCATCATCATCATCATCATCATCATCTCAGCCAAAAAGACGTCCACTGCTGGACAAAGGCCTCCCTCGAGGATTAATCATTTTGAGGGGAATTTGTCATAATCACCACGCTTGGCAGGCGGGTTGGCGATGGATACTCATAATATAATAATAATGGTAAGAATCCCGATAATAATAACTCTAAAGTTGAGATCAGACAGCCAGCACAATCTAACGCGGGTGATCTGTCGGTATATGTAGGGCCTTGTAGCTGGGGAATAAGAAACGATCTCTGCATTATTAGTGAGACGTCGCGGGGTCGGAGGGACGGGCGGCGGCGGATTAAGGGATCATCTAGGTTGGCGCAGCGCATAAGCGAAAGCGGAGCCGACGACTCTTTCGTTTAATAACTTATATATTGTACGATAAGCAAAAATTTGGTGCGCTTTTTAAGCATATTGCACACAAAGAGGAGTGTGAGATTTGGCATACAGCAGCATACCGAAACTATTTTCTATACTATTAATAAAGAGGTAACGTTTGTGACTTTGTTTGTTTGTTTGTATGTCTGGGCTAACCTCTACTACTGGTCCGATACCAAAAATTCTTTGACTGCTACAATGCTAAATACCTTGTAGGTAACATAGGCTATATTTTAATTTAATACAAAAATATTTATTTTTAGAATCACAAGGTAGACTATTTTTGGCTGCTTTAAATTCAAAATCGACGTGAACGTGGGAAAAATGCTAGTACCTAATCTATTGTATTTTAATGAAACAACTTTTACGGATTTACTCGCGTTTATTTTACTATTGTATTTTTTAATACGTAAAGCGAAAACTTGAGAGAGAAATCTCAAGCTCCTCCGTGCTTCGAAAGGCACGCAAAGCCGTTGGTCCCGGCTGCATTAGCAGTCGTTAACAATCGCCAATCCGCACTGGGCCCGCGTGGTGGTTTATGGCCCGTTCTCCTTATCCATCCATAGGGAAGGGCAGGCTCGTGCCCCAGCAGTGGGGACATAAAAATCAGCTGATGATGAAAGCGAAAACTTCGTGCTCTTTTTATGCGCATTGTGCACAAAGAGGAGTGGGATATACACAAATGGCAAACAGCAGCGTATCGAAACTTTTTATCAATATTTAACATTATTAGCATAGCACAGCATAGCATTATTTTTAACGTTACAATAAGAAAACAAATATTTAGAAATTTGAATTTGAAACTAATTTGACGACTCTATAAAGACTAAATATTTTATGGAACCCTAAATAAAATAAACTTACTAATATGAAGATGTAAGCGTCCACATACGGACGTGGCGGGCGAGCGAGTGAGAGTAACACCGGGCGGCGATGTGTGTCATAGTCTTAGGGATGTGCCACGCACGTAGTGCTGGCAACACACAGCGATAGTTTATGATTATTGTTATTGCCAGTTAGTTTTGCGCCTCGACGTTTTGTTATTGATTGTTTGTTTGTGTTATAGTATATTCGTTTTGTTGTTAATATTATTCGTGTTATTTTATGTTAATGTTTTTATTTACGTAAGTTACTTCTATCTATATAAAAATTTTTTTTCTTTCCTGTTTCGTGCCATGATGTCACTACTGTGTACAGCAGAATACCAGTGCAGCAGGCCCCGCTTGCTGCGTATACTGAGCTGTGCACAGTGTTGGCATCACATAACAGGGCACAATGTAAATTGTTACTATTTTTATTATTTTTGTTACATGTTGTATGTTTAATTGTGTGTTTTGTTATGTGATTCCAATAAATGTCTTTTATTTTATTCAATATTCTTTTATAACCGCTCCCGCTCCCACTACCGGCTATGTCTCGCTGTTGCACTAAACTATTCGCAAGTGTCCCTCAGCGGCCGGTCACAACTTACATCACAGTACCTGCGGCTGACCGGACGCTGAACTGTTGTGGCTGCTTTACAACTTTGTGAGGTTAGCGGTTGGATTTGACAATAACTAGCTTAATACGCAACTTATCCAATTCCAATTCTAAATTCAAAATCACTTATTCAGTTTAGGCTACAAGTAGCTATTGTGAATGTCACTATGCCATCGGTTCGTAAGTCTACTCTGGGCGGGAGATCTTGTACCGGCAAGAAACTCAGCAAGTGTCCAGCTCTTTTCTCCCTTACAGCGTCAAAAATATTGGAAAATCTATTATAGCAGGACACTTTCCATTACAATAAACGCAAAAAATATAGAAGACAACCACAACATGTAAAAAAAAAACACAAAATAAAAAATATACGTTAACAAATTTACATCAGGTAATTCTTTATTTTTCCTCACAATCTTAAACTTACATCATCATAAATACAAACTACTTTTATTAATTACTTTTATTTCACACCACAATCAACATACAAAGTATTATAGTTACAAAAAATTGGCACAATATACATACAGATTGTGGCAGAAAGTTTCTCGTAAATACAGGTTATCGACCCTCCACCCCAAACAAAGGTCAGAAAAATAGATATATATGTAAATAAAAATAGAAAAACCACGTATTTATTGGTAGCCTTTGAATGCATTTCGTGATTCCATACAAAACTAAAAGATTTTTTTTTAAAAAAGAAGGAAATTATTAAAAGACTGGTATGCTGTTTAAAGTCCACTTTGAATAGTTACAAAATAATCATACAATTTGCCCGCAAGGAGGGGTTCTCTCACCTCTTCTGTGGAGCCTTGTGGTTGATTCAGTCGTAGTAAGGCTGAATAAAGGACCATTCCATACGGTTGGTTATGCGGATGACCTGGTCATCTCAGTCAGTGGGAAGTTTCCCTCTACGGTATCGGGGTTAATGCAACGTGCCTTGGGTTTGCTGGAGGAATGGTGCAATGCCCATCACCTCTCTGTAAACCCGGGGAAAACAACAGCCATCCCCTTTACAAGAATGAGAAACACTACGGGTCTGGGTAACCTAACACTCTATGGTACCCAGCTCTCTTGGTCCAAGGAAGTGAAATATCTAGGCTTAACGCTGGATAGGGAACTTACTTGGAAACAGCATGTGGACACGACCGTAGCCAAGGCTTACAGAGTCTTTGGCATGTGTCGGTCTACCTATGGCAAGATGTGGGGACTCAACCCCAAAATCATTAGGTGGATCTACATGACGATGGTGAGACCGATCCTCACATATGGCAGCATCGTCTGGTGGCCCAGAACCAGGCTGAAAATCTGTAAAAATGCTTTGAGCAAACTTCAGAGAACAGCTTGTTTGGCGATCACTGGTGCCTTTAGAACCACTCCAACGGCAGCGCTGGAAGTCCTCACGGACCTTTCACCCCTGCACATCGTAATAGAAACAGAGGCAAAGAAAGCGTTACATAGACTAAAGGTGGCCGGACTGTGGGACGCATCTAAACCTCTGACTAGACACACAAAATGGGAAACGAGTGACATTCCTGACAGGATCATGGAAATGGGATGCGATAAAATATCCCCCATATTCATGTTCGAAAAGAAATTCAAAGTTTATGTTCCAACCAGGGACGAATGGAAACGAGGGCCACCGTCTCCGGAAAAAGACAGCCTAATCTGGTACACCGACGGATCAAAAATGAAGTCGGGTACAGGGGCAGGCGTCTATAACAACGACTTCAAGCATAGTCAAAGCATGGGGAGATTTGCCACGGTTTACCAAGCCGAAACTTTCGCAATTCTCCTATGCGCAAAGCAGAATATAGAGCTAGCTATGAAGAAGCGCAATATATTCATCCTGAGTGACAGCCAAGCAGCGCTCAAGTCACTCATTTCGCCCCGAATCGACTCTGGCCTTGTCCTAGAAACCACCAAAGCTCTTAACAAGCTAGGTGGACATAACAAGGTGCGATTGATCTGGGTCCCAGGCCACATGGGAATCCACGGCAACGAGATGGCGGATGCACTTGCCAGGGAGGGCTCAGAGACCCAGCTTATTGGTCCTGAGCCGTTCGTGGCACTTGCACCAAGTACCATCAACAAGGCCTTAAAAGATTACATCAAAAACAGGCACGGCATAGAATGGAAGGAGCAGCCGGGTATGAAACACTCCAAATCCTTCCTAGGCGAAAACGCCTTAGGACGGAGTAAGTTCATATGCGGAGGCAATAGAAGGCAGGCCCGACTAATCATCGGTGCCTTGACAGGGCACTATGCCACAAAACAAATGCTCCACAGAATGCATCTATCAACAAATAGCTTGTGTAGAGCATGTGGAGAGGAAACGGAGTCAATGCAACACCTACTGTGTGACTGTGACTCTCTGGCTAGGAAAAGAATGGGACTCCTGGGGTCGGCCTATCCGAAACCGGAGGACTTCAGGCTCTTCGCCCTTAAGGACGTGGCCAAACTTATGGCATCTATCTTTACAGAGGAAGAAGAGTGAAAGGACGGGGTTGCACAAAAGATCCCGATGGGTCGAAGTGTTACTGCAAGAGGGAAATCTCAGCAGGCCCCTAAGATAAGATAAGATCATACAATATTTTGAATTACATATACTATATGTAAAAAAAACCCTGTCCGATCCGTAACGGTGTTATTAGGTATCATCATCATCATCATCATCATCATCATCATCATCATCATCATCATCATCATCATCATTAGGTATCGAAATTCACTTCTATTTACGTAATTATTTTTAAAAAAATAAGTGAAAAAATTCACCCCGATAAAATTTTTGTTAAATGACAAAACTTACATTGCATACGCATACGCTATTGATGGAAAGTGTGGTCACATTTATAAAATTAGTTAGATTTTGGGGTAATTTGAGCAATTACGGTACAAAAACTTGCATTTTAAATTACAATAACTCTTTTATTTTTATGAATAATATTTTTTTGTTTGCTGATTGCAACTGGTCATTTTCAGCTTTACCGGAATTTATTGGGGGCGGCGAGAAACTTAAAGGGTTCCTCAAGCCGTGTGAAACGAAGCTCCAGCAGAGGTTTTCTAGAGGGAACGGCATCACGCACTAGTGTGCGTCCCCGTGCCCTACTAGATTCTCGGAGGGTTTCGGATCGGATAGGATTGAATTATAATGCTACACGAGTGTAGGTTCTTAAGTTTTTTTCTGCTATACTTAACAGGGTGCATTAACATGTTAATGCGCACAATTAGACAATTTTGTACAATACAATACAACGACGAATATCATTCAATGCAATGCAAGAAATGACATCGTCAAGGTATTTGTGTTTTCAATATCCCTGCACCGAGTAAAAGACGTGTGCGATCAGCTAACCATACAACGTACTATGGTAAAGCCGTTGGTCCCCGCTGCATTAGCAGTCGTTAACACCCACCGCCCGCACTGCCCGCACTGGGCCCGCGTGGTGGTTCACGGCGCGTTCTCGCTGTGGTGTTCCACCCATCGCGAAGGCTCGTGCCCCAGCAGTGGGAACATCAAATGAGCTGATGATAATGATAGATTATGAATTATGATTGCTCTCGTACTTTCGTACCCGCCTGGTTCGTTCAAACTTCAGCGTAAACGGTTATTTTTAATTACTGACGGAGTCGCCTGCTCAAAAGCAAAGTGTTTGCGTTGCAGCCGCGCGCAATAACTGCGATGGCTAGGGGTGGGGCAGCATTGCGAACACACGATGTCGAAAACTAAAAGGGTTTTATTACGGTACACATTTTTTATTTTTATTTTTCAACGCCTCTATCTTATTTGTTATCAATTCTCTCCATCCCTAAGTTGCCTGGAAGATATCGCTGTTAGTGATAAGACCGCCCTTTGTACGACTCCAATTTTAATTTTAATTTCTTTGTTAACATGTAACTATGTTTAACATCATCATCAGCTCATTTGATGTCCACACTGCTGGGGCAGGAGCCTTCCCTATAAATGGATAGGAAGAACGGGCCATAAACCACCACGCGGGCCCAGCGGATTGGCGGTTGTTAACAACGACTTATGCAGCAGGCTTAATCTGCCTTCCGAAGCACGGGGGTCGAGAGTTAACAAATTGGTCACCCATCCGATGACCGGCCTTTGTGATAATTTCTTAACCTCAGCACTCGTAGACCGGGCGCGTTAACCACTGCGCCATCGAGCTCCTCCTTATGTTTATAGTATATGTTAAATGGCAACGCGCTCGAACCGAAACCTGGAGGACCTGGCTTCAGTTCCCAGGTCAGGTAGAGCATGAAGTGAGCCAGTGGCACAGTAAACCCCTAGCTTGCTACATTGCAAGGCCTCGCGGGACTCTGGCGGAAGTGGAGACTCCCGTATATAGCCTTACTTGATTTGGTCAATAAAAGTAAACAGAAACACAAATGTTGAAAAAATTTCCACGAGCAGGATTTTTACTTTTTGTAAAAATATTATGATCGGATGTTAGTGACTGTAGTTGTTGACATTGAATGGGCGCCTTTGGCTTTCAAAGTAAAGTGTTGAATAATTTCGGCGGGCTGGTTAGAACCACGATAGCTCAATTGGAGGAGCACCTGACCCGGAATGTCAGAAGGGTGCATGGAAACTGTCAAAGCGGTAGGAAGTCCGTCTGTTCTACTAGTATTAGTATATAATTCAAAATTGTCTAAGAAAAACAAAGTTAAAGTATACGAGTATAATAATTATAAAAAAGAAACGAAACGACCCAACGACAGGACCCGGCTATTACTTTACTTGTTATCTTTCCACATGAATAACAAACACTTAACTGAGTATGCCGTTTGCGGTATTTTAAAACTGCGCAAGATGCCAAGCGCAAAACGACGTCAGTTCATCATTCTTAAGATACTTGCTTTGATAAGTGCTCGTTATGTCTCCACTCACTCAGCATAATGTCACGAGATAAACTCACGAGGCTGGTCTTATGTACACGGTTTTTTTATTACTCACAGGTTAGTACTCGGCCTTCAGCTTACCCGATGTTAAGTGATGATAAGGCCAATGATGGAACCGCACTTCAACCGGATCCTCAACTACTGAGGCAGTGGCTAGCTTATCTCTAGCTGCCGGAACACAACAGTGCTACAAACATTGATGTTATAGCGACATATTTAGATAGGTGGTAGCTAGCCAGGCGGAACACACAAGCCTACCACCAACCAAACCGAGTAGTACCTACACAAACATGAACCCCCGCTGGGAATCAAACCGGTGGTCTTAACCACTAGACGACAGAGGCAGTTAAAACTCTTATGTCAGCTTAGTAGTAACATAAAAAAACCGGCCAAGTGCGAGTCGGACTCGCGCACGAAGGGTTTCGTACTTTATGACGCATTAAAAAAAAAACTACTTACTGGATCTCGTTCAAACCAATTTTCGGTGGAAGTTTGCATAGTAATGTACATCATATATTTTTTTTAGTTTTATCATTCTCTTATTTTAGAAGTTACAGGGGGGGGACACATTTTATTTTTTATTTTATTTTATTTTTTATTTTATTTATTTAACAAAAACCACAGCTCTTTTATAACATAAATGGACTTAATTCTAAATAATACAGCCAATTACAGTTTTACTTTGTTTAAATTGAGAGCAGTTTATATCCGTGTGCTTGGTGTGTGTGTGTGTGTGTGTGTGTGTGTGTGTGTGTGTGTGTGTGTGTGTGAGTCTGAATATTTAATTATAACTTATATTATACTTTATACTACCTTTTCACTTGTTAAGTATATCAACAATTAATTTTTTAAATTTACCTTTATTATTATGGAATAGGTCCACTGAGCAAAAGTGTTTATTATAAAAATTTTGCGTACGACAGACGACAGAGTTTTGATAATAATTTGTATGTGCAAGCGGTACGTGAAACAAAGACGTATGCCTAGTACGGACCCTAGGAGCTTGCAGCCTTAAGAACAGTTCCGTGAGCTCGGTGTTATCGATAACATTATGGCAGACATTATGTAGAAAGAGCATGTCCAGCACTTTTCTTCTATCTTCCAATGTTAAAAGCTTATGAGAGGAACACAGCTCCCTATACTCACCCGAGTATTTGAGCCTCGACCGGTAATTCAGATGTTTTACAAATTTTGTTTGTATCTTTTCGATATCCTGCTTGTACATAATATATTGTGCACTCCAGATATTGCGATTTTACCACTTTGTAAGTGTTTCTCGCGTAAACTATTTTGCTATTTGGCTACGGAACCCTAAAAAGACTAATTATTATTATCGACGTTGTGTATCGAACGTCGACTACAACTACTCTCCGCACTAGCGCCGCGCGGGTCAAGTGGCGCGCCGTCAACGATATTTGAATTTTTTAAACTTGCCGTTCCAGCGTCAAAGGCCGAGCCGTCAGCCGTTGGGGAACGGCTCGTTGATGCCAGTCGTTAGCGGAAGCTTTCAATCCAATTAGAGTAATGGTTTGCAAAGGAAATGTGGATCTTTGATTGAAGTTTAGTGAATCAAAGCAGTTAGTAGCTTTCGCAGTAATTACTCAAGTTAGGGGATACACCAATAAGTTATGTGGTTAGATACGTGAATATATGCTGTAACCTGTGCTGACACCGTGGCTCCCTCGCATGTTCGCGTCACTTCTCTTCATGTGGGGGCTGCTGCGGTAAGCGCTGAAAATAGCAAACGGCACAAATACGTAAACCTAGGTCGAAATTATTTATTTGTTCCGTTTGCGGTGGAAACAATGGGTCCATGGGGGCCGGAGGCAAAGCAGCCGGTCAAAGAGTTAAGTGCTCGCCTTATTGAGGCCTCCGGTGACAGGAAGGCTGGCAGCAACCTCTGCCAGCGTATTAGTTTGGCAATCCAAAGGGGCAATAATGCCAGCATTCTTGGGACCGTTCCCATGAGCCCACAGTTGGAGGACATCTTTTATTTAAAGGTCTTTAGTTTTTAATTTCTAATAATTATTATTTTTTCTGTTTTTTTTAAGTTAAGTTCTGTATTTAAGTTTGTTTAGAATAATAATAATGTCTTGTTGTTAAATAATTAATAATTAACTACACAGTTATGAACCAAAGTGTATAAGCTATAATGTGGGTGGTGTGAGTGAAATAAAACATAAAACACCGCTTGGTGTTTTATGTTTTATTTTATTACTATTCTTAGTTTTAGTTTAAGTTTAGTTCTAGTCTGGGCATCTTCGGAAGACCAGCGTTGTAGCATTATTGAAGTGCTATAACACATGCTGAGAAGATGCCTTTTCAGTATCATATACCATGTATATTAAATTATGAATGCTTTGCTCGTCTGAATGTTGTTTTGTGGTACTGAATAAATGTTTTTCTATTCTATTCTATTCTAAATAAATTATGTACATTTTATCATTAAATATTGTATGTTTATTAAAATATAAATAATAAATAAATTCATTTATTTCAGACAACAAACAAAGCACAGGTGTTAAATTACATAGTATGTCCATATTATAAATACCTTACATATCAACATACATACAAGTTGTAATCAATTGTTGTTAGTAAATAAAACTTATAACTTTATTAGTATTAACACAGCCATACCATGCCTTAAGCTATAAATTTTGAGTGTAATTATAATGATTTCCACAAATTTATCGTTGCGAACAAATACGTCATCCAGGTAGATTTCACATTGGTCAATAGTCAATATGTGCCTGTAAAGGCTTGTATTGCATAAACGATTTGACTTTGACTTTTATTAGCTGACATTGAATAAGATTCATTGATAAAGTGTTCAAATAATTTTTAACGCAAATTTTGTTGCTAACAAATTACAAAAACACAAATGTTGAAAAACAGAATTTGCGTTAAAAATTATTTGAACATTTTATAAATAGCTTGCTTACTTCTTAACTGATCTTTAATATTTGTAAAAATATTATGATCGGATGTTAGTGACGGTAGTTGTTGACATTGAATGGGCGCTTTTGGCTTTCAAAGTAAAAAGTGTTGAATAATTTCGGCGGGCTGGTTAGAACCACGATAGCATAGTTGGAAGTACAACTAACCCGGTATGACAGAAGATGCGGATTCTAATCCCACTCGTGGACTTTTTAAACACTTTTCCAACCTCAACATCATTTATTTACAAGACCATAGGGTGTAGTTACACTATAGTTCGACATGAATCAGTGATCTAAATTTTTCTCCTTTAACATTAAAAATAATCGTCTGCAACTGATTTTAGTCATTCATTACAGACCACCTGCTTGCGAGCCGTCATCTCAATAAAAATCTATGTTATCTTTTGGCGCGAAAACTGCGGTCAACGCTCTGAGCTTAAATCGAATCAAATCAAAATCAATTCATTTATTTCTACAGACACAAATCCATACAGCAAAATAAAATAAAATACATTCAGCCAGCGACATTAAAACAACATTTACATTAAAATAAAAAACAATATATAAATAAACAGAGAGTGAAGAAAATCACTATTTTCCAAAGTAAAGACAATTTAATATTTTTTTAGCGCGATTCAGTTCGAGCACACTAGCGCCATCTAGTAACATTATTTCGAACTAATATCTTATCCAGACAAACTAATCCTAAATAATAATTGTTACAAATAATAAATACCGACTGGTTGGCACTCTGGGAGTGCCGGCAGAAGTGAAAACTTGAATATTAACGTTGTGCATTTTTGATATTTTGGAATGGTTAGGGAATAATTTTGCACGAATTGCTTTAATTATCAGTATAAAAGTACTCTCATTTATGTGGTAGAATACAATATTTATTTATTGGGCTATCGTACATATACATGACAATTTATATTACATTAAAAAGTTATTATTATAAACTTTGCATGTCTACATGGCAGAATATATGAAACTATAAAAATATGACCAACTTTTTGTAATACCAACCATATTCTTAGCAAATAAAATATTCTATTCTATTTTATCAACCGCAACTATAAGTCGCGTTGCTTTTTTCGGTAATATATTCATATATGCCTATAGTAGTATAATATAGTCCTTTCTAAATAGTAGGTATACAGTAGACATTTCAAAGATTCATGCACACCAAAGAAGAAGTCGTTTTGGCATTTCTATAGCTATCAAAATAAAAAAGTTCTCTTTGATCGTACATACAAACCCTGTCATTCATTTTTTGTATATTTTCTATAATATCAGAAATTGTAATAGTTTTGTTCGTACAAGAGATAAAAATAATTGAAGTTTAGAGCCATCTGTCGGCAGCTGGGATAACCTTATAAGATTTGTAGAAGCACAGTCATGCTTGGAGAACTAGCAGCGCCATCTTTCGAACGTTGAATGAAACAGTCGCGCCTGACGGTCACGTATCCTGACGCGAGTTTAACATTTTTTACCCATTCCAAATAAAGTGCACAACGCCGCTAAAGAAGTTTTCACTTCAAAAACAACAAACTACTATACAAACAACAGTGCCACTACGACAGATGCTGAATTTTAATAAATGTAAATGGTCATAATTTGATTGTAATCCACCATTTTGTAACAGTCACTCGACGTTTGGAACGGTAAGTCGGCGTAATCGCGCCGGCTGCGACGACATGGCGCGCCGTTATTAATATTAAACTTAATTTGTCGTCATTTAGATTTATTGACGCGATTCATTACACAGTTCCCTTACGCTGACGAAGTTAATTAAAATTTGTAAGGCCCCGGCGTATTGGCATGGCTTAAGCTGTTAGTAGGAATAGGCATGACGACAGTATCAAAAAAACAATGATTTAATTAATTTAGGGGAAAATACATATTTAAAAAAATGTAAACACTGGTTTAGTTTTATTGAAAAAATTTAGATTATTAAGATTTTCAATATAATAAAATATTAAAATACTGCAATCGGCCATTTTGACTGAAACACCGCATAAGGTCACGCTTACGTAAACTCCGCTGTCAATATTGTCCTTCACTGTTTTGTTGTTGTGAATACTACAGGGTACCTAGTGTGAGTTTTGTTTACTATCCGTAATCATTCGATTACGTTAACGAAAACGAAAATTAGTATGGCATTGAAGCAGCGCCTCCTGGCGGCATACGAGAGGAGTTAACATTTTGCCATACAAATTCTCGTATTCGTGAGTGAAACTCGCACCCTGATTATAAGTAATTAATGGAAAATGGCAGAGATTGCACTTTTAAATGCCTTTTATTATACTTAATCAAAGAAATTTAAACGTGGATTAAAAAGTCGAAACATCTCAAAAGCAGACAGCCCGTGACCTCGGCCGGTGCGACTCGGTCGAAACGTCGGATCTAAATAAGGAAATATCTGTGAAACCACCACGCGAGCCCAGTGCAGATTGGTTGTTAACGATTGCTAATGCAGCCGGAACCGAAGTCTTTACTTGTCTTTCAAAGCACGGAAGAGGTCGAGATTATAATTTTTTTTAACCGGCCTTTTCCAAGTTGCTTAACTTCAGCAATCGCTGACCGAGCGCGTTTATTACCATTGATCTCCTTTACTCATTAGTTTCCATTAGTCCCCGTTTAAATCTCAACTTCAGTACTTACTTACTTTTACTTATTTTTTCAGCATTTTTGTTTGTGTAATTTATTCGCAACAAAATGACATTGAATGGGCGCCTTTGGCTTTCAAAGTAAAAAGTGTTGAATAATTTCGGCGGGCTGGTTAGAACCACGATAAGTAGCTCAATTGGAAGAGCACCTGACCCGGTATGTCAGAAGGGTGCAGGTTCAAATCCTGCTCGTGGAAATTTTTTCAGCATTTGTGTTTTTGTAATTTGTTCGCAACAAAATTTGTCTTAAAAATTATTTGAACATTTCACAGTACTTACGCATACATACATAATCTCACGACCTTCTTCCAAAAAGCTAGACAGAGAGCATCGAAATCGTTAGTGACTTCAACGCCACAGACTTTAGCCTAATCAAAGTAGGTCTCCGAGGTGGAACAGATAACATCAGTGATGAGTTGCAGACGACCGCCTGATGTGCGAGCATCTTGGGACCCTGTCCCTTAGTCCTTACGTAGCTATAATGTCGCTAGTGCGATACGTTTGTAGCTAGACCGTGAGTCGCCTTACTCCGTCATTGGCCGTCTATGCCTCATTGTACCCTGAATATTAATTACGGAAAAGTTGCGACTCACGCCGACGCGAACCTACATTAGACGCCTCCGACACTAAGCAATGAGCCTGTAGAAGGTAAGCTTCGTACAAACGCTTTTTTAAGAGAATTTGCTGATTGATTGTACAAAAACAGCATAGTAACGTGTACCTACCTACTAATAATTGCATGCCCGACTAGGGTAAATTGTTTGTTCCCATTATTATATGCTTAACACCTGCTATGTATTATACAGAATTTTATGGCAATAAAAATTTATCTTATCTTAACTTATCTACTTGGCATTTTCAACTTCACCGGGTTTCTTTGGGGGCGGCGAGAAACCTAAAGGGTTCCTCAAGCCGCGTGAAACGATTCACTCTCAGAGGTTTTCTCTCTAGAAACGGCACCGGCGTTCCCTCTGGAACGGCATCACGCGCTAGTGCGTGTCCCCGTGCCCTACTAGATTCTCCGAGGGGTTTGGGTCGGATCGGGGAGCGGAACAACCCGAGAGCGCCTCTAAAGGCTCGGACCTGCTCGGGTTGACCGGCAGGCAATATTACCGAAAAAAGATCACGATCACTGAGCGATTTGTGTTCGTAATACCAATTTATCAATCGCAACATAGCAGTCGACTAACAACTGGTTGCTTCTTTCGGTAATAAGCCTGCGGATCGCGCTCGGGCACACGCACACAGACCCTTTCGCGGACACGTAATCTCGAAACAGCTCGTAACAGTCCGAGCGCTGCTGTTGCGAATAGTGTTGTAAAAAACTCAAGTCTCTTAGTTTTCATTTCGAGACTTGAGTAGATTTTCAAAACTAGGACTCGTTAGTCTTCTAAGTCCTTTCGGGTCTTTTAAGTTCTTTGAGCTAGACTGAGTCTTTTTTTTTTCTTTTTTTTATTTGGCTTACAGAACTGGTTGCAACGTTATCCGTGTCACATATAAGTGATGTAAAAAAAATACTAGCTACATTGCAACCTTCTGGGTGTAAGCACATCTTGCTCCAATGTGTGTTACACATTTAAAGTTCGGTTGCACAAAGTACACTAATAAGAATTAAAAAATAAAATCAGAGTCATGAACTTGAGTTGGTATATTACAATAGGTAATACTGGGTGATTTTATATCGTCATTCATATTTATTTACTAATCTGATTGAAAATAAATCGTGCAATAAAAATTAGTAACAATTTAATACATTAAACGCAAATAACCTAATTATTGAGGCCTCCGGTGACAAGAAGGCTGGCAGCTACCTCTGCCAGCGTATTAGCTTGGCAATCCAGAGGGGCAGTGTTGCCAGCATTCTTGGAACCGTTCCCATGAGCCCACAGTTGGAAGACATCTTTTATTTATAGGCATTTAGTTTTTAATTTGCTATTTTTATTTCTTTGTTTTTTTTTAAGTTCAGTTAAGTTATGTTTCTTTAGTTTGAATATATAATTATAAATAAATTTTAATAAATAATGTTAATTAATGTTAAATTAATTGACAGTATAATTATTGTATAGAAAATAAATAAATTAATACATATTTTGAATTATAAGCAGTAGAATAAGATTAGATATTAATTTCCTCTCAAAACATTGTCGTGCCCAATCCGGGCCCATAACGTTCTATCTAACTAATATTGTAACAACTCATGTATACTTAGAGAGAGCAATAAATGATTGATTGATTGATTGAAATTCCGTGTTGAGGCTAACCTTCTGCAGTCTCGTTGCTGTGTGCCTCCGAACCGAATTGTTAAAACGCGTATGAGCTCATAGCTATTGTGTAACTTTTGAATGTGCTTCTATTTGATATTGTTCAAAGTCAATACGTTAGGGATTTCTGTTTAAATATATATGTATATGTGGCAGTCGGATTGTATAATCCGCCGCATTAAGTACATTACGGCTAGTCGTTTTCAAATACAGCGCCGATTTGAAATACGTCGGTTCAAGGCGAAGGGTAAGGCACACTAGCGCCACCAATTGATAATTTGACAATTACTAACGAACCGGATCTTTTTTTAAACATTGCGTTCCGTCCGACAACAGGAAAGCATCCATAGTATTTATTTAATAATCGTGAACTACTTTTTGTTGCGTGGTTTATTCACAAAACGGGCTATCGCATTTATTCACAAACAATGGCCACTGTTGGTGTTAGCAAATGAATACAAAAACAAACCTAAAAGTAGTGCACAATTATTTAATAATAGATGTTTGCCTAGTGTCGGAAGGTCCGTAATGTTTGATAAAACATCCAGTTTAGCAGTTATCAAATTAAATCCATTAACCGCGCTAGTGTGCCTTACCCTTCGCCTTAACGACTAGCCGGATTGTAATTGCGATACGGCCCACGTTTAGCCGCGTCGTACTACTAGTTAGAATGTAGCGTGACCATGATCATATCGTATCGAATCCACTTGAACACACACAGAAATTTCATCCAAATCGGTCCAGCCCTTTAGTTAGTTTTAGAGTTCAATATAATACACACGCACAGAAGAATTATAACTAGATATTCAAAGATATGTATATGTGTTAAAATATGTTTTGTTTTGAATTCTATTGTTGCAATTTGTGTTATTGAATTTTTCTTATATAATTTGATAGATTGCAATTTATTATATAAATATAATGTAATAATAATAATAATAATTGATTAATTGATAATTGCATGCTAAATTAGCGAATCATGTTTGAACATTTATTTTTAAAATTATAACACCTTTGTATTTACCATGTTTTTCGTGAATAAATGAAATTGAATTGAAAAAAACTGAATTGTATTGCGATTATGTACTTATAAGGAGCTACGATTGCTAAAGTTAAACAACTCTCGCTAAGGCTGGTCGTGGGATGGGTGACCAAAAGTTTATCACCAAACCACCGCACCGCACTGGGCCCGCGTGGTGGTTTCCGTTCTCCCTGTGACGGACGCTTCCATCTATAGGGAAGGCGTACCCCAGCAGTGGGGACATCAAAATTACTTGTAATGTTGATGATGATACAGGGTGTTTGTTAATACCAGTATAATACTGAATATGGCAAATAGGATACTGTGCCGAAAAATTATGAACATGCCCGAAAATGGCCGAGATATAGAAGTTGTTTTTTAATAAGTGACATCCCTATCTCCAGCTGATACATTTAAGGTTGATCTTCAACCTCATGGTCCAAAAATAAAGAAGTCAAAAAAATCCTAATGCTAAGTGATGATAAAGCCGAAGGTGAGAGAGATAAAGAGACATTTATTGACCACACAAGTACATAAAAAACATACATACATTTACTTACATACATGGATTTTAACAAATTTATGAAATTTATGTCTATATATAGTTTCTCCCACCAGGTGCACAGGTGCACTTCCACCTTCACACGAATTCCTCAATAACTTAGGCACTGGCTATTTTATCCCATAATGCCGAACCCCGCCCGATCCTCTAAATGTCACTACACATTTACAGAATACACTAAACATGCACACTGGCTTAGTCCCAAGACACCGTAGGTACTCGTAGAACAAGGGTACGACGAACCGGTCCACACGCGTTCTATACCAGGTACAGACATGTACCTGGGCGATTCTCCCAACCACCAAAACTTTGAAGGTGATTCGTTTCACACGGCTTGAGGAACCCTTTAAGTTTCTCGCCGCCCCCAAAAAGCCCGGCATAGCTGAAAATGCCGTCTAAGGCAATCAGGAAACTTTCTCCAAAAGAACAACTTACTGCCGGAATACAACAATGCTACATAAATTATTTTTGTTACCAGGTTCATCTCTATGCGCTTGGGAGTGTAGTCTACGCAAAATTATTATATTAATTATATCTTTATTGTTTATGGAATGTTATGTTTTGCCTATCCCTATTTAATTATTAATTAGCAATTATTAATGTGATTTTATGTAATTTGTAATTTTTAAATAATGTTTTATACTCGATTCTTTTCGATCTCGATGTGTTTTATGCATGCTGTCTGCACAACTGCTGCAGCACACTGTAACACACACAACACTGCTGCAGTCTGCCAATGTTTGTACAAGATGAAAATTCCGTTTTGTGTAGATAATAAAAAAAATTAAAAAATTTAAAAATATTTGTATGCAGTATCCTAGCTATAAGTTGCTTAGTATTAACGATTAACGCGCAAGTGGTCGTCTATTAAGTGCCGTCATTCGCAGTGAAAGAAAGCCATATTTCCCGACAACCATTAATCGGCTGGGGAAGGCACTCGAACGGGAAACGCTGCTCATTAATTATATCCCGGCCCCGGGCCCCGGGCCCCGGTGCGGCGGCGGGCGGACAAGTGGCTTTATGTACTACAATCATTATATTAATAAATGTACTTAGTTAATTATATTAACTAACTAGCAGTTCGCCCAGGGCCGTAGCGAAGGGGGGGCATTGTGGGGCAATGCCCTACCTTAAAATACCAATGCCTTACCTTAATAAAATACCTTAATAATCAACTAATACTAAGCAAAGTACTGTAAAGCAGATTTAAGACGGAAAAGAATACTCGCCTATAGTGGCATCTAGTCTTACAGTCATAATGTATAGGGTGTAACAAATTTCCCTTAAATGCCGAATGGGGGTCATTCCACCCATCAATCAATACGAACAACTTTTACTATGGCACCAACTTCGAAATCGCAATTTAAGGGAATTTTGTTACATTCTGTATATAAACCCCGATAATTAGTTAGGTAACCAAAATTCGATTGACCAGAACAGATCAAGTAACATTTTTACTTCCGCCCTACCTGTAACCACATCTAGCTACGGCCCTGAGTTCGCCGGCGGCTTTCGTACCGTTTTGACAGTTTCTATGACAACAAAACAAAAAAAATACTTTAAAAAAAATAATAAACCTATGTGTAAAAAATTTCATGATGATCGGTTGAATAGTTTACGCGTGAAATCGTAATAAACAAACAAACTCACTTTCTCATTTATAATATTAGTTAGGATGATGGCATATGTACATAGGTGTAGGTACATTGTAAATAATTAAAATATTCGTCAAAAGTTGGTGCATTTTTTCAGTGAGTCGCCTTTAGAGGGCGGTCGGCCAGCTAACATGAGCCTCCAATACTAACGGAATACCAAAATGATTTGCAGTTAGAGCATTATTTAATGTACTTGTGACGTTATTCGGATTAAGACAGTATTTATCTAGGTCACTATTAAAAAAATTACTCAAAAAAGAATACCCAAAATACGAAATACAAAATTTTGTATGGAAAAGAGTAATTGGCGTTATTTTTTTATTGGGTAAGTATTTTGGATCATTTTTTTAATAGTGACCTAGATAAATACTGTCTTAATCCGAATAACATCACAAGTACAACAAATAATGCTCTAATTGTTCATTTTCGACCTCCTTGGTCGAGTGGCTTGCACACCGGTTTTCATGGTGTCGCTATCTCTGAGGTCCCGGGTTCGATCCCCGGTCGGATCAATTTAGCAATACCTGTTTTTCTATATTGTTTCGGGTCTGGGTGTTTCCTATGTATAATAAGTATGTATTTAAGTATATTAAGTATGTTTATCCGTTGTCTAGTTAACCATATAACGAGTTTCTTAAGGAAGCTTTTCTTGGGGCTAGATAATTGGTGTGAGTGTGGGAAACATTTATTTATTATTATTTATTTTGGTATTAAGTTAGTATTAGAGGCTGAGGAGCTCGATGGCGCAGTGGTTAACGCGCCCGGTCTGCGAGTGCTGAGGTTAAGCAACTTTCGCAAAGGCCGGTCATCGGATGGGTGACCAAAAATGTATCATCTCGAGCTCCTCCGTGCTTCGGAAGGCACGTTAAGCCGTTGGTCCCGGCTGCATTAGCAGTCGTTAACAACCACCAATCCGCACTGGGCCCGCGTGGTGGTTCATGGCCCGTTCTCCCTATCCATCCATAGGGAAGGCTCGTGCCCCAGCAGTGGGGACATAAATGAGCTGATGATGATGATGATGTTGATTGGAGGCTCGTTTTAGCTGAGCGACCGCCGCGCCGGCCTCTTACTCTCCCTTCCGCATGTAGTTAAATAACATAGTTTAGTCGCTACGTAAATCACGCTCCCTCGCCGCTACGTGAAGGATGTTCGTTTTATGGTGACGACTGACCTTTTCTTGAGAGAGTTTCTGATTACCGCAGACGGCCTTTTCACACTCACAATCATTAAGATCGTCGAATAACATGACGCTCGAAATACCAACTCATTCCACAAAATTCTACGATAAATCTTTTACTGTACTAGCTGCTCGATTGTGGAATGCATTGCCTGTAACAATCAGAAATGCTAAAACGTTAGCAACCTTTAAGAGACTACTGAAGATCCTTACTTGTCCCAAAAACCATCGTCTCTCTAATGTGCTCTTATGCTTTACTATGCATCCTTATATGTACTTTTAATTATAACTATTATGTGTGTATCAATAGTATACTAAGTATTTATTATTATTTATTGCTGTTAGTTATACTATAATTATTTATGGTGCACCGACGCGACGACGAGCCCACTTCAAGTTCAAATATTTTTTGTCCATCCAAAGGTTGTCTGGAAGAGATCACTCTTAGTGATAAGACCACCCTTTGTACGTGTATTTTGATGTAATATTTTTTGTCAAATGTTTTATTTTTGGTGTACAATAAAGTTTATTTATCTTATCTTATATTATCGCTGGATGCGAGCAGCACAAAACCGGTCGTTGTGGAGATCCTTGGGGGAGGCCTTTGTCCAGCAGTGGACGTCTTTTGGCTGAGATGATGATGATGATGATGATGATATTATCTTATCTTATCTTATATATAAGGCGAGCGGAAAGATGTTACACATCAAAAAACTCACACTTGGCACTCAGGGCGGAGCGAGCGGCGAGCGGCTCGGCTCACTGTACTGATGACCGTGCGAATGCTCGCATCGATTACGTTACGGCAAAGTGCTCCGGTCAGTCTCACCTTAACCAAGCGGCCGGGCGGGTTAAGCCGAAGTTGTACGGAAAGAGATGCAGCAGCAAAGAGATAACTCTTAAGGTTCTGTGGTAGTTAGGAACTCATGTAATAGTCAGGTGGTAAGCTGGTAACCTCTACGGTGGCTTAATGGTAACTGCTGCGGTAGTTAGGTGGTAATCTACGCGGTAGTAGTGATACGGTAACCTCAAAGGTATTCCGTGAACTCTGCGGTCGTTTTTTTTTAAATTTCACGGGTAAACACAGTGCCTTGATCTCACCTCATGTTAAGTTATGATAAGGCCAATGATGGAAGCGCACTTCATCCGAGATCCTCAAATAGTGAGACTCTGGCTATCTTATCTCTAGCTGCCGGAACACAACAATACATACATACATAGGGATATACTCTGTAGTGAAGATACGAATATTTTTTAAAGTAGGTAGGTATTCTTAAATAATGTGCTTAATTAAGCGAATAAAATTTTAGGAAATCCATCGTTATATCCAGCTGAATAATAAAATCTTCACCTTAATAAATTAAAAATATATATAAATATCTCATCATCGTCTCAGACTTAACGTTAGACTTAACTCCTCGTCGACCGAGTGGCAGAGCGCTCGGCCCGGCACCTGCAGGTCCCGGCTTTGTTCACCAAACCGCACTTGGCAAGCGTGGTGATTAAGCCATTACCAATCAATTGTAGCTATGACTTGATTACAATACAGTTTGTGTGACGTTGACAAAACAATATTTAACTAAATAATGCTTAAATAGTTTTTATGAATAAGGGGTTAGTATTCATTTATGTAGCTATATGTAATGCAAAATCCAGCATTGGTATTTTCTACCACTTTCAAATGAATATTACTATCGCCATCTATCATTGAGTAGTGTAAGCTCTTGACGTACAAAATCCGCAGCAGCTCGCGTAAAGCATTGTCTCGGGAATACTTTGAAGTTCGGGAACCCGCCAACAGATGGCAGTTAACGCAAAGACCATCACATGTTGTAAACTGTTTCTCATAGATGGCGCTCTGCGAATAATTTTGCGAATAAAAGTTACCAGTCGCTTTCGTTTGACAAACAATGAATTTTGAAAAATTACATGATATGCTTCCATCTAACATTATTTACACCCTATAACTTTTAAGTTAATAATAAAATTTAAGTTAAAATATACAATTATTCTAATATCATATTAAAGACGGTTTTACAACTACCATTCATATCAGTTAGTTCAATGTCGTCTATGAAATGAAATGAAATTAATCTTTATTCAAGTAAAATATTTTTTTTAAAGGGCTTCTGAATCGCCTCAAAATATTTTACCTGCCACCCATTCAGGACTCCTTTTAGTATTTGAAAAAAGACAAAGTGTTGGAAAAAATCCACGAGCGGGATTCAAACCCGCACCCCATGACATGCCGGATCAGGTGCACTACCAACAATGCTATCACGGCTCAATCAAACATACCGAAATTAATAAAATTATTAATCAAAAATAATTATTAATTATTACATTTCTTTTAGTATGTTCAGTCTTTTTGTATTGTACCCACTGACCTGGTTGGGGGTCGAACCGCCTCTTCAGGTACAGGACCAGGCGCTCGCGGAGGCCGCGCTTGTTCTCCTCAGCATTCTGGAGGACATCGAAAAAATGCTTTTTATTGTTACGTTTACATAAATGCTATGTTTATGTAGAAATTGATTCAACTCATGAATAAACTGCCTTTATTGTGAATTTTGCGTAAATTGCATTACAATATATAGATATTATTATTTATTACTTATTTATTTTTAGGTTTAGGTATTTATTTATGTTATGGTCGAAAATTGGTCCCGCACACTAGGGTTGGCTAGAAGAGATCTCTTATAGAGATAAGCTCACCCTTGTATATGTTTTTTTTATAATGTAATTTAGACTGTAATTTTAATGTACAATAAAGGATATAATAATATATTTTCTTAAGCCTATAAAAATATTCTTAAGGCTTTTTCTAGCTATGTAAGTTGACACTGTTGCTGCAGTCCACGGCAAAAGTTGTTATTTTCACAACTTTTATTAATTTGTTTCACAAGTCAGCTGGGCGCTGACAGTTGAGATGTTGTTTTTGTCAATAATTTAAAAACTATGCAACTGTTGTCAGAGATAACACTAGTATGCGTTATTTATCACTTAATTTAATGACTAATGGTAAATATACTATAAATTTAGCTTTAAAACAATTTTTAATTGAAAGCTAAAAGGAGCTAGTTTATTTGACAACTTTACTAAACAGTGTTGCCAGTAGTCTGCTGCTACTGTCTTATCTGCTTTTACAAAAAGAGGTAGTTAGTATCAATTTTAAGCCCGGGATAACTTAAGTCTAGGTTAGGAATAAGAGGGAAAGAGATCAAATCAAATGCAATCATTTATTTGCTTGTTTTGTTACCTTCAGTACATAGATAAATGTTATACTTGCTAACTTATAAAAGAAAGATTTCCCGCTTACTCGCAAACGATGATAACACAAATAGTTCGCGGGTTAAATAATAGATGGTGCTGCACCGCTGTCGCTGCCTCCAGGGGCGTGATGAATATGTACCTACTCAAGGTTCCGCCCAAATTGGCCTAAATATTAAAAGGGATAGTTGCAGATATGTCTCCCACGACGACGGACTCGTGATGCGATACACAGGGTGTGCCGAAATTAACAAGGCGGGTTTAGCTACAGGCGAGTTTCTAACTGGTAATAATATTTTTTGAGAAATAATAAATTGATCCACAAAAAAATTGTAGGCTAGCACCTAAAATGCTAAGTTAGCATCTAAATAGTAGTTTAGGTGCTAACTTTGTATTTTTAGGTGCTAACTTAGTATTTTTGTGGGTTAGGTTAGGTTAGTTTGGTGATCGATTAAATACAACCCATATTTTTTTACACTATGATACTATCCGATATGGTGCTGGATGAGAATGTTGCGGATACCCTGGACAACTCATCGGACCAAAACGTGTCGATTCTCAAGCAATTGAAGATTAAATCGAGGCTCTCATCCATATGCCTCTTGAGAATCTTAAAGTACTTTGGTCACATTGCCAGGAGAAGGGGTGACAATTTAGACAAATTAATTGTCACCGGCAAAATAAATGGAGGAAGAGCTCGTGGTCGCGTACGGGTTTGATCGGACCAACGCATCGGGCGTTGGTCCGATCAAACCCGTACCGCATTGGACACGACACTCAGTAATGAGGATAACGATGCACGGAGGAGGATTATTCGACACGTGACACGTGGTGATGACCAGTGATGGCCGGTGGAGTGAAACCCTCATAGAATGGCTGCCGAGGGCGGAGAAGCGTAGAGCTGAACGACCAGGATGCGATCATCTCAAAACAGAAGGGAATGGCGTAACTTGGAGAATGCCCATGCCCAGCTGTGGGTAGATAAGGGCTGAAACTGATGATAATGGTGATGATATTATTCCGAAGCTTTGTCGGATATTATAACGTGGATATTATAACAGACATAGATTTTTTTATTGTTGTAATCTATACTATTAATAAAGAGGTAAAGTTGTTTGTTTGTGGAGGGTAATCTCTGGAACTGTTGGTCCGATTCCAACAATGCTTTAACAGATAGAATGCTACATTCTTTGCGGGTAACATAGGCTATACTTTATGTTAAAAAGAGTTATTTTTCAAATCTAAAATCCACGCGGACGAAGTCGCGAGTGAAGTGCTAGTAAGAAATAAACTAATAATTTGCTCCTTAGTATGTAAAACCCTAATGGGTTTGTCCAGACACTGCACACGCGTTTACATAATTATAGATTTATTACTTAAGTCAGGTTAAAAAAGAAAATAGCTTTTAAAATAAAACTAAAACAACGACATTAATTGGCAGGTAATTAGTAAAATAAAAGCAGGTACGGTACAAATAAAATACTTTAAGTTTTATACCCTACAATAAAGTACTTTATTGTTCACATTATACAAAACCGGCCAAGTGCAAGTCGGACTTGCGCACGAAGGGATCCGTACCATTTTCTACCTGTTATCATTATTAAGACCGAGAAAAATTGGGAAAAATCACGTTTGTTGTTTGGGAGCACCTTAAATATTTATTTTATTTTAATTTAACTATTTATTTTTAAAATTAATAATATAACTCATGTATGAAAGGAGTAATGAGAGTGGAGGAGGCGCAAGAGGTGTGTCAGGACCGTAGCAAGTGGAAGGATGTGGTCTCTGCCTACCCCGTTGGGAAAAAGGCGTGATGGTATGTATGTATGTATGTATGTATAACTCAATATTCTGTGAATATTTCAAGCGTCTACTTGTTGCCGTTATCAATGTCGAGCAAAAAAAAATCACGTTTGTTTTATGGGAGCCCCCTTAAATAATTATTTTATTCTGTTTTTTAGTATTCGTTGTTATAGCGGCAACAGAAATACATCATCTGTAAAAATTTCAACTGCCTAACTATCACGGTTCATGATACAGCCTGGTGAAAGACGGACAGACAGACAGACAGACGGACGGACGGCGAAGTCTTAGTAATAGGGTCCCGTTTTACCCTTTGAGTACGGAACCCTAAAAACAACGAACATTTTAATAAAAAGACGGACCAAAGTGGTTTTTTATTCAGAAGCTGCACAAAGGACTATCTCCAGTTTTGGTGCCCTTTTCCAAACAGTCTGCTCACGAATAAAACTTTGTTACATAAATAACATTTACAAATATTACAAAAACACAAATGTAGAAAAAATTTCCACGAGCAGGATTTGAACCTGCACCCTTCTGACATTCCGGGTCAGGTGCTCTTCCAATTGAGCTATCGTGGTTCTAACCAGGCCGCCGAAATTATTCAACACTTTTTACTTTGAAAGCCAAAGGCGCCCATTCAATGTCAACAACTACCGTCACTAACATCCGATCATAATATTTTTACAAATATTCAAGATCAGTTAAGAAGTAAGCAAGCTATTTATAAATGTTCAAATAATTTTTAACGCAAATTTTGTTGCGAACAAATTTTGCGTTAAAGCAGGATTTGAACCTGCACCCTTCTGACATTCCAGGTCAGGTGCTCTTCCAATTGAGCTATCGTTAATCCTGCTCGTGGAAATTTTTTCAACATTTGTGTTTTTGTAATTTGTTTGCAACAAAATTTGCGTTAAAAATTATTTGAACATTTACAAATATTATTAATAAATTATAATCCTATCGGTACAGTATTTAATCTCGATGTGTAGTCACAAAACTTAGTCGGGTCGTTCTTCTTTTTAACCTACAAAATATCGTAATTTTTCTGTTTTTTGCATTTTTCAACTAGGTATTGATAATTATGGTTTGAATGTTCGATTTTAATAAATGTTGCATGTATTTCTTATAAGGACTAATTAAAGATTCTTTCCGTGGCGCTAATGTTTTTTTCTTTATGGTGGTTTTTCAGAAAATACTGTGACAGAGTGGCCGTTTTCAGCCGAGACCACATTTTGGATTACCACTCTGTCACGCAATTCTATGAAAAACAAACTTATAAAAAAAGCACTAGAGTCTTTAGTACTAATAGATGAATAAAAGTATGGACGTATATTCAAACACTAAAATATTAATAATCAATACTCTAACCACTCAAGCGTCAACGCCGCCAACTGTCAATACGTAGATACGTCACGGCGCAGGTGTGCGGTCTCGCGTCAGAAATCGCTCACTACTTCTTCCGGTAAAAACATTTTTCAAAAAAAAAGCATACCGGCTAGATCAAAATTAAAAATACCTATGTGTAGCCTAATATATACATAGTATAATTATTTAAAAGTATATGCTTTAAACCCAGATTTATATACTCAAAATAAATCGAGAACTTGAGACAGTTGGCATTTTTCCTCATTTTTCGACATTATTGATTATTTAATAAATAATAATAATAATAAAAAAGCGTTTATTTTCTCTACACAATAAGGAGTTACAAAAGGCCTAAAATATACTATTTAGATACATTGCATCCTATCATTTGTGAGAGACTGGTGCCTGAAATAGGTTTCGTGAGAAACCTGCAAATACAGGTCACCAGGACCCCCCTCGCGGACATAGACAGAATATAACTAATGGCAACATGAGTAAGATGTAAAGAGGCGAAAAAAAAAAAAAAAACAAACAAAAACCAAAGACAGATGATTTAGGATCTAGTAGTCCTGACCACAAAAGAAGTCAGAAAATAAGTCAAACCCTAAATTGACAATTTATAAAAATAAAATAATTTTTTTTTTTTTAGTATAAACTAAATATAAACTAAGGTAAGACTGCAGAATTTCCCAACCTACGTAAGTGCGTATTGATATGGAGCGTATACGATTTAGCGTATTTGTGAGTGAATTTGAGTGAGTGTGAGAGAGTGTTAGTGAGTGTGAGTGAATGTGAGAATGAGAAGTGGTCTGTGTGGATAGATGTGAAACTAAATCTTTTTTTTTTTTTTTGTTTTATTATATTTAGAATTATACTTATTTTAGAATCAAATTATGGAATATATTTTATAAGTTAAAAGTATGTTATTTAGTCTGGAATTTAGACCGGGGGAATGAGTAATTCCTCAGTTGTTTTATAATCTAGTGTTTTAAGATATTTCGAGACAGTTACCTTACAGACAGATTTAGGGAGCGGATAAATGTTTAGTGCCCGGTTTAATTTGTTGTACAAATAACAGCCAAGAAAACAGAAAAAGTTGTGGGAAGAGGCGGTTCTAAAACGTTGGAGAGAACAAACTCTATCTTTCCTCCGTTTGATCCCTAGTAATAGCGGGTCGTACTGTAGCTCTGAGTGCTTCTTTAGGACAGTATGTAGAATGAAAGACTGTCTAACTGAGAGTACGTCCCAGTCCCTATAAAGATCAACAGTTGGGTAGCGAAAAGGTAGACCTGCAGCAACTTTTAAGATCGTACGTTGAGCTCTTTCAGCTTGGAGCAGATGGTATTTAGCGACCCCTCCCCATGCAGAAATACAGTAGTCCACAAGCGATTGACATAAGGCATAGTATACAGTCTTGATCACACGACGATCCGCTATATGCTGGAGAGTTTTGAAAATAAAAATGAGTTTACGGAGCCGAGCTACAAGGGTGTCAATGTGCGGTTTGAAAGAAAGGGTCTGATCAATAACTACTCCCAGGTATTTAACGGTGCTAGTTCTAGTGAGGTTGGGACAGTGACACAAAGAGGGGTTTGGGGCACAGTTGTGGGCCGAAAGGAACAGGGACTCAGGAGGTAGATGATGAGAGCGTAAGGCAAATGTAATATAGTTCGTTTTGGTGACGTTAAGAGTAAGCACATTATGATTCAGCCATTCACTTACTATATTGAACCCCTGTTGGGCAGAACAAAATACTTCCTGCCAAGACATCCCAGTAAAGAATAAGGCAGTGTCATCGGCGAACGTAAATATTTTTCCACTTTGGAGAGTTAGGTTGCAGAGGTCGTTGATATAGACTAGAAACAAGGTTGGACCAATTATGCTGCCCTGCGGCACACCGTACGTAACCGCAGCCTCATCACTCGTCCAATCATCAATTTTTACTCTCTGAGACCTGTTAGCTAAGTAATCTTCAAACAGTTTAAGAGTAAGGCCACGCACTCCAATGTTTTCTAATTTTACCACTAGGTGAGGAATTGACACCGTGTCAAAAGCCTTGGCCAGATCAAGGAACACCGTCAGGCACTTATTTCTTCCATCAAGGGAGGTTATAATAGAGCTAACAAGATCATGGACGGCGTCGTTGGTTGATTTGGCACGTCGAAAGCCGTACTGGGAAGTCGAAAGAATGTTGTTAGATTCTAAGTAATTAATCAGTCTTTCATTCATCACACGCTCTAGGATTTTAGAGAGCGTGGGTAAAATGGAAATAGGCCTGTAATTATTTACACAATCCTTCCCGCCGCTTTTATGAACTGGTTTGATAAGAGCCACTTTGAAAACAGACGGAAAAACTCCTGTTGATATGGAGAGATTTATCATATGGGTGATTGGAATAACAAGAGATGGCGCATATCTTTTGACAATTTTAGTAGATATCAAATCTACTCCCACTGCACATTTGTCTTTGAGACTACTAATAAGGTCAGCAGTTTCCATTTCATCAACTGGAGCCATTACAAACGACGAAAGAGGAGAGTCCGAGGGCAGTGAGCTGGCATGACGAGTTATGAGGTTATTACTGATGATGTTTTCGGCTAGTTTTCGTCCTATATTTGCGAAAAAGCTGTTCACATCATCCACGCTTTTCTGAGGATCATTTGGGGTAAGAAGTGAGGATGAACGATTGACTATTCTATTAGAACCACTTATTTTTTTAATGACCTGCCAAAGATCTTTTTTATTGTCACGTGCCCTTTCAATCGCACATTTTTCATAAGACCTTTTGGCTTTTTTTAGGACCGATGTACAAAAATTCCTATATCGTTTATAAGTAGTCATGAGGATCTCATTTGTAGGGTCTCTTTTAGATTTTTTATACAAGTTGTCCCTATTCCTCCTATTTGTAAAAATACTATGCATTCTGTAACAGTTCTAACAATGGTGAAAAAAACTAGACTATATTTCCATTAAAACGATACCAAAATGTTTGTATTTGATGCATCCGAACCATTTGTAATAAATTAAGCAAAACAGGTCTGCCTATCTAATGACTTATAGTAAAATGAGGACAGACAATTGTAGGTTAAAAAGAAGAACGACCCAGTCGCCCTTTTCGGACACGGCAATATTATAGAGAGCTCCCTTAGAATAAGTTAATAAAATTTAGAAAACAATAAAGAGTTCCTCTCGAGCAATTAACGTGAGGAGAGGCAGTAAGCAGTACGAAGCGGCGGCAGCGCTGCAAAAGCGTTTCGTTTAATTAAGTTCTAGCTGGAACATTATTTAGCGATACGAACGAAACGCCGCACTGCGTTCATACCCGCAGTGGTGTCTTTACATACATAATATTAAAGAGAAATTATACTGTGTTGAAACGCTTTGGGACTGAGAGGACCCGACATCCGGAGGACCTGGGTGCAATTCCCACTGTTTATATTTATTTACGTAAATGGAGGAGCTCGATGGCGCAGTGGTTAACGCGCCCGGTCTGCGAGTGCTGAGGTTAAGCAACATTCGCAAAGGCCGGTCATCAGATGGGTGACCAAAAATTTATCATCTCGAGCTCCTCCGTGCTTCGGAAGGCACGTTAAGCCATTGGTCCCGGCTGCATTAGCAGTCGTTAACAACCACCATCCGCACTGGGCCCGCGTGGTGGTTCATGGCCCGTTCTTCCTATCCATTCATAGGGAAGGCTCGTGCTCCAGCAGTGGGGACATAAATGAGCTGATGATGATGACGTAAATGTTACTTTTGTTATGTTGTGGAGATCCTTGGGGGAGGCCTTTGTCCAGCAGTGGATGTCTTTTGGCTGAAATGATGATGGGGATGATAGTGAATTGTTACATGTAATTTCTCATTAAGTATAACGTAAATTTATTTCGATCGAGGGCCTTGATGGCGCAGTGATTAACGTGTTTGGTCTGCGTGTGCTGAGGTTAAGAAACATTCGCAAAGGTCTTTATCATCTCGAGCTTTATCGGATCGAAAACTTTATCATGTCGAGCTCCTCCGTGCTTCGGAAGGCACGTAAAGCCCGTAAAAAACACGGATGAGAAACAGATTTGTTACTATAACTTTAATCAGAAATACGTGTGAATCGCTGATGGTGTAAACGCGTGTGGGTGTCTAGGCCTGCGGCACGCACTGCTCTTTGCAATCAGCGCCTCTGACGAACACGTTACGCTTTATTGCTCTGAAACGTGGCGAGCCAATTATTTGTGTCTGCAAGCCTCGCCCAAACAGAGGCGGTCTGCGGTCGCGGTCGGATTCGGTAGTCAATATCTCTCTCAATGTCTGATTTTATGTCCTCACTGCTGGGGCACGAGCTCTCCCTATGAATGGATAGGGAGAACGGGCCGTAAACCAGCACGCGGGCCCAGTGCGGGCGGTGGTTGTTAACGACTGCTAATGCAGCCGGGACCAACGGCTTTACGTGCACGACGAAGCACGTAGGAGCGAAAAATTATATATTTTTGGTCAGCCATCCGATGACCGGCCTTTGCGAAAGTGGCTTAACTTGAGCAATCGCAGACAGGGCGCGTTAACTACTGCGCCATCGAGCTCTGCATAGCCAACACATAACAAAGGTTTATTGAAATGTTACGGGACGACTATAGGAAGCACGTCTGTGTTCAAGTGTTGCGAAAGACTAAAATCAAGAGCTGACCCTACTTTTAATGACTCAATAAAAAAATGTCGATGACTGGTTCCTGTCGAGCACTAATTACCCTACGTTGAAACGCTTTGAAGACTGATCGGACTGGTATCCAAAAGGCCCGGGTTCAATTCACACATAACACTGACACATGGTTGTAACACTTGTTTCAAAATTGCTTGTTCTACCAACATCTTATCTAAATATGTCGCCGTAACATCAATGTGTGTAGCATTGTTGTTCCAGCAGATAGTTAGTTAAAATTCAATATCATTTATTCAGTTTAGGCTACAAGTAGCTCTAATGAATGTCACTATGCCATCGGTTCGTAAGTCTACTCTGGGCGGAGTCCTTGCACTGAGAAGAACCGGCAATAAATTCAGCAAAGGCGTATCTTTTCTTCCTTACAGCGTTAATATATTGGAAAATGCCCTATCATAGCAGGACACTTTCCATTACCAATAAACACACACGATATAAAATTAAATTAAATATAAAAGACATAAAAAGGCTATATTTTTGTAATAGTTATAAATAATTCGGGCTGCGCCGCAGTGCGATCGCGTTCCGCGCTTGTCCTGTGACGTCGTTAACTAAAATTTATTCATTGCGCGTGAATTCGGCGCTTAAAAGCATTGATACGGGGATGTGCTGACTGACATATACATTTTTATTACTTTCATGAAATCACCTCGATAGGCGAGTGCCCCACTAACAAAACTTTGTCGTATAATTGTCAGGGCAACATAACTTATTCAGAATATTAGCTCCTGACATTTGTCATATAAACTTAATAATGAATACGTTTATTTGGGCTCACTTAGTTCTGCGTTTAAATCATATAAAAGTCGTATAGATGTAAAATGTTTAGCTGAATAAGTCCAATCTTATATTGGGTCCTCACCTATGAATTTATTCTCACTCATTAATAGGTGTATTAGTTCTAAAACTCAATATTGGTTGTTAATATTATCATACAAATTTAATTAAAACTATATTAGTTAGGCTTCAGTAATAACAATGATTTTTGATTTTGTGTCTTTATTGCCCAAATTTTTTTTTAAATTGACTTCTTTTTTTGTTAGCGGAATTGACCTTTTGTTTCATTGTAGCTTTGAAGGTACTTGTTTTTTTTTCTTTGTAGGGTCTGCTATATTTAGCTAGTGAAACAAACACACAGCCCTTCAATTTTTATAGTATTAACCTAAGTAGATGCTAAGAAAAAAACGTTAGTATGAAAAATAGAATTTTATAAAAAATCTTCATACTTATTGGGTGGCTAAACGCTCGACCCGATAACTGGAGGTCATGGGTTCAACTCTTAGGTTGGCAAAGCGTATTACTATTATTATTATTTACTATTGTTTCGTTCATAGCCTGGGTTTGTTATCGGAAACCCGCATTTGGCGAGAGAGAAAGACAAAAGACAGAAAAGACGAAATAAAAACAGGAAGTCAAGAGTGGCGATGGCTTGATTTCAATTGTAAAGGCCTTTGCCCAGCAGTGGGACAGTAATAGGCTATTTACTTTACTTACATAACGCGGGTATATGATCGCCAACCCACATTTGGCAAGCGTAGTGATTAATCCAACACCCACCCCCTTCGCCCAGCAGTGGGTTAGAATAAAAGACAAAATAATTAATAGATCAGAAACATAATTTAGAAAATATACAAATTTACAGTGCTATATATTTAGTTACAAGATAAAATTTAAATTGAAAAAAATATGGTGTATCAGTACGCTAAGCAGATGCTACGCATTCGTAGCAGTGGTTCGTAGCGCTGCATCGTAGCATGAATCCGTGGGCGTGTAGCAATATCTCGTAGCACCATGTGTTGAAATCATGCAAAATGGAAACGAGAATTTGTAGGAAATGTATTCAAATTCAATTCAAACAATTTATTGCACACATGTGTTATGTATATAAGTTTACGATATTTCTTATGTAACAGCCTTTTGGCGATGTTTGAGGTGAGTTGCGAGGAGCTCAAAGGTACAGTGGTTAACGCGCCCGGTCTGCGATTGCTGAGATTAAGCAACTTTCTTAAAGACCGGAAATCGGATGGGTGACCTAAAATTTATCATCTCTCGCACCTCCGTGCTTGAAGGCACGTAAAGCCGTCGGTTCCGGCTGCATTAGCAGTCGTTAACAACCACCGTTGAACTGGGCCCGCGTGGTGGTGGTGTTGTTTCCATCTATAGGGAAGGCTCGTGCCCCAGCAGTGGGACATAAGCTGAACAGCGCCTCCTGGCTACAAACGAGCAGAGAGAAGATTTTGCCATACAAATTCTCGTTAACGTGATCGAATGGCCAATAAAACTCGCACTTGGCCCTGTTCCGAGATCCGTGGCCGTGAGGATGAATGTGTGCGTTGCTCGACCAAGGTATGTAGCGAGCTTACGTTCTGGCTCCTCCTTATTTCCTGGTTTTATGGCCGATGAGAGGTTGCTACCATTCGGCTAGTGCAAGGGACTGTCATCATGAGAAATTATTTATAAAACCAAAGCTGTTTTAAAAGAAAAAAACTGCTGAGCGTAAGTATTAAGTCATAATTAAATTAAAAGGTATTTTAAAATTATTTAACTAGTAGTAACTTACAATCAATCTATTTACATCTACAAGTAAATAAAATGAGCTATATTTTTTTCAAATGGTGGCTCCCGCCGGATTAATGGATATAACTAGCTTTATGTACTATTTGTTATTGTGAAATGTAATAAAATTTGTAAGTTTTGTATTTTTTATGTTATG